>CM076579.1:304278448-304604987 GCA_034641835.2 Pinus albicaulis | reverse complement strand
TAAATCAAGCACTCGATTGAGCATTTTAAGTGCTCGATCGAGTGTTGAAATTTGGGTACCAGAGGACAAGTGGTTCCCTAAGGCTTTGATCTTTGGCCTAGGGAAAAGTGTCCAAAAGAATTTAATTTTTCTCCTAAAGTGACTTTATAATTTTTTATAAAGTCAAATCTAATTTAAAAGTGACTTTAAGTGATAAAGTTACTAAAGTCTAATTTTAAAGTGACTATTAATAAAGTCAATGTAAAATTAGAAAGGAAAAAGTGACTTTGGAAATAAATGACTAAGTGGGTCTTTATTAAAGTGGGGTGAATTAAAAAATAGAAAGTGAGATTTAAATGAGCATTTAATCTCAGCCCTAGATCTCAATCTATTTCAGCCATTGGATTTAGGAATTCCCCAAAAGTCACTTAGGGTTAGGTTAAAGGAGGAAAAGGAGGGAAAAGGTCATTCATTCTTTCATGAGCAGATTGAGAGAAGAGGAGAGGGAGCTGAAGAGTAATTTCTGAGCAGAGGGAGAGCAGCAAAGGCAGCACAGCAAGTCCGTACAGCAAGAGGGCACACTTCCCAAGGCTGAAAATCCGTACAGCAGAGTTTCATTGGCACATTAACCTAGGCAGAAAGTCCGTACAGCAGTTTGCACGGTTTTCGAGAGAGGGGCAGCACTGTTTTCGAGGAGCTGGAGCAACAGCAAGGAGCACGGTTTTCTAGACAGATTTTCTGGGCACGAAAATCAAGAAAAGAGGTTGTTGTCCTGACTGTACGGAATCCGTACAATTCGTACGGTCATTCCTGGCACGTTTTTCGAGGCAGTCAAGGCAGCATTTAATGCTGTAATTTCTCTGAAAAATTTCTGCTGGCTGTTTGGCACGGTTTTCTAGGTGGTGGCTGGCATGAAAGTCGAGATAAGTGATTTTTGTGTTTGCCGTAATTTTCTGTGTATTACTGCTCACTGTAAAAGCATTTTTCAGAAATAAAAGAGAAGCTTCCAAAGATGGCACGAGCATGTCTTCTTGCTGATCGGATTGTAGGAATCAATTATTGAACATTCACTAAGTTCAGCCATGGAGAATATTAGGGACATGTACGAGACCATGCTGAGGGTGTCTAAGAAAGTGGACATGTTGTACGAGGATTATGGAAAACAAGTAGAAGAGAACGTCGAATTGAAGACACTCCTACAGGAAGAGAAGGAGGACAAACATCAATTGTAGCTTCAGTTGTAGGCCAAGACAAAGACGTGGGAAGAATTGAAGCACAACAATAAAAGTCTTCAAGCAGATCATGATGCATTGAAGGCACTCCTACATGAAGAGAAGGAGGAGAAGCAACGATTGCAGCTTCAGCTACAATCCGCAATAGAGGCCTTGGAGGAAGCAAAGCGCAATGAAGGCTTAAAGAAGCCTTATTCACCTATTTCAAAATTGACAGCTAAGGTAAACAGTGTTGATTTCTCTTTAGTTTCTTTACATGTTATCATTTCTGTTAGAAGTGTGGAGATACCCATTACAGGAACCGGCTTGAGACTCCTCACCAAGATGGGGTATAAAGGAAGAGGACTTGGTATTCGTGGCCAAGGCATAACTCCACCATTGGAGGTTGTGCAGAGACCTCGCTATGAAGGTTTGGGGTACACTGAAAATTGATGTTTGAAGGACATCAAAGGAAAACAAACATTTTTGAACTCTCTAGAGAAGAGGATTGATGGGACCACTTCACCATCATTCCATGCTAGTGAATGTTGCAGAGCTGAGGCAAGATCCCATCACCATGATCTCACCAAAGATCACCAAAGAAGGTATAATAAGTCTCGTTATTCCATAGTACATTTTAATTATAATAATGTTGATAAACATGGTCATAAACTATGGGATCGAAAAATGTTCCATTTTTGTGGTTTACATAACCATGTGTTTTCTAAGTGTTGGAAAAGGATCGCAGCACAAAGGAGGATGAGGCATGGAAAGCCTTCTCCCTAGCAGGAAAAGAAACCGGTTAAGTAGGTTTGGAGGAAAAATACCTTTTGAACCCATTACAACCGAAGTGGCCATTAAAGACCCATGTGTTGGAGGCTCCATCCAGAGCAACACCTTAAGGACAAAGCATTGGTGCATGAATTGGTCAAAACAGTTGGTTGACAAGCAAACGTGCCACAGGGAGATAATCCATTCACTTTGATAAGTGAGAGATGGTTTTTATAGATTTTTTTTCTAGATATGATAGCTTGTCATGGTTGTGTTTGTAAACCACATGTTGCATTTTTTTTTTTTTTAACTAAGCGCCGGGTGCGTAGCCGAGCCCAAGTGGGACGTAGGCAACAAGGCGGGGAGAGTTTGTTGCATGTTACACTGTAAAAGTGATGATGTGTTTTTCCATCACTTGTATAAGCAACAATGATATTTTGGCCTTGTTTTATGAGTCGTGTGATGCATTTATTTCATGTGAAAGTGATGAGGTGTTTTCCATCACTTTGAAATGCGATGATGATGTTGTTGGTCTTGTAATGATAGTTGGGGTGTGATTTACATTTGATGTAAACTTGACCACCGAGTACATGTTATAAAATCGTGGCAAGTATGGGAAAGGTTTTAGGTAATAATTTGAGCATGTAATTTGTAGGAGATTGTACTATAGATTTGCAGGGAATGCAGGTGTCGGTTTGTCGCTTAAGGCTCTGAAGAAAAAAGGTGAAGGAGATGGAAGGGTGACCTTTTTAGGATGTTTGTGGTGAAGACATAACACACAGTAGTTGAAAATTATTTTTAATTCTTTTGGAGGACCAAAAGCTCGTCACTGGGGAGGATTGATCCAGGTGGCTCCAGATATGCACACAAGACAAAGAGGGTTTAGCGACGATAAAAAATCAAAGTGTTTCTATTAATCTCAAATGAGTTTCAGGTTGAATGCCTCATCGTCCTAATCGCAATAGTGAAAAACCGGCCACCAGATTCTGGCCAGATCTAGCTAAATTCCAGATGAAATTGTGGGACACTTAAAATTCCCACTAACGCCCATTTTAAGAATTTTTGAAAAAGAATATTTTGTTTTATATATATATATATATATTAAAATTTTGGGGTGGGGGGCTAGCAACCCTGCCACCCTTGGTCGTTGTTCACGACACATTGAATATATATATATATATATATATATATATATATATATATATATATATATATATATATGGAGAATCAAATGGGCCGGCAGTGGGAATCGTACCCACCCGGCGGACCCGCATGCAGGTCCACCCGTGCCGACATAAACCACAGAACTACCTACCGCATAATCCAAGCAACCATAACCAATATATATTGTTATAATGTAAATACCACTATTGTGACACCGTGTGGGTTGCTTGGGTAGGCCACCCAATGTGGGCCTGACCCCTCCACTCTATGTGTTAGGGCCTAAATCTACCTCAGGCTAAGAAAGGTAGGATCTAGGATAACATCATACCACGCTTAACTCGGTAGCTAGCCCTACCAGGTCGGGAGAGGGCTCTCTCCTTGTCAATCTCAGAAAATATGGCCAATGAAAGCTTGAGATTACTGATGTGATGAATGATTTAAGGCTAGGTATGTGTACAGAGGAGTTTGATTGAATTTGATGATGTTTTTTTGGCTCAAATGTGAAAGGCAAATTTGGGCCTGGGGAATGAGGCTCAGTTTTGCAGAGATCTCTATGGTGCAAGGTAGGCAAGTGATTTGCTACTTCAAATTGAGTGAGATGGAGAGGTTTTAGATAGATGAGGAGTTGAAAATGGCATGAAGAACTCAAGGATCCTTTTCAATCAACTGAAAAAACATATATAACTAAGCAAACCCAAGGTAGAGCACTGCACTTTCAATGTATTATACCTTTATCTTTGTTTGATTTAGTTAATATGAAATAAAGAGAGATATGGCATACATAAAACACATGTAAACTTACAATTAAAAAATGAAACACAATACCAAAGAAAGATGCCACATGAATCCCATAAAGTGTTGCAAACCACTGGTCTATTCCTTAGCCCAATTGCTGAAATGAGTATACAATAAGCTCCAAGCTCTCCCAAAAGTCCAACCTTCTTCCAAAGTCTAACCACTACACTATGAAATTCATAAAATATATAAATTTTCTCATCCTTGTACTAAGAGAATTGAGCTCAACCATTTTCTTCAAAATAGAATTAGTTACATTAAACTTAGGCCGAATTTCTGAAAATAAGTGTTGAAGATGAACTTGTATCTCCTAAACCATAGAACCTATTACAAAACTGAATTTTTTTTTTTATATATAAGGTAATTTTGGAGAAAAACCTCTCTCCAATTTTGGAAACTCATTTCTAGTTGCTCGCAATCTGTTCCACAAATTCATCTCTAAAACAGAAAATCATTAAAAATTTAAATTTGTGAAAATGAGTTGTAAAGATCTAGTCACATATCCCAATTTGTTACACCTATGAATAAACTGAAATACGTTTTTTTATATGGCTTTTAGTTAACAAAAAAATCTTTGGGTTTTGTAAAATTACTTTCCATCTATTGTAAAATGGCCTCGCACTAAAATGACTAAAACAGTAAAAAATATGAAAAATTTGCTTTGTTTTAATGTAGGCTCCAAATATCACTGTATATCTCCCACATAGTAGCACCTGTGCATAAAATGAAGGTGGTTTTTGTTATTTGGTATATGATGAACAAAAACCTCTTTCACTTTTCAAAAATTGCTTACCATTCTTTCACAAACGGATTTTTTACTAAACTTGTCATTGTGTGTAGCAACTGACCTCAAAACATGCATAACCAAGAATCACTCATTCATTTCGATCATATCTTCTAATCTGGGAGCCGGTTATGGGAGTGTGATATACCATTAGAAATATTTTTCCGAGCTTCTTCTGATGGATACACTTGTGACATGTTTTGTGCTAAACATCATGTGCAAAACATCAAACAAAACCAGACATAGTAAGAGCTCATGTTGATCTCTGGTGATACGATGTGAAGACTGGAACTAACATCGGCTCCATTGGGGATGGAAACTCCTTGGAGGTGTCAAGAACACCGTATACCAAGTGCCTCATCCATTGGGCATGGATGGTCAAATAACTACAAACCCTAAACAACTCATACCAATCCAAAAACATATACATACTGCAACCTGTACATAAACAAATACTAGAAACTGAAATGTTGCCTTTGGCAGCTTATTTATTTACAAATATACCGTAATTTGCTGCAAAACCAATAGATCAAGTAACCCTGTAATTCCAGATCAACCAATCAAGTAACGGTGACAAGGATGCTGCTTGAAAGTGCTTCAACCAGGACACAGATGTAGATGCTGATAGTCATACATGCACATAACGAGTATGGTTATGTAAAAGACAATTTGATCTATCATTCAAACTAAAAAAAAATTCCATGTACGTTGCAATAGGATCGAAAAAACCAGACTCTATTTGCTGCCCCAACTCCTCAATACATGCTTCCAGCTGCAAACTATCAATGCAAATGTCCATGGGCAGCTCTATTGTTTCTTGTTTTCAAGGAGGGAGAGTTTCCAAAAACTTTTTGGGATCTCGAAATACCTATGATTGGATTTGATCATTTAAATACTGAATCTCCTTCTCAAATTTTTCAACAGCTAACTCAAGGAAACCAATTTTAGCTTTAGGAGGAAACTTCGGAGATCTCAAAAATTGAAGCATGACAATGAAAAATACTTCATCAATTTCAATATCCACTAACTAATCTCTAACTTCTTTTAAAACTTCACAAAGCGCAGGGCTTGCCACATACCCTACCATTTTATTTTAGTGCATGAATGGATCAGTGAGCACTGGAATCTCTGGATTGAGTTGGAGTCGCCAGGTGAATGTCTCAGCCTTCATATGTGTCTGACTGCAGTCTACCATCAGCAATCAGATCTACAACTTGAATGATCTTTCCCGGAGAAGATCTGTCACCTCTTCCCCAGTTTGATGTAATGGGGAAATTTTCAAGTTAGATGTTCAGTTTATAAGACTAGACCGAAGATTGACTGAAGCAACTTTTATCTACTTATGCACTCGCAAAGCAATGTGCAGTTCGAAGGCTACTTGGCTAACTTCAAGCTACGTCTTTAGTTTACAAAAAAAAAAAACACTAACAAAAAAATAAGCTTTTCATCCCCAGTATGGTCGCCACTATGTTAGGGTCTAAATTGACCTGAGGCTGAGAAAGGTAGGATCTCGGATAACATCATACCACACTTAACCTGGTAGCTAGCCCTACCAGGTCAGGAGAGGGCTCTCTCCTTGTCAATCTCAGAAAATATGTCCAATGAAAGCTTGAGATGACTGATGTGATGACTTATTCTAGGCTAGGTATGTGGACAGAGGAGTTTGATTGAATTTGATGATGTTTTGTTGGATCAAATGTGAAAGGCAGATTTGGGCCTGGGGAATGAGTATCAGTTTTGCAGAGATCTCTATGGGGCAAGGTAGGCAAGTGATTTGGTACTTCAAATTGAGTGATATGGAGAGGTTTTAGATATATTAGGAGTTGAAAAGGGCATGAAGAACTCAGGGATCCTTTTCAATCAGCTGAAAACATAGATAACTAACCAAACCCAAGGTAGAGCACTGCACTTTCAGTGTATTCTACCTTTATATTTTTTTGATTTAGTTAAGATGAAATAAAGAGATATATGGCATACATAAAACACCTGTAAACTTACAATTACAAAAGGAAACACAATACCAAAGCAAGATGCCACATGAAACCCATAAAGTGCTGCAAACCACTGGTCTATTCCTTAGCCAAACTGCTGAAATGAGTATACAATAAGCTCCAAGCTTTCCCAAAAGTCCAACCTTCTACCAAATTCCAACCCCTACACTATGAAATTCATAAAATATATACATTTTCTCATCCTTGTACTAAGGGAATTGAGCTCAACCATTTTCTTCAAAATAGAATCAGTTACATTAAACTTGGGCCGAATTTTTTAAAATAGGTGTTGAAGATGAACTCGTATCTCCTAAACCATAGCACCTGTTACAAAAATGAAAGAATTTTCTATAGATAAGGTCATGTTAGAGAAAAACCTCTCTAAAATTTGGGAAATTTGTTTCCAGTTTCTCACAATCTGTTCCACAAAATCATCTCTAAAACAGAAAATCATTAAAAATTTAAATTTGTGAAAATGAGCTGTAAAGATCTAGTCACATATCCCAATTCGTGACACTTGTGAATAAACGGAAAAAGGTTTTTGTTATATGGCTTGTGGTTAACAAAAAAATCGTTGGTTTTTGCAAAATTACTTTCCATATGTTGTAAAATGGCCCCACACTAAAATGACTAAAACAGTAAAAAATATGAAAATTTTTCCTTGTTTTAATGTAGGCTCCAAATATCAATGTATATATCCCACATAGTAGAACCTGTGCACAAACTGAAGGAAATTTTTGTTATTTGGTATATGATGAACAAAAAACTCTTTCAATTTTGAAAAATTCCTTACCATTATCTCACAAATTGATTTTGTACTAAACTTGTCATTGTGTGCAGCAACTCACCTCAAAACATGCATAACCAAGAATCACTCATTCATTTCGATCATATCTTCTAATCCGGGAACCGGATACAGGAGTGTGATATACCGTTGGAAATATTTTTCCGAGCTTCTTCTGATGGGCACACTTTTGACATTTTTTGTGCTGAACATCATGTGCAAAACATCTAACAAATCCAGACATAGTAAGAGCTCATGTTGATCTCTAGTGACAGGCTACGAAGACTGGAACTAACACTATGCACCAAAAAAATCTGTGCCAACCAAAAAATGACTATGTTGAGGGGTCAAGATTTGATCCCTCAACCTCTCCTCCTCTACCAAAACTATTTACCAACGTGCGCAACGGTGGATCTTGCAAAATTTGCCATGAGTTTTTTATATAAACTCATATTTTTATGAATGTGCCCAGGTCAGATTAGAGAAAAAGCATGCACAGTGATCAAGGTAGTGATTATGCAGGCGAAACCATGAGCATGCCAAGAAAAAGTGAGCGGAACCATGATCCTTGAAATTTACCCTGGGAGGTAATCTGTCTCCATGTCGAAATATAGTCAAGTTACAGTCAATTTTCATAGTTTCTCGCAGGTAACGTAATAGCGAGGTCAGATTCGCCTTTTGAGTTGCATATTTGCAGTCCAACCATGGAGCAACATCTTTGAGGAATCTAAGGGGAATCTGAGAGATTCCTTTTTGCCCCATATTTTCACTTCATCAAAATTCAAAAATTTGACAACTTTTTTTCACTATTTGACATCACGAATTTGATGGCATATTCAGATTTCCCATCTGAGCTTTATATATTTTGACCACTTTTTGAAGTGAATATGCAGGTGTCAGCATTCAGTGAGTGAGTAGTTGATTTCACACCTTTCGACACCATGATAATGATGCCTATTGTAGATCCAATAGCAGAGCAACCCATTCTTCAATCATCTTCAGCGTGATTTATATGATGCGTTGATTGCATTTAATTCTTTGTATCATTCTCTATGAGATGAATTATGTTGTACAGATCCCTGTTGATTTTTTATGTGGGATATTCTTTTGTTATTGATGTGAGCTGTACTTTCTATCATGGATTTGTATTATGTTGAGATCCATTTGATGCCATGTTGGTAGGATACTCATTGTCACATGTATGTTATTTGAGATCGCTTTGTTTTTCCATGTTGGCATGATATTCATAGTCATTATGTGTGAGTTATTGTCATACTAATAGGATTTCTTTTTGTGACTGAGAGTTCCTGTTGTGGAACATATCATAGAGAAATCCAGTCACTCCCGCATGAGGACATTTTCCTTTTACGATAGATAAAACACCATCCATGTACATCTTCACTCCTTACAACACTTAATGTAGTGGCCTACACCATCTTGACACCGAGGCCTGGAGATGTAGTCCCTCCTGGATGAACTTCGTTATCAATGTCTTATGTTTCTCATGCTTGTTATGTTCCTCTTCTTTACAGCATACATATGTTCATTTATGTTCATTAACGCTTTCATAAATTGTAATCCTAACACATCAGTAGAAGTAAAAGGTCTTGGTTAAGGGTGTCAGGAGTTTACCCAAAAAAAAAAAAAAAAGAGTTTTCTATTTACACTAGTGGAAAATGATGAAATTATTGATTAGGTGACTCAAAACGTTAGCCAACACAATAATTTCAAGTGAATTACTACTAAATTTGAGCAATTTTAAGTGACCAAACTATAAATGACTGATTTAGTCTAGGGATAAAATATACGACTAGATAATAATTGACTAAACTAAAAGCGACTAACTTAAATGACTAATTTAGTCTAGAAATAAAATATATGTCCAAGAATCCAAGTATGACCAAATAAAAGCTACAACAAGTATATGAATTAGTAACATATGTAGTAATTTTTAATTTTGTTACTCAGGGAATGGAAAATTGTAATTTTGATATCGATGTGTCACATTTCACTACAGGAGTCTCTGAATCCATTTCCAGTGTTAAAAGTTAGTGACAAAGGGATCATTGACTCCATCTACATTGTTAAAATTTTAAGTACCCTTTTATCTCTAAATTTTAACACCAGAGGGTTGTTTCTATTGTCACCTTAGCAATGAATCCTCTCACTTTGGATTACTTGTTGAATCTTGGGGATATCCCAAAACACAAATATATGGGGTCTTTTTTGTGACTAGATAACTAGAACTGAAATCCATTTCCCCCCTCATATACGTTATTAAATGTACCCTCAAACCTCGTTAAATTTTCTCTTCATGAACATTTAGGCATAGATTCAATATTCATGAGAAATTGAAAATTTTATGTGAAGGCATAAAATTAGCATGACCTAGTAGCATTAGTTTTGTTAGACTATCTCCACACGATGAAAGATAATGTGATCCATGATTGATATAAATTACATGAAAATAGATGATGGGTAACAATCCTCTATTATTTGACTTCAACCATTACGTATATCTACCTAAGCTAACATGAACCAGCCCGATTGTGATAATCTTCAAAATTTAGGGAAACATCTAAAAATAAATCCCTTCTTGTATGTATGGTTCAAACTCACACTTTCATTTCATCTTGTATTCATGTCTTGTAAATAAAATTTTATGCATCAGTTGTTTTTCTTAATAGATGCATTTATATTTTGATTTTTTCAAAGTTGGTAATTGTTTATCGGAATTTTTTTAGTTGTACCATTCATTGGAAGAGGCATAGAAGATGAAAAATTATTGACTAAATATAGAGGTTGGCAAGATATAATATATTTAGATTGATATGGGGTGGCATAAAAACATCTCCACCAAAACTTGAATTTGTAGACAAAACATTTTCATCAACAGACATGCCTTATAATTTGATTGGGATGTCCACCAAATGGATGTGAAGAGTGTGTTATATAATGGAATCTATGAATATAAGATGTATATAACCTATGTTACCAGAAACGAGAAACGGGAAATAGGAAATGAAACGAGAGACCACAACGGGACGAGAAACAGAGTTTGGAGGTTTCACATTCAAAAAACTAGGAGAGAGAAAAATAAGGAAAATATGGAAAACATAAAACAAAACATTCATTATTTACATAACTAAAAATGTAGTAATCACATTTAACCATAATGGATTAATTAACATGTTTTATTAATTAACATGGTAAAATTTTAACAGAATTGTAACAATGTTATGTATAAGTTCAAGTATAAAAATATTTATTTCCATATTTGAAGCCAAGAATAAATGTACGCAGGGGTCTGTTCCAATAAAAACATGTCTTATTATTCATTTCAAAAAATTATTTTAGAAAATGATGTAGAGACGGGTAACATGTATCCGTGACAATTTGAAAAGAAATAATCTCCATATTATTATTTACTCTACTAATTTTAAATATGCCCAAAAGAAGCTATATGTTATATTCTTTTCAAATCACTAGTAGAAAAAGGAAAAGACTTGGTCACGTATTCTCGAGTCAAGTGTTTGCTAAAAAATTACATAATTGTCGATTCAAAACCCTTCATTGTCACAACCCTGGTAGATGAATTGTAGATTAAAGGGATTTTTTAGTGCGTGTAATTGGTCATATATGCAGTGCAAGATATGGCACTTCCCCAAAATAAAATGAAAAATAAATTGATGATCGCTCAAGAGAAAAAGATCATAGAAAATGGTGTTTTCGTCCCATCCCGCTTTTCTTGTGTTTTTTCCAGGAACTGTGTCTACCATCCCATTTCTAGTAACCATGTATATCACTCAGTTTTTGGGTTTGAGTTGAAAGGAAATGAAATTTTGTTTTTTCAAAGTATTATATCACTTTATTACTTGAAGGGGATAACTAGAGCTCCCTCAGACCCAACCTGAACTCTCTTGCTCTTCTTGTCTTGTCTTCTTCAAGTTTCTGGAAAAAATGGAGTAGGGATGGACCTTATTTATACTAGTTTCATACCACATTGAACTTTCATGTCTAATAGGGAAGGGTCGACTTGGATAGGGGTTAAATAAGGATTTTTTTCTTACTTGAAAAATTAATTTCTCCTTAATGAAGAGGAGTTAGGAGGCATGTGAATACTAGCTAGAAAAAAGCTTAAAGATATTTTCAAGCCTATGTTAATTTATTTCCAGCTGGACATCCATTTGACATGAGTAACAATTAATTTTTCCAACAAAATCCCCATTGGAATCATCAATAATTGTGAAAGGTCGATGCATTGATAAATGATAACATCTAGGGAGTGGTTAGGGTTAAGAGGGCTTGGCTAGGTGTCCCAAGTGGAACATAAGAGTGAAGAAGCTAGACTATCCTAAGATGATGCATTAAATTCTATGGGAAATAATTTCTGGAAGGAATCCTAGTTACTCAAATGAACTAATGGCGTACTATGTTGGACTATGGGGACTCAACTTCGAGGTTTTTTAGAGGTGACTTGTTTGTTATTTTGGTGGTGTACATCCTATGTATTGGAAAAAAAAATCCTCATGGGTATTTGGGAGGTTTATCAAACTCCCAAGAAGGTTGATCGACCTTTCATAGGAGGGGGTCTCTAGGAAAAAAATGTCACATTGGTTTGGAATTTAAAATGTCATAGGTTTGTGCCTATTGCTTGTTGCCCTGATAAGACAAGATAACTGAGAAGTAAGATGTGAGTGGGCTTTCATATAGGTCAAATACATTAAGAATAATACCTTCAAGGAAAAGTGTTGGTTAGTAGAATAGATATCTCCTTTAGTTGAAGACTTAAATTTTCATGTATATCTACATTGTTTATTATTAGAGTCATATACATTGAAATTAGGATACTAGTTTTAAACTTGGATATCAAGGTATTTATATAGTTTGAATGTAAATTATGGACATCACAATACTATACCCTTACGAAATTGTTTTGAATCCTATGGGGATTTTTATATTTCCCCAACATTAGATATTGCACATATTATAATATCTCGTCATATATGTGAATCATATTTAGCAAGTGTTAGATGATGTAAAGTATAACTTTGAAATAATACTACGTCTATCCCACTAGTGAACCAAGGTCCAATTAGAATTTCTATGAAGTATTAAATTAAATATGAACTCAATACCAGTGACTTGTTCACATAAGCCCTTAAATAAAATGCTAGAGTGGGCCATTCGAAGATGAATCTACATGCACCCACCTTACTCGAAAAAGTTCGACCCATAAAGATGTATGTGGAGTTTTAGCTAGTGATGCACATGCATCTCAATGTGATTGACCTTAAGGCCCAATACTTATGTATATGGGTGATTTAATTTCAAGCCATGGATATATATCTGACACGAATGAAAATTTGACACCGTACTACAAAATTTGAGTCATACTGTAAAATTTTACTTGAATTTTTTTAAATCCCATATCATCATATATCCAATGAAACTTTAGTCGAATATCTAACAACAATCGAACTTTTGTTGAATATATGAAATTTTTCCAAATAAATTGCCCATAAAAATACCATAAAAGTTATAATATATATATAATATATATAATATCATAGACGTTACATCATACTTATTACTCTATATTTATGAAATATAGAAATACCATAAACCATTTTTTTTAATTAATAATACCATATATTACATTATATAAATACCAGAAACATTACAAAGTAAATATATATTTTTTTGAAATTCAAATTAAGAAGTAAAACTTTTTATATGGTGTTCCCTTTCACGCTGTAGAGTATCGGCCTTATGGTAGATGGTGTTCACTTTCCCTTTTACTGTTAATTGCAGTCCAATAATCCAATTAACACATTTTCCACCACGAATATCAACCTTATGGTAGACGATTTTCACTTTCCCTTTTCCTGTTAATTGCAGTCCAACAATCCAATTTAAAAAGGATTTCAAGAGTGTGTTGCATATCAACCTTATTGTGGACTTCTTACTCACACTAGTAACAATGAAGGATTGTGAACTAACTACCATGAAGTTGGGTGTAAGAAGGAATGGTAGAAAAGGAGGTACAAATAATTTGATGCCATATAGAGGAATGATACCCATGTTTCCATAAGGTTTCCATCAAAACCATTCTGATAAACGATGGAGGTTTATTCCTCCACAAAACCTCCTCTTATGATGACGAATATGTGTTGCCAACCAAAGTTCGCATAAACATGCCTGAATCTCCAGAAAACACATTAACATCACTGGGAGGAAGATGAAGACAACGAGGCTTAGGATCAACAATTGTTTCCCTAATTTAAGAAGGCAGCGAAATAATCCATTCCAACACTAGGAGGGTTTGTGTTTTCTAAGTTGAATTATAGTGCCCCCAAGGACACCACCTCGATTACCACAGATCGTATGCTTAAATTCTCTTGTTTTAGTGAAATAATTCTTCTATTGAGGGAATCTCATAGCTTAGTTAACAATATCTGCCATGCCTTTGATTACTGTGAAGATAAAACCATCGATAGGCCCCCTACGTTGAAACCATTCTAAAACCAAGAGAAGCTAATTCAATAACACATGTCCATTTCCTATGGTCAGGTTCAAAACAATATTCTTTCATCTTTATCAACATCTTGATTCCCATGGCATAAGCACCAGTTTAAAGATATGCATCAATTAAATATTTTTTATTGATCTATATTATTAGTTGTGATTATTCAAGGTTGCGTAGATGGAATATCATTAGGGATGAGTGTATATATAGTAAGTAAATTGGCCTTGAGTTTTTCTAGAATCTACACCCACTCTTTGAATATTAGATTGTTCCTTGCTATCCATATAGCCCAACAGATGAGACTCGAAAGGTTCCACAATTTTATGGGTTTTGGTTGTTGACACCAATCCTTCCATGCGGTCTTAACCAATCCTCCCTGCCATCTATAATTGATACCAAGAGATTGGGATACATAATTTCATAGGCTCGCTATTTTTGGACAAGAGATGAATATATGCTCTATGGATTCATCCTCATTTTGAAAAAGTACACACCAAGTAGGTCCTCAAAGGGATATTTTATTTAGTTATTCTATAGTAGGGATATTATTTGTAAGAATGCACCAGAATACAAGTTTTTTATTAGGAGGGATTTTTAATTTCGATATACTCTTCCACCACGAACACATTATGTCCATCTCCTTATACTTGAATTCTATGAGGTAGCCATATTTTATATAGTACACTCCTATTTTGGAATGGAACCAAATCAACTCTTCGTCCCTGTCTATGAGCCATACATGATATTTTTTCGTTGAATTGATATGATCCAACCAGTTTGGATCCAATTGTTCATGTATGTTTAATTCATGTGTTGTCATCCAACCTTGTCCCCATATGGATTATAATCTAGATTTGATATTTGGTTGATTGTTCTAAACCCCTGTCTATTTAATAATTGGATGAGTTCTTGGGGGAGAGCATATCCACTTCCACATTGAGACCAAGGATTGATGTTAATGATGGCATGGTGCCCAGATACGATTCTCCAAGCCATACCCAATTCAATGATGTCGAAGGAAGACAAATTTCCAAATGTTGGAGATATTTGATTTGTATTTGTTCTCAAGGAAAATACAATCAATCAGAGACCTACTTATGATGATATTTTCCCAAAGGCTTCTTGTTGTAATCAACCTCCAACCCACTTTGGCAGCCAATGCTTTCAAGAATGTGTAAATGTCCTTCAAGTCCCATCCACCCCATCCCTTTGGCATAAAAATTCACTCTGACTTGATCCAAGAAAATATCCAGCCTTCATTTTCGCTATGTGATAAACAAGAACAACATTTTTGCTGAATAATATCGATAATTCCTTTAGGGATCCATGTAAGAGCCACCCATAATACATGGATAGATTCCAAAAAATTTTGATCAGAACCATTCTGCCAGCCCGAGATAACCATCTGTGACTGTTGGAAATATTGTCATTGATGGCAAAGGAGGCAGCACTCAGGCAAAGGAGGCAGCGCTGAAGCAGAGGAAGGCAAAAGAAGCACAATGAAAGCAATAGAGGCAACAAGAAGAATGTAAAAATGTATCAGTCATAGAAGCACAGTGAAGAACCGTTATCAGAAGATAGAGATAGAGGCAGAGCGACAGAAGGAGCAGAGGCAGAGATAGAGGTAGAAACAGAGGCAGAGAGCCGTTATAAAATTTTGGGAATCGTACTATCCAACCGACATTATACATATAACATATACAAACATTATTCCGGGAATCGCTTCACTCCAGCGGCAAAATATATATATAAAAATATATATCAGTTATATACAAGCGGAGCACATATAACATATACAAACATTATTCCGGGAATCGCTTCACTCCAGCGGAAATATATATATATATATATATAAACATATATATATATCTTATATACAAGCAGAGCGCTTTATATCTATATAACCAAAGGTTCTATCAAAACGAAATGGCTTATAAGGTGGGACCCGTCACCCAATCGCAATCGGAGAAAAGGTTCAATCGGCAGAGGTTTGTGATGTGCTTCGATCAAGTGGCGGACCCGATGGCGATTATACGATGGAGTTAATCGGTTCAATCGCGTCCAGGATCTTGATCGCAATCGGAACTTTCCAATTGATCGCAAGCCTTTTGTAATATGCTCCGATCAAGTGGCGGACCCGATGGCGTTATACGATGGAGTTAATCGGTTCAATCGCGTCCGGGATCTTAATCGCAATCAGAAATTTCCGATTGATCGCAAGTCTTTTGTAATATGCTGTGATTGAAGTGGCGGACCCGATCCTGTTATATGCGGGAGTTAATATGTACAAATCACATCCGTGTTCTGATCATAATCGGAACTTTTCTATTATGCGCCCCGATTGCATTTTTTCAAAGTTCAGACTCGATTGCGCTATGAGACATGTTTTATGTGGTCATCGCGTCCGTTTGATCAATCGCAATCACAAGTTTTCATTTGACACCACCGATCCGTCGACGGAGATGTGGGGCCCGACCCTTTCATATATTAGTGGTTGTGATTCGACTTATTGGATTGTAGTATAAGACCAAAGGCTTAAGGTGGAGGGCGATTGTTTATGTATAAAATGATTGTTGTTAGATATATAAAACACGGTTGCAGTTGTATTAAAATATGCCACATGGGCTGTGAACCCTCGGGCCTCGGCTTGATGGGAGGGCGATTATTAATATACAACGACTGTGATCTATGTTCGTTCCGCTTGCGAAACTTTCACATCAACAAGACACTCGTGGCATGAAAAGGGTTGGAATTTCCCTGTTTTAAAAATTCAGCAATTGCATTTCATTTATTTAAAAGGCAGAGTTACACGTATGCAGCTATTACAACCCCACAAAGGACAGAAAAGAAAATAAAACATAGTCACAAAAAGGAAAAAGATAGCCAAAGAAAATACAAATGCGCATCGATTCAAAAGACTAAATGAGTTGAGCTAGAGTTCACTTAGTAATATGAATGTAAATATTTTAATTTTTTTTATTGTTTGTGATGCATTGGCAAGTCTCCGAGAGAAAACAAACTCCCACTGTAATGTTAAAAATTGACACCTACAGTTATAATTTCTGAGTAAGCTGATAAAAGGAGTGAGAAGGTAGAAGGCAAAGAGACATGACTTTCCATTTCGAATTCCAAGCAGAATACAAATAGTCATGTGAGGAAATCTATAAATAATATCATCTTGATATGCAGAGTGAGTTTTTTTGAGAGCAAGGGAGAGAGCATATATAGAGAGAATGCAGAATATAGAAGGCAGAGAAGATTAAGAGAAGCTACAGAACAGAGCTGATATCTGAGGTAAATTAGCAAACATTCAGTTTTAGAAAATGAGGAAGTTGGAGCTTCCCTATCAAGTTGCAGCCTGATAGCTGTCAGTTGTAGCTGACTGAGGTTGGAGCCTCCTGTAGGTTGGTGCCTGCAGAAAACTGAAGGGAGTTGGTGCTTCCTTGCAAGTTGTAGCTTGCAGAATTGAGGTAGGAGCCTCCTGTAGGTTGGTGCCTACAGAGAGGGAGTTGGAGCTTGCCTTTGCATCACAACAATAATAAGATGTGGTTTTCTCCCTTTATGGGTTTCCACTTATATCTGGTGTCTCTGTGCATGATATTTATGTATTGATATGATATGTATCATTTGCTTAATACCTGCTGCTCTCATATTAAGTCTACTGCTCTATTAAACTAATACTTTCTGATTACATTCTAAAATTACTCTCACATCAAATAGAGTTTGAAATGAAGGTGTAAATAAGTTTAATGAAAAGTTTTAAGAGATCAGGAATGTATTAAACTGATTCACCACCCCTCCCCTCCCACCCCTCTCCCCCCCCTCTCAGTTTAATTAGAGGTTCAACAGTGACACCATATGTTTAGTATTTTTTCTACCTTGGAAATCAACCACATCCAATTTCTCTTCCTATAGTCATTGGGCTTCAAATTGAATCCTAAGTATTTTGTTCCATCCTCCATATCAACCATTTGGAATGGAAATTTAGTCGTAATATAAGAAACTTAATCTCTGGACATCCAATGGCTGAAATGGTTGATTTTAGAGTGTCTATATCCATACCATTGGTCCTTTTGAAAATCAGATTCATATGATATAGAATAGTAACATCATTTCTCGATCCATCTAAAAATATTAGGACGTCATCAATAAAAATGAGATGCGATAATGATAGGTTTCGAGTGATACTTGTTCCCTTGAGTGATCCTCGAGTGTTTGCATTAGATATAATTTTGTTGAGTCCCTCCATCATGAGAAGGAAAAGAAACAAAGAGACATGGAATCCTTGTCGAAATACCCTTTCACATTGGAAAAAATTAGAGGAAACACCATTCACTAATTATGGGTATGAATAAACAATCTCTGTCATTTGATATCTCCTTAATTTGGAACTCATGTCAAGCTTCGTGGCTCAAAAGATGCCAACGTATCAATTTTCATTTTCCCTTCACCTACTTTTTATTTATTGAGCCTAGAGGCCCATTGAGTCGAGAGGCTCATTCTAAACCCCAATATGAGGGGATGTGTAAGTTTTTCCGTTCCTTTAAAATCAAAGATTGATGTTCTAAATATAATAATGTTGGCTATCATTAAAAACAAATGAATATGATGTAAAGTCATTAGAAGTAAAAAAAATGTGTGAATGATATGTTTAAATATTATATTTTCAAAAATATTTCAACAATAGATTTAAATAAACTATTTGAAGATCTATGTTAACTAATTTATGTCGATATCAATTTCATATATATCTATATATAGAAAAATAATATTTTTTATGGTAATATTTTATTTAGTCCTATATATAGTCTATTTAGTATTCAAAAATACAATTTAAACAAGGAAAAATAACGCATTTAATTTTGCACTTTCAAAAAATTTGCAAGTGAAGAAATTTGATCCCTCTCGACTCATGTTAGATGAGAAGTTAAAATGCATAAATAAAAAATAAATTTTCAAAACAAGATTTGATAAAAACTAATCTATGATGGTGTAATTAAATAAAAATAAAAATAAAAATAGATTTTCAAAAGAAAAGTTGGTAAAACTAATCTATACTGGTGTAATTAAATAAAAATAAAAGATAGATTTTCAATAGAAGAGTTGGAATGGTGGTGTAATTAAATAAAAATAAAAAATAGATTTTGAAAAGAAGAATTGGTAAAAAAATATATGCTGGTGTAATTAAATAAAAATAAAAAAATAGATTTTCAAAGGAAAAATTAAAATGCTAATATAATATAATTAAATAAAAATAAATTTAAAATTAAAAAAGAAAAAGAAAAAAGAAAAAATGTTAGAACTCCTGGAAACTAAATTTTAAAAAGAAGTTAGAGCTCCTCAAAGCTAATGTGCCAAATATGACTCCCAAAAGACAAACACATTTGCGAAAAAAGGAGCAATAAGAAGGTGAACCTGTGCCAATTCCTCATTATCCAAAATGAATCCTCAAACCTGATGGCAGTTAGTCGAAACTCTATCTGTTCTTGTGAAATCCTGTTCCCCTATCAAATTCGATTTTAAATTCAATAGAATTTATTGTCGGAAGGTTGGATCACGCAAGTTCATGTTAAATATTTTCTCGGACGTCAAGGGATCCAATCTCAAACCCATGCCGAGGTATTTCTGCTCGTCAATCGAGGATCCTTTAAATCCCAATTAGCTTAAAAACGAAAACAAATAGGAAGAAGAATATGAACCGCACTGAAATAGGAAGACAAATAGGAACCGCACTGAAATCATTGCGAGCAAGACGAGGTTGGCAGAGAATATGTTAACGAGGAGACTGGTGAGAGAGGAGGTCCTAAAGGACTAGATCCCACCAGGTACGGTGACTAGGAGAAGGGTGGTTGCTGCTCTGATTTTTTATAATCCAAGGTAATTTATTATTTCTAGTTTCTACCGGTTAAATTGTTTGCTCTCCTTCAATTTTGTGGAGAAAACACCATCTATATTATATAGATATTTTTTTTTTTCAGGGTTTAGGGTTTTAAGTTTTTCTAGGTTTGGTTTTCTATTCAATTATTACTTATCTAATCTACAATGGATTTGGTTTGTTATTCCATTTTTACCTCAGTTCACAACAATCTAATATACAACAGGTTTGGCTTGCTATTCCATTTTTAGCAACAATCTAGTATACAACAAGTTTGGTTTGCTATTCCATTTTTACCAACAATCTAATATACAACAAGTTTGGTTTGCTATTCCATTGTTACATCCGTTATCTTAAAAAACAACAAAATGTTTAGTGTTAGAACCTACATTGAGCAGTCACGTGTGATAAAAAAAATATAATTCTACATTTTGAATAAATCCCTTGATTGGAAAATCTTTCCAATGTAGTAGTGAACCTACCATGTTTAGTATAAAAGAACAAATCCACAATGATGAAGGAAAGCTAGAAGGTTTTAAAATGAATTTTTAAATATAACATTAGTCATCCAATGAATGTATTCTTTTCTCTTTCAAGATATTTCACTTTGCGGCATATTGAAAATAAGGAACACACTTATATCAAAGCTCTTACATTCATACCTCAGTTTGGAGGGAAAGATAGTATAAAAAATCATGTCCCAAATGAATTCTTATTGAAGAGTTATATATTACCAATCCATATATTTCATTTACCTACCTTGTAATGTGTAAGTTTTAAGAAATCAGATATTACTTACCATGAAGGCTTCTAGAGCCTAAGATATGAAACTTAATAGTTTCGCCAGTCAATCAGATATTACTTACCATGCAGGGTTGTATGTCTTAGATATGAAACTTAATAGTTTAGCCATTCAATTTTATCCATTTTGAATGTAAAAATTCCTACGTGTGATTGATGTCCTAATTTTTGGTGTCTACCATTCCCATATGCTCATATTTATTTTGTGTCCATTTTGATTCAAATTTCTTTGAAATGTGAAGAGAAACTTGCTAAGCCTTTTTGTATGTGTTCCAATTCTTGCTCAGGCTAAAATGGCTAGAATGCAGTCCAAGCCTACATATGAAAAATAACACATGGTGTTTTTCACTCTAAAAACAATTTGCCCAAAAATTTGAGCCAAATTTGATCCTTTTGGCTCTTGTTAGATCGATACTTAAAGTGGTTGTTGAATATGATCCAGTTAATGTTATTTTGTTGCACATAATTTTGATCCAAAATTAATTTGTTGAATATGATCCAGTTAATGCTATTTTGTTGCATAGAATCTTGAGCCAAATTTGATCCTTTCGACTCATGTTAGATCCATACTTAAATTGGTTGTTGAATATGATCTAGTTAATGCTATTATGTGTGTCCATGTTGAATGTAGAGAGAAGTGAACATAAATCCTTCCATTTTTTGGATTAAGAATTGGTTAGCTGGAATGGCATTGGTCATTCCATTTTGTGGTAGACAAGTGGTTCAATTGAATTAATACTACTTGATGTCACACTCGATGGAAGCCAATTGACAAAAGCCAAAAGAGGAAGACCTTGGTCTTTCTATCAGTGAGGGGTGTAACAATTTTTTCCCAAGTTTATGGAAAAATTGGGAAAAAATGGTTAGAGCCAATTAGGATGATGAGAAAAATTATTAGAGCCAATTAGGATGATGACAGAACAGCAATATGCACTTAAGTAGAATTTTCTTGAAAAAGGGAATTTCTTCAGAAATTCTTACCTTTTTTGCGGTTAATAATGGATGATATTTTTCAATGACAATTGTTGGAGTTAGCTCACCAATTTTTTGCATGTTTAGATACAGAGTGGGACTCACCTCACCAATTTCGATGTCTCAAATTACATCTCTCCACTTGACGAGCTTACTGACAAAGATTTAGGAGAACCAATGAATAAGTGAGAAAATTCTATGCAAAGACCTACGATGATAACAAAACAAAATGTGATGATGAGTTATTTGTAACTTACCTATTTTCTATTATTTACACTTAAAATTTGTATGTAGAAATTTACATCTATCAGGATAGTCATATCACCTATTTCTTAAATATATTACAACTTTCTTGACTACATACTTTTCAAATATATTATATTTATTTTTGCCTATTTGACTATTTGGCTTTGTTTTTTTTTACTTATGAACTTTTCACACACACACACACACATATAGGACTATTTGACATTGTTTTTACCTATGAATCTCTGTAGCATGTTGTGACTCCTACAAAGTACTTAAAAGTAGTATTTAAGCATTTCTTCCTACCACATGGTCACCCATATGCTTCTGATGAAAATGAGGAATGGTTATGTGGAAATAAATCTTATTGTTGTGGAAAAGCCTTTCATTTCATACAAAATTAGAGAACAATTCATACATCTTCTTGCATATTTGTGCCACTCCAAAATTCATAGTGTTTTGAAATAATGTTGTTGCACAATAAAACTATTTTTTTGAGGAAATATCCCATTTCACCCAGTGCAAAAAAAGAAAATGAGAGACATGTTGCAACACTAAATACATCTGGGACTTAGCTAAATAATGACTATGTTGAAAGAGAAACTGGTTTTCTGCCAACCTTTAGAGAATGAAAATAGTAAATTTATGAAGAAGAAAGAATTTTTGCTAAATTTTAAAGCAATTATCACTATTGTCATGGAATAAAAAGACAATAAAAATAATAAAGAGCAATGACATTTGAAAGAGAACCTAAACTAATTAATATAGAAGAACAACAATTCATCAAAATAAACACTTTAGGAAGATACATAATATAGGCCATTTTTATTAATGTGGAAATAACTACCACAAAATTGGATCAATGGACTATTGCTGCTTGTTGAAATGAGTGATAAAAATAGCATTGGAATACTAACCTCCCTCTAAAGAATCACATGATGTATAATACCTACATTTCTTTATGAGTCACTTTCAAAAATAGGAATTATTATTTAATAATAAAAAATGACCTCACCTATATGCTCCTTTTTAATGGTGAGATAACAAAGTTACTTGTATGCTCCCATTTAATGGTGAGATAACAGAGTGGTGCACCACTTCCATTCAATGGTCTTGGCTTTTCTTTGTAGGTTATTGTCTTAATATAATTTAAAGGAAAGTATAAGATCTAGGTGTAAATTAACAATTTCTATTCATGACCTTAGGTTTAATACAATATTAAGTTGGTAAAATTAAGTGATATGAATGCTATGAAATACATATGTAAAGTTATTAATCTTCTTTTAAATTACGTAAATTTCAAATATTGAAAGGTGTGTTGTCTAGGCAAAGAAGTGTTCAGGTGAAAAAAGTAAAAAGGGATATTATAATAATCATGGATATATTAATCTCCAAAATAGAGTTATTTGGGAGGAAATAAAAAAATGTTCATGTTTCTCTAAAGGAATTACAAATAGAAGAGATGTTTGACATGGTTGAGGGCTATGGGAAGAAAAGTAAGAGAGTGGTGGAGGCTTGGAGCCATTATGGCTCAGTGTCCATGTACAAAACTTGATTTTTCTTACCTCCCTCAAGGAAAATATTTAAGCAGGACTATTATGGTAGGAGTGGATATTGATACAATTCAATTGGTGATGACTTAAGGCAAGATGGCTTAAGGCAAGACAATTGTCACTATAGAGAAGAATCAGGCCCGGTCAAATCTACAAGGATTTTACTATATGTTCCAAAGGAAATGGGTTTATATGCTAGGAAGGCTTGTTTGTGATCTTTCTCCTTCATCAATTTAGTTTTTAGTTTGGCTCCCATCCTGCCTTTGCCTTGGGTAGCCACATTTAGCTCATCACTTGGTCTTTCTCAATGGCATTTGGGGTGGATTCTCTCTTCAAAAAGGAGTGGAAATAAAGTGGCAATTTTGTTAAGGTAATATCCTGAGCCTACACATAGGGAGTCGAAATTCACGGTACTTTTCCCCTTCTCATCACTTGAATATAGGGTTATATCCTTGCGATGACAATAAAAAGGTGTTGACAATAGTCATTTTTTTGTTGAGGTAAAGAGAGAAGTAGAGGAAATTGAAAAAAAAAGTGAGGGAAAAGTGGGTCATGACTTCTAGTGTTAAATTAGATGAGAAGATATTTCGTTGGGTTCTAGAATCCGTTTTTTCTCATAGCAAAGAGACCAAATAACTAAATATTTGGATATGTATTGTCATTTGAACACATCCATTGCTATGATTTTCATATATCACAATTTTCACATTGATATTCTATCACATGCTTTCTATTGCATGTCCTCTTTGTATGTGCTATCTAGATTGCATCAGATGTTTTCCACTACATTAGAAAAACCACATAAACTATTAATATTTGTAGTATGTGCTATGTAGATTCATGCATGAGCTAGTTAACTATTCTTTTGTGATAACTAGATACTCGTAATCCATAATGCCATTGGAAAAACATGTAGTACACATGGTGTTGTAGCCTTGAAGTATCTTTTTGGAATTGATTTTGTGTCATCAAACCATGAAATTAAAGAGAATTGTAAATGTGTTTTCCATGATAGATCTTCTTACAAAGAAAATAAATGGCCATAGCGAAAACGTTTCCTTGCACAAAAGGGCTACCTTAGAGGAGGTAACATACCTTGAAGCTATTATGTTTCTTTAAGCTTGTTTCATTTTAATCTAGTTATTTTTTGTCTTTGTTTCTTTGTATTAACTAATAGTTTGTGATGACACACTAGGAAAATTGTTAGAAAAATGATTTATTTTTCAACTTAACCTATAGGTATAATTCAACCTTTAGATACATGGTAAAAAAAAGAGCTTTCATATTTTGCAACTGAGCTGACAGTTTCATCTTGGGTGCTTCCACCTCATCAATCTATTAACCCTATTGAAGATTGCAAAAGAGTAAGCACCCTCCTATGAAAAAACCAAAGAATCAGTCCACAATATTGAAATAGTTGATGGTTCTTATTTTGTAGGGTGCATTGCACAAAACATTATGTGGGAATGCCAAAATTCATCATGAGATTGGCCTACATTGCCTATGTCTTCATTAAAGAGAAAATTGGCTTTTGTGGATGGCCAAATAGACATCATAGAGTAGATGAAATTGGTTTAGGAGCTGTGGCAGAAGCCAAAGCCACAAATTTGTTTGTTCATAGAGGAGGTAAAATCATTTCCTCATCTCGTCCAACTAGAAGACACACATTTCGGTAGTGAAAATATAATACTAGTAGGCCACCTTCTATGCATGTTGATTATCTTGTTGCAAGAGAGAGAAACAATGATGGTAGGTCACCATATATCCATGGAGGTTCTACTAATGGTTGACCGCCAATGTTGGTAATGTTCAACATGGAGGGTCTACTGGTGGTATGCCGCCATCTATTCATGTGGATTAATTTATGGCTAGAAAATTGGAATGCCAACAACTAGTAGCTTCAGCTGGTGGAGACAACCCGAAAACTATGCAAACATTGCCCCCTCAGACTGAGATTAGTATTGTTAAAAATACTAAATATAGAGAATTTCAGTTTCATCTTGAAGATGATTTATAGGAAATCAATATTAATTTGGAAGTTATTTATTAATTAGAAGACTTGTTGCAGTTCCCACAATTTGATGGCATTCTGCAATATGCACTAGTGAACTTACCTGGAGAGAATTCACCTAAATCTCTTTTTGATGATGCAAAGAATAACCTTGGTAGTTATCCACATTTTATTCCAATGAGAAATGACATAACAATGGACATAATTGAAGGTGTTAATTCTATAGGCCCAGTTTCTAGGGACCCTCTTACACAACCTCAAGTAGTATTGTCACACATGAAAGACTTACTAGAGACAAAGGAAAAAGAAAGCAAAGTCCAAACAGAGAAACAAAATTTCCATGAGAGAAATTTGATAACAAAATTCCAAATTTGATGTCCACGACATCTAATTTCTATGAGTCACCTATTACATGTAAACCACCAGAGATGACAATACCATTTTATGATCAAAGATATATATCAGGAGTTATACAAGAAGGAGAATAGGGAACTATAACTTTCTTTGTTCTTCATCATAGATCCACTCAACCACAGGTTGGTCCTCACCCGATATTTACTATATCCAAACCTCATTTTGAATAGAAATGTCATTTACATGCACCACCAATTCCACCTTTACAACCACCTCTAACAGTTCCTTCTAGTGTAACTCCTTAAGTGGTGGAAGCTAGTCCTATCCATGAATCTTCTTACATACATACCAAAAGTGATGTTGAACTTCCTATTCCTTCAGATTCAAATTTCTAGACATTTTAATATGCTACAAATAGTTTAGTTCCACCATTGTCTGGAAGAGATCAAGAACCAACTACTCCAAAATATTACTATATGGAAGGGACACGATACAACATGAATATTAGTGTCACCACCATTACCTCCATATAATACTCATTCTCTCTTAGAGGTTCCTCTTTTTCCACCTCCACTTGTACAGTTCCATCATAAACAACAACGACCAAATAGTTATGTTCTCGTTTCAACAACCATCCCTCCTTGTCCTCCTTTGATACTTCAATGAGTCCATGGGCTACTGTCTCAACTATTGCTAGAATGTACGATGAGATCATTTCTTCAACAAGACCTCCTACACCACTTCCTCCCATACCTCCACCAATTTCATCCCCACGAGCATAAGTTGTCCAGGAATCTCCACAAACATCAACCGTTCATTCTATATATGGTATGTATTTTCAGCGTACTTGAGCTATCTCACTTCCTCCACCAAAATCCTTTAGTGATAAGGTATTTGGAAGATTTTATACATCAATTATTTCTCAAAGTTATGTCTCTAAGTATCATCCTTTATTTATTTCTTTTGTACCTCCTTTTCCTCGTGGTAGGACTAAAACATTGCAAGGAAACCTTCCTGGCAGTGTCTCAGCTCAACAATAAGAATTTAACCAACAAATTCATCACCAACATGTTCAGCTAGTGAAGCCACCTTTGCAACCATGATAACCTCCTCAACCACCACAACCACCCCATCCACCTCCACCTCAGCCTCCTTACAAAACATACCTCCCCTTTCATCCACAACAACCATTGGAGTACATAGCGTAAACTCATATTTAGTCATCAATTAATTAAAAACATGTACAGTTTCAGCCACAACCACCACTAGTGCAACAAATTATCCAACGCAAAGTGTGAAAAAACATACACACCCGCTTCAGCAGTAAGCCCAAAAATCTTATTATCAAAAAAACATCAAGAACATAAGAAAAAACACCAAGATCAAGGGGAACATTTTCACCCGCAATATTATCGCCAACATGTTCAAAATGTTAAACAACAAGAATTGGGGTTGACACTACAACAATGTTTTAGTTCTCCTGAAGCCATTCACGTATGTATACATGTTTCGATATTTTATTTACTTTAAAACGTGGATGTATAAGGGCCATATTTTTCATCTATAGTAAATTTGAACCTTTAGTATTGTCACTGAGGCTCTATTGATCAATCATGAAATAACTCACCAAATTTTGGAACAACACCCAAAATTGATGCAAATGCTCCTCGTGTCTTTTATGACTTCAACAATTTTTTGATAGTGACCTTGAATGTTGGAGTAATGTTAGTTAAATTTTGTTCCATCCCATCAAGCCCTTGAAAATTAGGCTTAGAAAGAAGGATATTTTTACAAGGATTTTTCTGACCTGTGTTAGAATATTGAAACAATTAAATATGTTCAAAACCCAATTTTACAGGTGTGTTGTGGTGTCCACCACCTCTTCTTCATTATACATTTTTAGTAATATTAACTCTAGTTTTTCCTATACTACTCATAATATCTTGTAGTTCACATTTTCTATGACACTTGAAACATGATTTATGATATAATAATGCAAGATTTTCTTTGTCAAAGCAATCATTGAAAGGTTGTGTGGACACATTTGATGAAAAATGATGGAATTTTTGCTCTTTTTGGAATCTTTTTTACCAACTATAGAAGATCACATTATTTGCATCGAGAATGGAAAGAAGAAACTATATATTATAACCACAAGTTTTTGAACCTTGTTGTGGTTGTTGGTGATATTGACCATCAAAGTCCAATGATAGAGAAGAAGTTTCTGGAATTGAAAAATTCATAGAATTATCAAATAGTACAACCTAAATGGCCAGTTCTAATGGATATGTGCACTAAATAATATAGTACATAACCGTGAGTTTTACCGCTACATTTGTGACATAGGATGTGCCTTTATACATGTTAGCCTTTGACCTTGTAAAATACTAGTTATGTCTAATGAAGATTATATGACTTCACTTGTAGTAGCCAGGTCCTCTTTACATCTCAATATCAATGAAAGGTGTAACTAGGTAAGGGTTCTATAACTGAATTTAAAGAGGCTAGGTACATGTTATGGCCAATATAGCTGAGATATGTCATTAGTTAAAGCATATCAATAAATAAATAAATAAAAATGAATTGTTGAAGCCAATACCTCCACAAAAATAATACACACACACACACACACACCCACACACACACACACACACTTATATATCTATATATATATATATATATATATATTTATTTATTTATATATATGGGCGGAAACGTGAAGCTGGGTCACACTTTTGTGAGAATTGGGGCCTGAAATTTTTTTCCAACAATAGTTCAGCCAAAAAATTTTACAAGTTTGGCCGAACTATTACATAGTTCGACCGAACTCTAGATTTTGTTTACAATGACGGCACACTGACGGCGCTGGCAAACAGAATTTTTTTCGGAGTTTGGAAAACCGGCAATTAAAGTTCGGCCGAACTACTAAAAAAATTTGGCCGAACTATGAGTCCGGCCGAACTTTTACTTTTAAAATAGTTCGGCCGAACTATTTTCTATAAATAAATCGCCCGCGAATGTTTATGGTTTACTATTTCATTGTTCGCGCATTGTCTATCGTGTTCGCACTGTTGCTGCTGTCGATGCCCTGGTGCTGCTGTCGCCGCCCTGTTTCTCCTGCCATCCGCGCGGGTAAGGTTGGTCCTCTGGCTAACAACTCTGGAATTGTATCGATATATTGTGGATCCATCTGAATTTCAGTGGTGTTTTTCAATGGGATGATATACATGTTATGTGTCTATCTATGCGTAAGATGCTTCGATTTTTATTAGTAGGAGTTTCTGCCAACAGAGTCACTATGTGCTGAATTGTGTACAACCCAAACTCATTGCTTTTTATTTTCGTATAATCATTTGATATTTATTGGACACTAAAAGTTGTCCTAGTTGTTAATTTTCATAGAATATGTGTTTACAGAAAACTGGTATAAGTTGGTCTCAGTTTTCAAGCTTAATAGGAAATTTTCTTGCAGAGAAATGATGTAAAATGGATAGATAAATTACTTCTTATTTCTCTACATTATTTATTTCTATACAAATTATACAGTGGCCTAGTGTATTACTTTCCTCATTTACTTTGTGACTGGGTTCAACTCGGCAATCGTACATCAACTCCTCAGCCTTTTAGATAACCTCTGTCACAATATTTGTCCTGCATTTTCTAAACTTACTTTTATTAGTCAGTGTCGTTCCTGGTAACTCATCGCATGCATGTACTATTTTCATATGACACTATACTACTTTTGTCCTATAGTCCTTTTTCTCCTAACTTTTTCTCTTTGCAAGGACAGGAAGCCTCTAATCTTAGTGTCTCCTGGTGGAATTGGGACAGAGAGCTACCATACTAGGATAATAAGACTCAACATAAGTAAAAATCTACTCACATGCTTACCTCCATTGCAACACCATTTACATTAGTTTACACCTCAAATTTAATTTGATAACTTGGTAAAAAAATCCATGTGAGGATAGCATATTATTTTCATAATTAACTTACTGTAATAAAATCACATAATCATGACTTATGTATGCTTGGACAACTATGTCCCGACAGGGTCTACCTACTATGATAACACTATCATGTGTTTATGTTTTGGCATAACCTGGATACTACTAATCATCATGAAAAATAAAAATAGTTATAAGTAGCAGGTAATACCCACTAAGGGTAAAATCCTAACATATTCTCAACTAGGCTAACATACAGTCTGTACCCACCTATTAATCTACATAAATTCATCATAATTTCATGACAGTTCATTTCTATTCAAACACACTACTTGTAGCTAATAAATTCACAGTACCAATTCATCATCAATATAACACACAAAGAATAAATACTGGAATTCTATGAAAGAATCATACTAACTGGGAAAGAAAAATAGGACGGCAGAAATGTAAGAAATATGGAACATACTGGATTTTACTCTCAGGTATTGGAACCTCTACAAAGGTTCGACCTGGAAACATAGTTTTTCCTTACGTTTCTCCATTGGTTCTATGTCCAACTTGGATAACCTACAGTTCAATATCCTTCTTTTCATTTTTTATATCCCCTCTTGGATAACCATAATATCTTTAAATGGAGCTAGCCAACTCAAATATAGTATTGTAAATCCCTTGCTAAGTTAGATGAGGATTACATATGGTTTTGAATGAGCATTTGGACTCTTTAGATATATATCTAAAGAGTCCAAAAGCTCATTCAAGACCATATGTAATACATAGCCTCCTCATCTAATATATAAAACTTTAATCCATGTGCTTAACCTTAACATTGACACAAATGGAATACAATTTTACTCACTGCTTTATGATAGAAAAATATGCAACTGCTTTATGATAGAAAAATATGCAGATGAATATTGCCCACATATCTGAAGTCAAAAGGGATAGATTAAAAAGGGATGCTCCGGTCATCTATAAAAGATAAATTAAAGAAGCATGACATATTAAAGTAATGTAAATTAGATATGCATACCAATTATGTTCATATAACACAACAAATAGATGATTCAATACAAATGTCACATAGAATTCATATTTATCTCATGGGCCTTCAACTTAAATTATATATCTAGCATAATACATTAAGCTATAGGAGATAAATCAAAGAAGCATTTGAATGTAAATTAAACATGTGTAATAATTATGTCCTCATTTAATATGTACAATGTGTTTGGTTGAATCCACATGAAAAACAAGACTCCCAACCATGAGAAGAGGAAATTACATCCTATTTCTCCCCCCTAGCACAATTACCAGTACAGTTAGAATTTAACAGCCCCAAACTGGATTTTACTCTCAGGTACTGGAACCTCTACAAAGGTTCGACCTGGAAACATAGTTTTTCCTTAGGTTTCTCCATTGGTTCTATGTCCAACTTAGATAACCTACAGTTCAATATCCTTCTTTTCATTTTTTATATCCCCTCTTGGATAACCATAATATATTGAAATGGAGCTAGCCAACTCAAATATAGTATTGCAAATCCCTGGCTAAGTTAGATGAGGATTACATATGGTCTTGAATGAGCATTTGGACTCTTTAGATATATATCTAAAGAGTCCAAAATCTCATTCAAGACCATATGTAATACATAGCCTCCTCATCTAATATATAAAACTTTAATCCATGTGCTTAACCTTAACATTGACACAAATGGAATACAATTTTACTCATTGCACTTTATGATAGAAAAATATGCGGATGAATATTGCGCACATATCCGAAGTCAAAAGGGATAGATTAAAAAGGGATGCTTCGGTCATCTATAAAAGATAAATTAAAGAAGCATGACATATTAGTAATGCAAATTAGATATGCGTACCAATTATGTTCATATAACACAACAAATAGATGATTCAATACAAATGTCACATAGAAGCCATATTTATCTCATGGGCCTTCAACTTAAATTATATATCTAGCATTACATTAAGCTATAAGAGATAAATCAAAGAAGCATTTGAATGTAAATTAAACATGTGTAATAATTATATGTCCTTTCTAGTTCAATAAATAGATAATAATTTGGCTCAACTATGCCTTGTACTCAACTATGCCTTGTACATGTTTTCCTTTAAACCTTTACTTTCATAGCACATTTTCATCAAAAATTTTATTTGTCAATTTTTTATTATATATTATGTTTTTTAATTAATTAATAATGACCATTATTACCGAAAGGGATTTTACAAATTTATCTTTTATAAAATGAATTATGGGGGGCATATTGAGATGGTTATCTCACTTTTTACTGATTCTTCTAATATTCCTAGAATTTTATGAAAGAAAATATGAATTTGAAATGTTTGTATAAATTTAATGAGGATACATGAGTTGATTTGGAGAAGACCATCATCACCTATGTCTAGATTGAGACACTGCATTATCACAATAAAAAACCTAGTAAAAATTGTAGTAATCCTAGAATCATGCTTTACATATAAGGTAAAATTGGGGAACTCATGACTTGTACTATAGATAAAAAACATTTACCCTTACCAAAAAATATATGATAAAAATTGACAAACTAAATAAGCTTAAGCTTAAGGGGATATAATCCTTCTTGCCTTCCATATAGATAATGAAAATGATTGCTCCAAGTCTCATGTTGCTTCTCATGTTATTTTATAAACCTTGATTGGAAAGAAAAATAGGAGGGCAGAAATGTAAGAAATATAGAACATACTGGATTTAACAGCCCCAAACTGGATTTTACTCTCAGGTACTGGAACCTCTACAAAGGTTTGACCTGGAAACATAGTTTTTCCTTAGGTTTCTCCACTAGTTCTATGTCCAACTTGGATAACCTACAGTTCAATATCCTTCTTTTCATTTTTTATATCCCCTCTTAGATAACCATAATATCTTGAAATGGAGCTAGCCAACTCAAATATAGTATTGCAAATCCCTGGCTAAGTTAGATGAGGATTACATATGGTCTTGAATGAGCATTTGGACTCTTTATATATATATCTAAAGAGTCCAAAAGCTCATTCAAGACCATATGTAATACATAGCCTCCTCATCTAATATATATAAAACTTTAATCCATGTGCTTAACCTTAACATTGACACAAATGGAATACAATTTTACTCTCTGCTTTATGATAGAAAAATATGCAGATGAATATTACCCACATATCCGAAGTCAAAAGGGATAGATTAAAAAGGGATGCTCTGGTCATCTATAAAAGATAAATTAAAGAAGCATGACATATTAAAGTAATGTAAATTAGATATGCGTACCAATTATGTTCATATAACACAACAAATATATGATTCAATACAAATGTCACATAGAAGTCATATTTATCTCATGGGCCTTAAACTTAAATTATATATCTAGCATAATACATTAAGCTATAGGAGATAAATCAAAGAAGCATTTGAATGTAAATTAAACATGTGTAATAATTATGTCCTCATTTAATATGTACAATATGTTTGGTTGAATCCACATGAAAAACAAGACTCCCAACCGTGAGAAGAGGAAATTACATCCTATTTCTCCCCCCTAGCACAATTACCAGTACAGTTAGAATTTAACAGCCCCAAACTGGATTTTAGTCTCAGGTACTGGAACCTCTACAAAGGTTCGACCTGGAAACATATTTTTTCCTTAGGTTTCTCCACTGGTTCTATGTCCAACTTGGATAACCTACAACAAAATCCTTCTTTTCATTTTTTATATCCCCTCTTGGATAACCATAATATCTTGAAATGGAGCTAGCCAACTCAAATATAGTATTGCAAATCCCTGGCTAAGTTAGATGAGGATTACATATGGTCTTGAATGAGCATTTGGAATCTTTAGATATATATCTAAAGAGTCCAAAAGCTCATTCAAGACCATATGTAATACATAGCATCCTCATCTAATATATAAAACTTTAATCCATGTGCTTAACCTTAACATTGACACAAATGGAATACAATTTTACTCACTGCTTTATGATAGAAAAATATGCACATGAATATTTCCCACATATCCGAAGTCAAAAGGGATAGATTAAAAAGGGATGCTCCGATCATCTATAAAAGATAAATTAAATAAGCATGAAATATTAAAGTAATTTAAATTAGATATGCGTACCAATTATGTTCATATAACACAACAAATAGATGATTCAATACAAATGTCACATAGAAGTCATATTTATCTCATGGGCCTTCAACTTAAATTATATATCTAGCATAATACATTAAGCTATAGGAGATAAATCAAAGAAGCATTTGAATGTAAATTAAAAGTGTGTAATAATTATGTCCTTATTTAATATGTACAATATGTTTCGCTGAATCCACATGAAAAACAAGACTCCCAACCGTGAGAAGAGGAAATTACATCCTATTTCTCCCCCCTAGCACAATTACCAGTACAGTTAGAATTTAACAGCCCCAAACTGGATTTTACTCTCAGGTACTGGAACCTCTACAAAGGTTCGACCTGAAAACATAGTTTTTCCTCAGGTTTCTCCACTGGTTCTATGTCCAACTTGAATAACCTACAGTTCAATATCCTTCTTTTCATTTTTTATATCCCCTCTTGGATAACCATAATATCTTGAAATGGAGCTAGCCAACTCAAATATAGTATTGCAAATCCCTGGCTAAGTTAGATGAGGATTACATATGGTCTTGAATGAGCATTTGGACTCTTTAGATATATATCTAAAGAGTCCAAAAGCTCATTCAAGACCATATGTAATACATAGCCTTCTCATCTAATATATAAAACTTTAATCCATGTGCTTAACCTTAACATTGACACAAATGGAATACAATTTTACTCACTGCTTTATGATAGAAAGATATGCAGATGAATATTTCCCACATATCCGAAGTCAAAAGGGATAGATTAAAAAAGGATGCTCCGGTCATCTATAAAAGATAGATTGAAGAAGCATGACATATTAAAGTAATGTAAATTAGATATGCATACCAATTATGTTCATATAACACAACAAATAGATGATTCAATACAAATGTCACATCTAGAAGTCATATTTATCTCATGGGCCTTCAACTCAAATTATATATCTAGCATAATACATTAAGCTATAGGAGATAAATCAAAGAAGCATTTGAATGTAAATTAAAAGTGTGTAATAATTATGTCCTCATTTAATATGTAAAATATGTTTGGTTGAATCCACATGAAAAACAAGACTCCCAACCGTGAGAAGAGGAAATTACATCCTATTTCTCCCCCCTAGCACAATTACCAGTACATTTAGAATTTAACAGCCCCAAACTGGATTTTACTCTCAGGTACTGGAACCTCTACAAAGGTTCGACCTGGAAACATAGGTTTTCCTTAGGTTTCTCCACTGGTTCTATGTCTGACTTGGATAACCTACAACAACATCCTTCTTTTCATTTTTTATATCCCCTCTTGGATAACCATAATATCTTGAAATGGAGCTAGCCAACTCAAATATAGTATTTCAAATCCCTAGCTAAGTTAGATGAGGATTACATATGGTCTTGAATGAGAATTTGGACTCTTTAGATATATATCTAAAGAGTCCAAAAGCTCATTCAAGACCATATGTAATACATGCTCTACTCTCTCTTTTCCGGTATGGAAAATATGTGAGTACAAAGAAAGAGGTAATCTCTCTAGAGTTAGCTAAGACTTTTAGTGTGTAAGGTTGCTATAAAAACTTAACTTCATACATTTCTCTCTCTAACTTCACACTCCTAGTTGTATTTTCAACTATGGAACAAAATACAATAACACAAAATGGAACTCTTGTTCCTCCTATTGGCCCCAATTCTCCACCCACCATTAAAATGACCCTACAAGTTGATTATTTTATTTTTTTCACTCTATAAGCATCCAAACATAATATGACAAATAATATATAACTATCCAATCTTATAATATTTGAAACCTAGAAGGTCTTTCCCATACCAAAGTATGTTCTTTTAAAACATGTTTTCTTGGTGATAGCGTGATAGCCAATTAGGTGTAAGATTTGACTCTGTCAACCATTAACCAGGTTTGTGATTTTAGACCTTTTAGAGTCTTGTTAAAATTCCACATGTATCTAGCTTGCCATGCATGAGTAATGGGGCTAAAATGTCATTCTCTCGTACCATGACCTGGTCAACATGATAGGTCAACTTACTAAAGGCATACATTTTGAATGAACTTCATTTGATGTTTTTCTTGCACCATTGGATATGTGTTTAAGTGTAGAATAATGGTCAAGATTTCGGCACAAGGGATAATCGTTTGACCCCCAGAAATTTCATTTAATACCTCAAAATGACTCCAAAAGGTTTTAGACCCCAATTCTCCACCCACCATTAAAATGACCCTACAAGTTGATTCTTTCAGTTTTTTCACTCTATAAGCTTCAAAATATAGTACATGACAAATAAGTTTTTTTAGTTTTTTCAGTTGATCCATTTATGGTAAAGAAATCAAATAGTTCTATCAATTCCACCTTGCAACTCTAAGAGACATTGAATTAAATTTCATCTCAAGACAAGGCTTTGAGAGGACACTCTCAAAGCCAACCTTCGTTATGGCTTTCAAACACATGGTAAGTATCAAGACTTAGCAACTTTATTTGCATAATTTTTTCTAGCATGGACCTTAATTTCATAGCCTTCTTTTGCCTAAATGAATGCAAATTTCCTTGCCATTTGGCTTGTGACATTCATAATTCATGCTCATGAAACATGATTGTGTTGCAATTGCGATAACATTTGTTGTATGCAGAAGCTAATAAAAAATGATCGAAAATGACATTTTTTCTCTGTTTTTTTGAAGATTTAAGGAAAATTACACTAAGTAGCTTCCAACCTCATATGACCATCATGTCAAACTCATCTTAGGATATTTTCCAAGTAAGATCCACTTAAGCAAGCAATCTAGTATACATGACTCCAATTTCAATTAGCAGCAATGACAGTTCTAAGTATGGTGCAAACATTGCTCTAGATCCTCAACGGGGCATGTTTGATGACAATAATTTGGGGAGTGAGAGAGGGAGATGGTAGGAGAAAAAAATCAAGCAATCCTTGGGAAATTGAAAAATATATAACTAATAAGGTGGAAGACATTTGTAACCTAAGAGATAAACCTGTGAGGAAATGTGTGAAGTTGGTATTACACTCCCAATTGGACAACCTCGAGGAGAAAACATTTCTCCCACTTTATTTGTTGGCATAACCTAGTAAGTGTTATTCACTAGCATGTATTTTGTAAAGGTCTTTCAACCTAGTTCCCATTCAACTCCATCCACCAGGTTGTAGAGGATTCCAAGCCTAATTTCATAAAAGTAAGTTGGGGATGATCACATTGACTTGCTTGATGACATGCCTATGAAGATTAACTACCTTGAACTATTTTTTTGCGTAGGGAAAGAGACACATTCCCATGTCTGAGCATGAAAATATTCTTTGATATTGTTAATGCCTCTAGTGTTTACTTCTACAAGTTCTATAGGCAGAGTCTGTAAAGGGCCAGGTAGCCTCTGGATCTCATCTTTTATGAAAGGTGACATATCTAGTAAATGCCCCTACAGTCAAACTCTGGAATGGATCTAAATAGAAGTTATTCATTTTAATATCTGTAAAACACAACAACTTTAAGGTAAACTACGTACATGTGTCATTTCTCCCACAAACTAAACTGTATAAGTAGTAAATTTTATACCAAGTGTTCTCCCACCATGTAAAGCGCAATTTGGTGAACTTATCATTTTTATAATATCTTTTTTCGATTAAATTTAGTTTCACACATGATCAATTATTGCTTTGAAAGTTGTGTTCTACATAATTTGTGTACACTAAATTACAAATTTATTTTTTGAAATCTATTGTGTAAATGTTGACCAATAGATATATATAATGGAGGATTAACAATGAAGATCAGGCGAATCCCATATGGAGGTTCAGGGATCGGGGAATGTTCACGGTATTTAAATATAAGATCTTAAATCTCCATACATGTGTGTACATACCGAATTGATTTTTTTATTAAATTTGTGATTTAATTTAGTTGTTAATAAGTTTCATATTTTAATTTTTAGGAGGTAAGAGGAGAAGGGTTTCAACTCCATCCATGGAGCATGGCAAAGGTTCAACCGGTCGAGGTATGAGTGGTAGCAGGTTGTGGGAAGGGGGTGATATTTATTCCCCTGAAGGCCAATCAACCGCTGCTGGTTCTCAGCAGTGTCATTCTGGGGCTGGTTCTCAGCAGTGTCATTCTGGGGCTGGTTCTCAGCAGTGTCATTTTGGGGCTGGTTCTCAGCAGGGTCATGTTGGAGAAGATGTTAACCAACAACATCAAGGTTGCCATCAATTTCAATATTTTTTCATTAAATTTGTACAATTTTTTTTACACGTGTTTTTTCTAATATACGAAATTTTATATATATTGATGCAGAGGCCGAAAATGTTCGAGCCAGTGGTCAAAATAGACGCAGAGCAACACGCTACATTCAAGAAGAAGGTTGTCAACCCAGCACAACTTATCCGGCTGAAATTACTGATATACCATGGGAAACCAACATTGCGGAATGCACCTTACAAAGGCGTGAAAGCCTTCATGCAAAATTGCAAAGAGATCTCGTGGCTTTGTCTCTACCTGCTGAGAGTAGACAAAGCCTTGAAATAGTTACACATTCATTGGGTGAAATGGTAAATGTGTACAGAAATATGGGGCCAATGACTGATTCGTTTGTAGAACTGATGAGAAAGAGAAAAGAAACAGTGATAGGTCCCGATAAATGGTAGGACATAAAACAAAAAGTTACAAAAGCAGATGCCAAGTCAATGTTTAATTATAAGGAAGGGCCAAAAAGAAAAATGTTGAAGGTGCAGTATTTCAAGCACCCAAACCAAGCTAAGTATTTGTATGATCGACATCTTGCGGCCTTTGGAAGGCTTCCATGGAACGATGAGGTTCCTGTTTTATTTGCACAAATGTTTTATGCAAAAAAAAATTTGGGTATGAAACCTGACTACAATGACCTTCCTTCAGAATTTTTTGGCCCAGGGAGAGGTCGATTATATCAACGTAAGGGCGCAAAGCGAGATGTGGAGTTGCCTCGCCCTGAGCCACCATTGGTGAGTCGACCGTTTCGAGTCGAAACTCTGTGATCAGAGTTGGATTCGACTTCACAAATAAGTCGAGAAGCAAGAGATGTTATGATCGACAATGTTCAGAGTGGATTGAGTGGAGTCGATATTTTTTTAAATCGACAAAGAGCACGTGAAAATGCACGTGCCAATTTTGTTTATCGTACAGACAAGGATATATACAACATGAATGTTGAAGATCTCCAAACATATGCAATAAATTGTCGCAATTGTCTGCAAGACCTAATTTTTCATGAGGAAGAGGGCACCGGAACGGTATGTGTTAGTGACCTTAGGGTCTGAAATTATTTTTACATGTGTACAATTTGTAATAAATACATGTGTATGTAGATGTATACATTTATTTGTATGTGTACATTAATCTAACAAAAATGTATGATTATATGTTAAAACACCATTTGTAGTTCTCACGCATGATGCGTGATGAAAATGTACATATTACGTTTGGGACCTCTGGTTTAAACGATGCAGATGGGTCTGACCATCATGATATGTTGGCACATGTATGTTAGTGTTTTTTAAGGGACTCTAAAATAAATAATTGTTGCCACACATGTACATGTATGTATATATATATAATTTGATAAAATGTTTTAAAACATGTACCGATTCCGTCTGATGTTTTTGGGATGGCGGTACCTTCTTCTTTCTTAGGAGATATACCTTCTACTTCATTGGGAGATGAGCCACGAGTATGGACAATTTTTCACAAGTTTAAAAATTATGTTTAAAAGTTATATATATATATTCTACGTCAAAAAGTTCCATTAAAATTTGAGATATATATATATATATATATAGAGAGAGAGAGAGAGATCTATATTTTGAGTTATTTAAAAATTTTTGAATTTAGGTTCCTATAGAAGATTTCTTTAATCCGAGGACTCTAGCGACGGAGATAGGAAAATCCACAGCATTTGAACAAGTTGTCTTTAGTTCCTTTTTTTAATATTATTGAAAATAAGTTTATATATGTACACGTGCATTTTCATTTGAAAGTTTTTAATTTATATAAATTATGAAACTGTATATATATATACATTTAACTGTACATGTATATTGTACAGTTTACCACTGCAGATGTTTCTATGGAAGAACCTGTTCATCAAATGGAGAGCGAACCTTATGAGGTATTGCATGATTTTTTTGTTATATTTTGTTTTTTACATGAAGTTCTAGATATATATATTCTCATTCATTTTTAAAAATTCAAATTTTAATGTTCAAGTACATGTGCATTGTGTATATGTAGGTTTCTTATTCACAGGATAGGGCGCGGACGAAGACCCTAGGAGGGAAGATGCTAGATCCTCCATTTGATGGACATGATTTACAGTAGATAAATGATTTCAAAATTTAGATGGTTTTAAAATTTGTTAAACTTGATACAATTTTATACTTGTGAGATTTACAATTTTTGGACATATTTTATTACATTGTTATTATATAATTTGTTTTATTTAATTTTTGCATGGTTTTAGTACTTTTGGCATGTGAATGTGAAGTAATGTTGTCATCTGAACTACATTTGGCATGTGATATTTAATTTGTTAAATGTTTTTGTTGGATAGTTGAATTATAATTGGCATGGCATGTGAAGTTTTTAAAACTAGAGTTTTGGATGGTTTCAATCTACATTTTTCATGTGATATTTAATGAACTTTAAATGTTTAATGTTTTAATGTTGCACAATATATAATCAAAAGGGTTTTAAAACTTAAAGTTTTGGATGGTTTCAACCTACATTTGCACATGTGGTAAATTGAAATTATGTTACTTGTAACAAGACAATCCCCATTGATTTCATTGTATATGTTGATTTTTGATTTGATATAATTGCATGTATGATGGTACATTACTTGTAAAGTAATTGGATTAATAGTGTTCATTGATTTCAGTGTAAGCACAAAAAATTATTGACAATGTAGAACGATTTTTGTGTTATAATAATTAAACCTAATAATATTGGAGAGCAAGAGAGATAAGGTATGGTGTTTACTACAAGAGTTCGAGCTAAATATTTAAATGGTTTAAATGATTTATGATTTTTACTTTCTTTTGAGATTTATCAAGTCATTTTAATTTAAAGTATTGCTTTTGATCTCTCCATGTAGTTTTGTTTGAATGAAAAAATTTCCAATAGGAAGAACATTGCTTTTCAATGCAACTAACCATGTATTAATTGAGCTCTAATTGAAAAGAGAGTTTTTCAATGCAACTAACCGTGATGCAAGCAGATTGAGAAACTTCTCGCAGATGCAGAGCAGGGAAACTAAACTTCAGATAGACTTTAGGACTTTCGAATTTTTCCGAATGCCAAATGATCTTACAAAGCTAGTATTTATAATATCCTAGCAGGTCATTCGGTGACAACTTTACCAGAAACTTGAAACAAAGAGAATCTATCTTTGGCTAGGACATCATGTAAGATGTCTGACATAAACAGTAAAATTGTACTTAAAAGATGAGATTCGGGCAAGTGGGGACAACCACTTGTTATCTCGTCCCTTGGAGGCTAGGCCATATGGGGACCGAATCTGACCTTACAAAATAAAGTGAAATAATTTGTACCATACGGTTAGAAAACATATAGAAGAAAAATTAATATAAAAGAACAATTAATTTCATTCTAGAATATATATCTATATATATATATATATATATATATATATATATATATATATATATATATATATATATATATATATATATATATAACATTTTTCATCAATGCACACGTATAGAAAAACTACTTTTAGTTGATACTAGAGCACGTGCTTGTACCCAAACAATTTGTAACATGTGCAAACCACAAATAACATAAGTAGCTCAATTTTTAGTTGAGTACTGGAAGTTCTAAAACATATTTAATCCAAAGATAATAAATTTTTGGACACTTCACTCAAAAAAAATCTAATGGAATTCCATCCTCAATAATCCGTTCATGATCGGATTTTGACATTTTCCATTTCTTAGTTTTTGATTTTTTCTTTGATTGAACTTCTATCAACTTTATGCATGCCGTACACACCAAGTGACTATATTGACACCCAGGAATCAAAGTCTAGTTCCCAAAGTAAACAAAGTCTCCACTTTGACGAGTTTTGTTTGAAATACCCTTCTAAGATAATAGACCCTATCATACTGGAAATCCATGATCATTATAGTATTGTACTAATTTCATTTTTTCGCTCAAAGGCAACACATCAAATAATACTTCACATTTTCATCGTTGTCAATAGGTACAATTACAGCAAAAACATCTCCTGCACAATAAAATAAACTTAACAAAATTATACATATTTAAATTTATTTCTAGATCTTTAAATCATTAGAAATTAATTCAAATGTTACCTTCTCTAACAAGATGATAAACTCGATCACCATCGGATGATATTGTAGTTTCCTCTAATTTCATTTCTTCAAACATTGCAACATACATTTTTCCCTTTGTATTTAGCTCTGTATGTTTCCAATCGTTCACATACATTTTGCTTTCACAAATGTCATTGGATTTTGTGTTGTCTATGCAAACATCACAAAAACAAGAATATTTTCTTTTATCCAATGCAAACACATTTTTGGATGACTTTGTTTGAATTGAATGCAATTTTCGAGTCCCTTTTATTGTTTCAACGTTATTTCCAATTGATCTATCTACGTCTCCGTTTCCAATATGCCAGAAAAATCTTTATATGGAAAATTAGAAAAAGAATTTGTAAATATGATATCAAAATACAATTAAAAATAATCATTGCATGATAAATGTACAATGTTTAAAATTATATTTCCAATATAATTAAATTGAATGTACCTTCGCACTTCTCTTGATGGGTTAATCTCATGGCTTAGAGCAGTTTTGCACCATTGAACAACTTCTTCAGCATTCACAAGTCGGCGTGCAAAGTGGTTCATTTGATATCTTCGAAGTATTCGTTTTATGCATGCTTCTGCACCGTCATGTTCTCCTTTTCCATGGCCAGTCTCAAAGAAATTCCAACAATGTTTAATGTAGGTTTTCTTATGAAGACAACACAACCAAAAAAATGATCGTGCAGATTTGAATTGACCTGCTCATCCGTATGACCATATCCAATGTTCATTGAATGTTATTCCATGATTTTTCAATGAATCATAAATTCTTCCAAAACAATGTTGTACAAAACATGTATCATGTGCATGATCATCACTGATATAAAAGTGATATTCTTTAATGATATGTTGATTTTCACTCGTGCTTTATATATGATCGACATTTTGTTCATCATGTCTATATAGAATATGGACAAGCATGGAGACTTGGTCAGAGTGATAGTATTCACTATGAATTTCTTTTTGTGGAACAAATGTGTAGTTTTCTGCAAAATCAATCACTGACAAAATGGTCCCTAGTGGAAAAACTTCACGAGATTTTTTGAATTGCAAGTCTTTCCATCGATCTCTATGGGAATGCTTGGTGTATTTGTAAATTTCTTCCTCAAACTTTCTCAAAAAGTATATCAGAAAAATTTCGTCTTCTCGTAATTTGATTCTTTTAACACTATCTACACCTTGAATCGATGTACCGATATATTCATATCTCTTCAATTTCACTTTCATGTTGGACAATGATTGATCATTTATATCAATACGATATTTGTTTTGAAATTTAGTCAAATTTCCACAATCATCGCATTTTTTACCACCAACACATTTCTTTTTGTAAAATAGTTCATCGCTTTCTCTTTCACATAGAATTTGAGATATGAATTCACGGATAATGGAAGGAGGAGGTGAATCATTCCATAATGTTCTACCGAAATCAAGGAATGTGTCATAATATAACTCAAATTCCACATGATAACGGCAACAACAAGTGTCGCGTACGGTGATAGGTTTCACATACCATGGTTTTTGTTGAACAAAAGCACTGAGTGAAACTTGAATTTGACGATTCTCTTCTTTGAACTTGTTGAATAACTCTATTTGAGTGGTTTCCAAGAGATGTTTTTCATGTTCTTTGTATTGATTTCGTGCTATTCTTCTTCGCATCACATCTCTTGCAATGGGTGAAACACGCGAATTGTTCTTCCAATATTCATATATTATTTTTTTAACATCTTCTCCAAGTCTATCTTTGTATGGTTGCCTACAAATAGCTCTCCCAGTGCTCGTGCCATAGATGTTATCAAACGATTCTCTTGAGTACTTGGTGGAACCATTGCCATCTGTATTCCTCTACGTATATTTGAAACATCTTTATCTCTAGATCTCTTAATTGACTCTATAGCACTACTCATATTTTTTATCACCTCTTCTTTCATTTTTTATCTTTGGTTGATTTTCGAATACCCAATAGTGTCGTCACTTCTTTTAATTTCCTTGATGATAGGAGACCTTTCAACATTTGAGCTTGAACTGTCACTTGCTCATTTTTCAAATAATTTTCAAAAATTCTATCGAGACGATATCGTATAACATGGTCAGATTTTTTATCTCCATATGTGTGAGTGTCGACATTTTCTAACATCTCATTATCGATAGTGATTTCATCTGTACATATTCGAAAAAATAGTACATATTCAATAAATAACTAAATTAATAAATGTCAATAAATATTAGGAAAATTTTAAATATATCAATAGATCATAATATTTACATTTACATACCCGCTTCAATTTTTGCTTGAGGTTGATTTTCTTCTTCAATATTTTGAGGAGTATCTCTGTCTGTTTACATTAAACAAAATATTTTTCAAACTAGTTCATCAAATAAAAATTAAGCTTCACATTTTACATTAGGAAAATTTCAAATATATCAATAGATCATAATATTCACATTTACATACCTGTTTCAATTTCTGCTTGAGGTTGATTTTCTTCTTCAATATTTTGAGGAATATCTGTGTCTGTTTACATTAAACAAAATATTTTTCAAACTAGTTCATCAAATAAAAATTAAGCTTCACATTTTACATTGGGAAAACTTTAAAAATATATTAATAGATCATAATATTTACATTTACATACCTGCTTCAATTTCTTCTTGAGGTTGATTTTCCTCTTCAATATTTGAGAGGGCTTCTAACTTTTTTTTGCGATATTGTCTTGTCTCTTCTCTACGTGCCTCAGGGTCTCTTTTTCGATCATATTTTCTCGCACAAGTTCCTCGATTTCCCATGATAATAGGGTATGAAGTTCAAAAAATTTCCTTCAAAAAATTAGACAATAACTCAATTACAAAAAAATATCACAAAAGATTTAATTTAAAAAAAACTTTAAAAAAATTCCATGTAAATTTTTTGTAAAAAATACATACTCCAATCCAAAACACACACTTTAAAAAACACAAAAAACGTACTTCAACACAAAATATGTACATACCTTCAAAAAAAATCATGCCGCCTCCAAGAAATTTCTTCCAAAAAAATTCTTTAAACCCTAAATTGTAAAATCAATTTGCTTCCAAGAAATGCTCTTAAACCCAAACTTTGAAGAAAAGTTTTTGAACTGAAAATGTCTTCGAAAAAAATTCTTTAAACCCAAACTTTGAAGAAAATTTTTTGAACAAAGAAGCTCAAAATATTTACTTCAACACAAAACACGTACATACCTCCAAGAAAAATCACGCCACTTCCAAAAAATGTCTTCCAAAAAAAATATTTAAACCCAAACTTTGAAGAAAAGTTTTTGAACCCAAACCAAGTCTTTGTAAAATGAGATGAAGTGTGAAATGTGCGAAAATTGTGAATCATTTCGCGGCAATTTATATTGACGCGAAATGTGTTTTTAGTAGGGGGCTCCACAAAACTTTCCGGGCGACGGAGAGTTACACAATAGTTCGGCCGAACTTTTTATCAAAAGTTCGGTTGAACTATTAAAACATTATATTTAACGACTCGTAAGCGGAAAACATAGTTCGGCCGAACTTGGACCAAAAGTTCGGCCGAACTAACGCGTCACCAATTACGCAAAAACCAGGCTCTGAAAACGGTTCTGCAACTTTGGACTGATTAAACTGCATGAAAGGTTGTTAATTAACTACCGAAACCAAGACAAGCATTTTCAGAATTGAATCTACTTTAAGGAAATATAACTTTTATGGAATTTCGTAAAAGTTTATTAGTTTTAATTATTTTTCTAATAAAATGGGTGCAAACAATTTATGAGGGTCATTGTGATTCAGTGAAATCAAAATTTTGTATCTCCCAAAATACATTGTAAAAAAAATTGAAAAAATTATGGGGCATTACATTGGTCCGTCGACTCTAATGGGTAGCTTTTAGATTTTTATCTTATAACTTATATGTTAAGAAATTTCTTGCCATGCGAAACATATCCAAAATACGAAGTTTTTTGTATTGGACCAGTTCAAAAAATTCTACTAATTATGATATGCATCCATTGGCTTTGTAAATATGACGAAAACAATGTAGACTCTATCTAGATTGTTGCAACACATTTTGTTTTTTCAAAAACACAAATTTTCAATGAATACAGCATTGCGACATAACATGACTTCTTATGAATCCTTTGATTGTTAAGAAACACACACTCAAAGAAACGCTAAGTTGACATATCAAATCTGCATAAAAAAATTTCAAAAAATAAGTAATAGAAAGCTAAGAAAATTTCTCACAACTTTTATTTTTATCGCAAAATTAAATTCAACACAAAAAAATTGTTATAGTTTGCAGAAAGTTGAAAAACCGAAAAAAAATGAATTTTTTTTATCAAAAAAGGGAAAAAAGTGTAACCCAACTTCTCTTAAATTAAATTAAAATATTTGTATTTTGGTTTTGTTTCTCTCTCCAAGTTTAATAAATCTAAAGTTAAGATGTCTTTATTTTGTTCAATCATTCATCTATAAATTAATTGAATTGAGTCTATCATTGACATCAACATTTGTTGTCTTGTTTTTTTTTTCTATATGAAGCCGCTTCCTATCACTCATTTTACGCACAACAAGAGCTACTGCAACCATGACAACCATTTTAATTATCTTTTGGAACATTGGTAGTAGGATTTAGTGCATTTTCAGAAAGAGGATAGTTATGGGAAGTAAGAATAACGTTATGGGCAATGATTTATTTGGTAAATTGCTTCTCAAAATGGTTTTTTTCATGTCCCTTAGGAGAAATTCATGGGTTTTCAAGATTTCATTTGTTCCATGTCTTTAGAGTTAGTTTATCTATGTGGTTTGGACAATGTTCCAATCACACTACTCATCCTTTAGGAGGGCTGTAGTTAGAAAATTGTACACTATTGTTAAGTATAATAAACAATGTCATCCTTTAGTGGTCTGTACAATAGAGTTGAGGGTACACTAGTATTTGTGGAGGAGAGAGATATGGTTTTGTTCAGGACACTAGTGCTCTCTTTTCCATATAATATCACATGTGCACAAATACAGATTCACTCTTATTTTTACCTAGATAATAAAATTATGACACCTTTGTATTTTTTAGTGACAAAGATAACTATGTATTGGAGCTAGAACTTGAGCCTTTCAATGCATCATTTCCTTTCCCAACAAACCAATATTCCATTGGTAATGGAGTTCATTTTTTGAACCAACATTTATCTTCAAGGCTATTTCATGATAAATAAATCATGCAACCATTGTTGGATTTCCTTCGAGTACATAAATACAACAACCATGTCATTTTTCTTTCCTTGGTTAATATATTGCATCATTGTGTTTGATAGTTAATTCATTATTCTTCTATGCACAATAAATCTCTATCAAATAGGAGATAAGGATGGCCTGGTTGTTTTAGAGATATATAATATGAATTTGATTAAAAATTCACAGGGATATTTATATTCTCATATTTATATTTAACATCTTTATAGGAAACTATATATTCAAATACAAAAAAAAATCAAATCAAACTAAAATAGAGAAGCTTAATTATGAATATGTTTCTCTCTCCACTACCTTGCAATGATGTTATTTTTTCTGAATTATACTTAAATTTCACTGATAATAAATTCGATCTATATATTTATTTTAGCACCAAATTGACACCAAGGTAAACATACAAATATCCCATTAAATATGACTTAAATATGATTGAAATAATCTCACCTTTAGCCTAAGAACATGGCAGAGTAATTTCTGTGTGCGAAATTTTATTAGAGGAAATGTTTGTTCGTTTATTTTTGGTTAGAAAAGGGTTTTCTATTGTTTTTATGTGACTTTAAATTTATCATATGTAGCATGTTGATAAATGAGAAATAATAACATGTGACATTTATCTTGCAGAAATTGATGTGAAATGAAATGATACAAAGTTTAACCAAACTATAGTTCGCTTTGGTAAAGGCATAGGAACATCTTAAATAGTTGCCTAAGAATACACCATATACAGAGTTTTAACATAAGTAATGTATGGATTTTTCTTTTTCAAATATGTTATTTTTTGTACCCAATATATCACAACAAGAAAAATATTGATATTGTAAAAATTGTTTGAATACCTAATTGAGGTTGATTTTTTTCATGGGGCCTACTTGATTAATGTATTCTCATGACCATAAGGATTTAAAATTGAATTCATAAGTTCCTGAAACAAATAAGATTCAAATTTTATAGATATAAAAGCTAAAAACAAATTCAAATGCCTTTGTTTTATTGTTACTTGACTCTGGTGTGGGCAGGTTACAGGAAATGTGATTGGAAAAATAATGGTGAGAAAATTCAGAGCTTGTCTTGGATATGATTCATTTGATGTTGGAGATCCTTCAGGAACTTGAGCCATCAACTTTATAAATGTTTCTATTATGGATTATATGGTTTCTAATGTTGTGATTTTTTCAGCTCATGGTTATTTTGGGCAAGCAAATGTTTTAGGAATTCCAGATGACACATTGGTGGAAACGTAATTTTTTTTTTATATATATAATTGCAATGTCGATTACATGATATCCTCTCTTTATTGTTTGATTGTATTTGAATGTTTCTTTTGATTTTGTTTTCTCTTTTAACTATGAAATTGAAAATACTTGCTATCGTGTCCATTTAAACAACACCCAAATCTTGAAGACAAAATTAGCATTACACGATATTCATTGAAATCCTTTTAGTCATTTTGTGTTAAAATATGTTCATGACTATTAAAAAAGGTTACTTTCATTTTGTTATTTGAGAAAATTTTGTTTATATACTTGAAAAAGTTCATGTGTTAGAGAATCAAATGTTTTTGTCAATAAAACAACAAGGATTAGACATCACACCTCCGATTATTTTTTTTCACAAATCTTCTACGACTTGAACTTTTTAGCATGTAACTTAGTTGGCATGATTGTGCCTAAGTTTTCCCTGAAGCTTGAATACTAAGTTAATAAGGTATTATTTTCTATGGTGATATTTTATTTTCTTTGTTTATACAGGTAATCTGGCCACATAGTGGTCACTATCACCCAACTGAAGAAAACTTGTTAGAGTTTCTTGGTTTTATGGGGAAAATGGATTTCAAATTGCTGATGTTGAGGTATATTTCATAAAAATCCTTTATAGTTTACTTTATTTTATACTCTAGTGTTCACATTATTTCATGTATTTCACTTGATATTGTAACTTCTTTTGTTTTTAGAAAATGAACTCAGTATTTATGGTCAAAAGAAAGAATTGAAGGAAGAGGAAAAAAATAACATTGGAGCGACAAATGCAAAAAGAGAGAGTTCCTTAGATCAAATATCCTGGATAAGCGAACAAGTCTACTGATACCCTTAGATCAAATATCCCACACATATATAGAGACTAATAGTCAAGTATTCAGATTTGGTGAATTCACCTACAATGTCTTGGCAACACAAATATAATGTTTTGAACTGATGAAACAACATTTCATGTGTAAATTGTAGTGCAACATATATTAAGTTGGAAACTCATCATAATACACGACATTTCATATAATATAATTTATGGGGTTGAAATTATGTATAGTTTCACTTGATGTTGTTTATTATTGTATTTAACATATGTAACTTTTATTTTTCATATTAGATGAACATGCACATTGTATGAAAATTCTTTAGTTTAGTTACAAAATCATACTAATCAATTTATGTTGATTGATAATGAACACATAAAATCAATCCAAAACTACTAAATTAGTGCTTTAAATTGATTAATGATGAAAAATGAATATATGACTAAATTAGTTGTTTATAATGATTATTAATTAAATTAAATGAAATTAATATAAACTAATAAATTAGTCATTTATCTAATGAATATGAAACTACCAAAAAAAGATAAATGACTACTGCAAATGCTAAAGTTGTTATTAAAAATTACGAATAAATTTTACATATATACAACTATTAGTATTTAATTGAAAATATCTTATAACACGGCCAAAATTTAGTCATATTTCTTTGGTTATTAATTGGTTTCAAACGATGAAATATTTTTTCATATGTATGACTACTAGTAAATTATTTAGAATATCTTATAATATGACCAACATTTTATCATTAATTGGTTTTCTCATGTGATCATATAGTTGTTGGCAAAAATACTGAGAGGGGGGGGTGAATCAGTATTCACTGCATATTCAAAACTTTTTACTTTTCTTTACTTCAAAACCCATACGCTACTTTGTTGAAGCCAACTAGCGTATACACGCGGATATCCTTCATAAACCTCGCGTATACACAGAGATCTAATTATGCCATTAATTCTTTACTTATATCATTCCATCATTCATTCATTAGATGTTCTATAAATAGTAAACATGTGTAATAGGAACATAATAAACCATCACACATAAGCATCACACATGAACACCAGGATTTTAGGTGGAAACCCAAGTTGGGAGAAAACCACCACTGCAGTTGCTCAGCCTTCAATATGTTATTATAGAGAAAACATATTACAACATATGTGCTAGCGCAGACTCCTACCAGCATGCAGGCACCCACCTGCGCTCGTTTACCAGCCTCTCCTGGAAGGGAGCTCCAACCCCCTGACTCGTTTACCAGCCTCTCCTGGAAGGGAGATACGACCCCCTGATCTCATTTACCAGCCTCACTTGGAAGGGAGCTACGACTTCATGATTACCAACCTCACCAGTGACAACCCCTCGACTCATACAAGAACCTCAAGACCCCAAGGGACCACGTTTCATCAATTTTCACACTGGATCCAAAGCTTCCTTTAGGACACAACTTGCAGGCCACGTTTCATCATATTATCAGACTGGACCCACTCGAAACTTTTAAGCACATTCAAACATGAAACTGATACATATAACTCACTGACAGATATTTGTAAACCAGCAGAACAGATCAGACTTTTCTTACCACTGACTTCAGCAAAACCCTAGTTTGCGTATGCGCTTTCCTTTCACTGATGTCGCGTATATACGTGCTTCCGTTCACATAAACCAGCGTATACTTCTGTACATATTACAGAGCTAATTTCATTGCGCATAGGCACTTTCTCTTCATCGAATACGCGTATATACGTGCTTCCTCTGCGGCGAAATGGCGTATGGTTCTTCATACATTTAGGTCATTGCAATTCTTCAGAACAGATACATTACTCAGATTTTACCCTTTACTTCAGACAGATGTTCGCCTCTTCTCAGATCTAATCATCCCCTAAACAGATCTAGAAAATACAAGTACATTTCAGATCTAGATACCCTTCTTCATCATTGGTGCATCATGCAATCAGATCTATCATTCAACTGTAACCCTTTCCATTCAGATATACTTCAGAGAGAAGTATTCATTCAAGCTCAGACATCTTGCACCCACACTCATAATTTTCATAATGAATTTCTTCTCTTTATATAGGTTTACCCTTTTTCAATACCATGAGCCAAAACCACATTACATCCGATGGTATTCCTAGACGGGGTCATTTAGACGAATTATTACCCAATACAATGGGTCAATACCATGGCGGTTACCCCTGGTTTTGCACTTTTTGAGCGCTTTTGCCCATACGCGACTTGGCACGTACTTAACCGCGTGCATACGCGACTTCTCCTAGACAAATCCACGTATTCCTTGAAACATACTCTTTTCATCATGGATCTAGCACATATTGAATTCCTTTTTTCATTACCTTCTGTACTCTCTGTAGATACATCAAATTTACTTTATCAAGAACATATTCTATCAAGCACGACTTCTTCAAGTAAGTTGCCATCTTCTTCATCAAGTGGGTTGCCATTCAATGACAACACTTAGCATCATATTGCTAACTAACATCATTTCACATCATATTTACAATTCCTTTCTTCATTACCTTCTGTACTCTCTTGTAGATACATCAGATTTACTTCATCAAGAACATATTCCATCAAGCACAACTTCATCAAGTAAGTTGCCATCTTCTTCATCAAGTGGGTTGCCATTCAATGACAACACTGAGCATCATATTGCTAACTAACATCATTTCACATCATATTTACATCATTTACCAAGTCCATCAGGTCAAGAATAACTTCATCAGGTGGATTGCCATCAAGGACAACACATGCCAACACTCTCATGTCTTCATCTTCATTCAGTGGGTTGCCATCAAGGACAACACTCTGCATCATATTGCCAACAATCTCCTCCTTTGGACTTGATGGCAACCACGATGGTGTTTGATCACCACAACAGATAGGTACATTAAGAATACAATGACACCATGTCACTCTCCCCATTCTTTGACACCATTCTTTCTCTTCATTCAAACACCATGTCACTCTCCCCCTTTGACATCAAGGGAAAAGGGTGGATCAAAACCAACACACTCTCCCCCCTTTTCTCCTCATGTAGAAGAAGTGTTCTGCAGATCTGATGTATACTGAAGTGACCAAGCTCCCCCTGAGTTCATGCTGAATCTTCAAACATATTTTTCAATGAAGTACATGACTCTATGAACTTCCTATCACCAAAGACTCATACTTACATCAAAGATCCAACCAAGTGGATTTACATATGAGACTCAAATTCCCAACCAAGTGGGTTTACATATCTCAACTCAACTACCCAACCAAGTGGGTTTACAATTTTGACTCAGCTACCCAACCAAGTGGGTTTACAAAATTTTGACTCAGCTACCCAACCAAGTGGTTTACAAATTTGTCAAGTCCTTACATGACTGAATATTACAATTTTCATCATGGGTCTCAACAAGACCTTTTCATCAAATTACAAATATGACCATTTATGACCAATACCAGAAAGACTTCAAAGAACATATTTCAGAATCATTATAATGCCAAAAATGCATTATACTTAGCAAAGCTAATGCTCCCCCTCAATACGTGCATCCAAGCATCCTTTCCATATGACTAAGGCTCCCCCTTAGTTTGTGCATTCTGAACACTTTCACCAACAAATCATCAAGGCATCTTTATCAAAACATTAGAAATAGAATTATGAGAAATGGAACACCACCAGAGGTACCAAACAGTATCAGAGATACCAAACAACATTGCAGTTGTGCTGAAGAACGCTGACGCCAAACAGAAAATGTCACCAACCAGGCATACGCGGTTTTATGTGCATGAACTCGCATATATACGCGACTGTGTTTTAGGAAACCCGCGTATCCAATACCATCTTCTATATTTTAACCAGATCTGATCCTCTGTGAGAAAAAGACAGTGTTCAGCTTCTTTCTGAGATATTTGAATGCTTCCCTGGACTACAGATAGATAGAACAGTGTAGTTGAGTCTTCAAGCGTCATCCGACGGTTGTAGCATAAGCACATTAGTAACCAAGCCTTCAGATTCTTTGCAGCATCAATACAATCTTTCCAAGAGAGATTACATACCAGCACAACATCTTCAAATATGTGTCAATCATCCATGTGGTCCAATATCACCATGATCTTTAAGATTTAACATGAAGTAACATATGTAGGGAAAAGATCTCAACCATAGTAACAAACTCTGCATGATCTATTCTTATCTCTGAATCATAAGACTTCCAATTCATCCATGTGTGAGCACAAAAGATACTTTTCAGCAAACAAGGTTCAAAATCTCATCATAATAAACTATGTACCAATTCATCATCATTTAAGCATGAGTATCATAGAATAAGCACCCATAGTGCCAACAATGCAATTATTAGTATTCAACCTGCTGCTCCCCCTGAACCAGTGCTCCTCCTTAACTTGTGCAACCTGAATATATTCATCAGCAAGTCACCAACAACAGTCTCTGCATGAACTGTCCTTATCTTCGAATTATAAGACTTTCATCTCAGCAACGAATACTCTTCATAAAAAAGCAAACATGACTCATCCATAATTTTCAACATCAGAAACCAAGTATCATATCATCATAATTTAGAACTGAGAAAATAAGCTGATACTGAGTTAATAATACAGTTATTAACAATCAGACTGATGCTCCCCCTGAACCTCTGCTCCAGATCTTCAACTATCATATAAATTCTCTTATCATTAATGCATACACGACTGTGTCTGCTGGAAATCGTGTGTATACGTGAATTTTTTTCATAGAAACCACGTATGGAAAGTGAAGCATAGAAATTTTTCACATTCCTTCATCTCCCCCTGAACTTGTACTTCATGTACCTGTCGCCTTCATACCAGATGCTTTGTCAGAAATACATATAACCAGAAAAATCAGATCAACCATGAGAGTCATCATACATTGCTCCCCCTGTGACGATACATTACTAAATCTCATAATGTATCCCACATCATTCCTGCAGCCAATAAGAGAAGTAAGCTTCAGAAGCGGATGACTGCAGTAGGGTCAGAATTCCCTACGTTTCTGATCGGTCCTCCTTCTTCTTCCAGATTTGTTTGAACTTTCTATTTGTGTGCTGGAAGTTATCCAATTTCTCATATCTGTTCAACCTGCATTCCTTTTCTACATGTCCATACTTGTTACAAGAATAACATCTCATATGTCCAGAGAAATAAGCATAAGAATCATAATGAGTATTTCTAATCTTCCTCCTTTTACAATCAGCTGCTTTATGTCCATACTTGTTACATGAAAAACAATATCCCTTGAAGAAACCAGAGTACCTTTCTATGTAGGAACTGTTTGTTTGAGGCTGAAACGATCTGCTCCTGCAATTTGCTGCAACATGCCCATAATTATGACATTTAAAGCATTCAACATTATTGACTAATTTCCTTTGAGATTTCATCATTGTTGGTTGACCTTTTTTCACTTTCAACACTTCAGGTTTTGCATTGACATCCTCTGAATTTTTAGCACTTCCTTGTGAGCTAGATTCTCCTTTAATAGTTTCATGGAAACCAAGACCAAGTTTGATAGTAGGAGACCTTTGATTACTCAGAATATTGTCCAAGATATTAGTACTATCTTGAAACCTCAAAATTTTAACCTTTTCTTCTAATTTACCTTTGAGAATTTTTACCTCAACCTCCAGGGCTTGACATTGCTTTGTCATGCTTTCTTCTTTCCTTCTTCCATCTTCTACTTGATCCTTCAGATTTAGAATCTCTTCTTTCAACCAATTTTTGTTTTCTTCACATGTTTGTTGCAGCTCTTCATTCTTCTTATTTGATTTTTCCATATCTTCTTTGAGAGAGATGATTTCTGCTTCAAGGCCTTCCTTTTCAAATGGTTGTAGAGGTTCCTCATTCTTCTTACTTGATGCTTCAAGATCTGCTTGTATAAAGATGATTTCTGCTTTAAGTTTTTCACCTTGATTGGTTGCATGAGCGTAGAATCCTTGATACTTGTCTATCTGTCCATTTAGTGTTTCAATCTTTTCATTCATCCTAGAGATCACATCTTTGTAGATAGATTCCTTCCTTTCAAATTGATACCAATCATTACTTTCATCACTTTCTTCTAGACTTTCACTCTCCTTAGATGATGTGTGCTGATCTTCAACTTTAATCTTGACAGCTTCTTCTAGATCCATACTGTTACTTTCACTATCTTTGCCTTTGCATATACAGGTAAGTGAAATACAAGAACAACGATCAATACCTGTTTCATCTTCTTCACTTTCTACTATACATGATTTCTGAGGTATCTCCTTTCCTTGAGTAGCCTTCTTCTTTTGCTTCTTTGCCATGAGCACTTGTAGAGCTTGGTCAGAATCTTCTTCATCTTCACTGGACACTTAATCATCATCTTCATTTGCATAATAACTCTTCCTCTTTTCAAATTGTTTCCCTTTACCATATTTATCTCTATAAGGACATTTAGCAGCATAGTGACCAACTCTTCCACAATCAAAACATTTGAAGGGAAGTTTACCTTTGAATTTTCCAGTACCTAGTTGGAGTTTGCTCACAAAATTCGCTTCTTCTTCTTCGGATATATAGCTGGATTCTTTGACAACTTCCTTTCCTTTTCCTTTTGCATACGCCTTAAAAGCAACTTTTTTGATTTGAGAAGGACCTCCTTGTCTCATTTCAAAAGCAGTCAGAATACCATGTAATTGAAAAATAGTAAGAGTTTGAAGATCTTGCCTTTCTTCAATAGCTGAAACTTTAGAGTCAAATTTTGAAGTCAAGGATCTTAAGAATTTTTCCACCAGAGTAGTATCGGTTATGGTTTCACCCAAATTTCTCATCTGATTTACAATATCATCTAGACGAAGAAAGCAACTGGCAACACTTTCATCACTATGCATCTTCAAATTTTCATATTCAATTCTAAGAGTTTGGAGTTTTGCACTTTTTACCTTTGTGTCTCCTTCATAGCTTAGAATGATTTTGTCCCATATGTCTTTTGCCGAATGTAGCTGCATCACTTTAGAAAATTCTGATTCAGACATGCTTCCCAATAAGACATTCACTGCTTTGGCATTGATTTCATACTTCTTTCTTTCAGCTGCATCAGTAGGAATACTTGCCTGGTATTGATAACCTTCTTCCACGATTGCCCATACATCTGCACCAAGACTTTGCAGATATGCTTTTGTTCGTACCTTCCAGAATATCAGATTGCTTCCATTGAATAGAGGTGGCTTTATAGACATTACTCCTTCAAGACTTCCCATTGCGACGGATCTCCTTCAAGCGATCAAGCTTCTGAAGAAGAACCTGCTCTGATACCAATTGTTGGGAAAAATACTGAGAGGGGGGGGTGAATTAGTATTTACTGCATATTCAAAAAATTTTACTTTTCTTTACTTCAAAACCCATACGCTACTTTGCTGAAGCCAACTAGCATATACACAGAGATCTAATTATGCCCTTAATTTTTTACTTATATCATTCCATCATTCATTCATTAGATGTTCTATAAATAGTAAACATGTGCAGTAAGGACAGAATAAACCATCACACATAAGCATCACACATGGACACCAGGATTTTAGGTGGAAACCCAAGTCGGGAGAAAACCACCGCTGCAGTTGCTCAGCCTTCAATATTTTATTATAGAGAAAACATCTTACAACATATGTGCTAGCTCAGACTCCTACTAGCACGCAGGCACCCACCTGCGCTCGTTTACCAGCCTCTCCTGGAAGGGAGCCCCAACCCCCTGACTCGTTTACCAGCCTCTCCTGGAAGGGAGCTACGCACTGATTCAAGTACGCCCTCACCCGGGAAGGGAAGAATGACCCTCGATCTCTGCTTACTCGGCACCTCACCTCGGAAGGAGCTACAACCCCGACCGGTTGCTACAACTTTCAAGACTCTATGGACCACGTTCATCAATTTTCACACTGATCCGTGCTTTCCTTTAGGACACAACTTGCAGGCCACGTTTCATCATATTTTCAGACTGGACCCACTCCATACTTTTAAGCACAGTCAAACATGAAACTGATACATATAACTCACTGACAGATATCTGTAAACCAACAAAATAGATTAGACTTTTCTTACCACTGACTTCAGCAAACCCTAGTTTGCATACGCGCTTTCCTTTCATTGATGTCGCGTATATATGCGCTTCCGTTCACATAAACCAGCGTATACTTCTGTACATATTACAGAGCTAATTTCATTGCACATACGCGCTTTCTCTTCATCGAAGACGCGTATATACGTGCTTCCTCTACGGCGAACTGGCATATGGTTCTTCAGACATTTAGGTCATTGCAATTCTTCAGAACAGATACATTACTCAGATTTTACCCTTTACTTCAGACAGATGTTCTCCTCTTCTCAGATCTAATCATCCCCTAAACAGATCTAGCAAATACAAGTACATTTCAGATCTAGATACCCTTCTTCATCATTGGTGCATCATGCAATCAGATCTATCATTCAACTGTAACCCTTTCCATTTAGATATACTTCAGAGAGAAGTATTCATTCAAGCTCAGACATCTTGCACCCACACTCATAATTTTCACAATGAATTTCTTCTCTTTATATAGGTTTACCCTTTTTCAATACCATGAGCCAAAACCACATTACATCCGATGGTATTCCTGGACGGGGCCATTTAGACGAATCATTACCCAATACAATGGGTCAATACCATGGTGGTTACCCCTGGTTTTGCACTTTTTGAGCGCTTTTGCCCATACGCGACTTGGCACGTAGTTAACCGCGTGCATACGCAACTTCTCCTAGACAAATCCGTGTATTCCTTGAAACATACTCTTTTCATCATGGATCTAGCACATATTGAATTCATTTTTTCATTACCTTCTGTACTCTTTGTAGATACATCAGATTTATTTCATCAAGAATATATTCTATCAAGCACGACTTCATCAAGTAAGTTGCCATCTTCTTCATCAAGTGGGTTGCCATTCAATGACAACACTCAGCATCATCATTTCACATCAGATTTACAATTCCTTTCTTCATTACCTTCTGTACTCTCTGTAGATACATCAGATTTACTTCATCAAGAACATATTCTGTCAAGCACAACTTCATCAAGTAAGTTGCCATCTTCTTCTTCAAGTGGGTTTCCATTCAATGACAACACTCGGCATCATATTGCTAACTAACATCATTTCACATCAGATTTACATCATTTACTAAGTCCATCAGGTCAAGAATAACTTCATCAGGTGGATTGCCATCAAGGAAAACACATGCCAACACTCTCATGTCTTTATCTTCATTCAGTGGGTTGCCATCAAGGACAACACTCTGCATCATATTGCCAACAATAGTAATATATTTTATTGTACATTTGTTTATTAATTGTGACAATTAACGACTAAATCGGTGACTAAATTAATGACTAAATATGCTACTGGATGATAAAATTGAGACAACCAATAAATGACTAAGCTAAAAATGACTAAATGCTGGTCATATTATAAGATACTATAAATAAGCTACTACTGGTCACCAACTGAAAAATAGTTATTTATATGCAAATTTTAGTCATTTTTCTAGTAACTAAATAGCCGTTTTGTACTAGTGTTACTCATATCCTTGGTATCTTAGGATATAAGACAATACCTATTAGCTATTTAAAATAGCATATATTTTAGCTAAGGGAAAAACTAATTATGATTGATCGTGTTGATAGAACAATGGATGAATAATTAAACATAATACACAATATTCACTAAATACATTCAAAATATGTTATAGTGGTAAAAAGAAAAAAATACTATTCCAACGGTTATATAAGAGAATTATTTTTTTTAATTACATTAGGTATGAACAAAAACATAACTCTTAACGGAGGTATTATAAAATAAAAAAACAAATTCAATCATAAATCTCTACATTGAATATAATGTTGCCAATAACATAAGGGAAATTGATTTTCAATTAAACCTCTAAAGATATCTCAAATAACATAAATAGTCACGGAGATGAAAAAGAAAATATGAAACTACAAATAAGCATAATCATAGATAATAAAACTTTGTGAATAATTGTAACAAGAATATGTTGATTAGAAACTTCAACAATATTGTCATCAGATAAAAAAATGCAAATTCACTCTCAAAACCCAAACCATTTTCATGAGGTCATTTTGAGCCTTTATCCAAAAATAATACATTAGTGTATTGTTGAAAAACTAATATTTTAGGAACAAATAGTTAAAATATAAATATTTTTTCTATTGGTTCAATAATCTGTGACTATTTACTCTTCTTTTGTTTTCTTTTGTTGTTGATATCAAGAGAATTCAAGGAGAAAATTGAGACAACCATTCCCAATATGACACAATGGGATAATTTTATGACACCATATTTCTATAATAAATATCTAGTTTTATGTAATTTTGGTAATTTGACATAGCGAGCCCCCATAGAGGGTGAGAGATGTAGTCTCTTCTCGCAGTAATGATGAGGACATAATGAATCAACAACTTCCTGGCCCTTCAAGATTTCACTCTTGCGTACTAGAAGATGTAGTTGATTAATTACATGATGGGAGCTTTTACAAGCCCCTGGTGGCTATACGTTGTCCCTCGTCTAGCTTGTTGGCTCATGATTTCAATCAACTATTACTTAGAAGGGTTCCTTGCATTGATGGCCAAGGTTTATGTTACAGTGGCATGGTGCACTTATTTCACTATGCCTTTTTTCCTGTTGAGTAATACTACAGTATTCTAAGCTTGGTTAGATATGAAAAAATCTTGTTTCCATTCCCATTGTTCTTATAGTTTCCGTGCACTCCTTGGTTGGTCTGAATCTGGAATATCTCTAAGGATACAACTTGGTAACTCCTTAGTTAAAGTTTTTGTTGGATAATAAATGTTTGATGAAGGTATTAATAATTCATTCAATTAAAATTCATTTATTAAAAAAAATAGTTAATTAGTTATATCCCAAGGAAGAGAAATAAAAAAAATAGGAATTCCTAATTTTTGGGGGTATCTTCTCCTTGGGAAAAGAAAACAAATGTCAGCAAACTAGAAGAGTAATTTCTAACGGAGGAACACAAAATTTAAGAATAACTAGAGATAAATATTGTTCTTTTGGTACTCTTACATAAAAAATTTGTGGGAGAGAAAGAAAGTAAATGTCCTGCACCAGTGGGAGATAAAGACTGGTGAACCTTGTTAGAGGGAAACTTCCTTCTTTGGATAAGAAAGGAATTTTTTTCCTGTAAAAGGTACTGCTAATTTTTCTTACAGGAATAATAGCTAGGGGGGAGCTAAAGAATGATTTATATTACAATTTCGAGGTTCAAGTAGCCTTCTGGAGTAGTTTCTAATGAGAAACTATTTATATAAGTTTATGTTATTTTCTTGTTCAGTAGGTATTATAGTAGAAATAGTTGTGAATCTGATCTTAAATGGGTAGATCATCCCCTCACACTTTGCAAGCATTTAAATTTTTTATCTGTAGTTCATAACTTATTCAAATCTACATAATTAAACTTGAATGAACTTAATGCATCCCAAAACGATAAAAAATAGGACGAGAAAAACAAGATCATAAAAACTTCACCCCCTTCACTAGGATACCTCTCTAGGCCCTTATTGAATGGCTAGGCCTCTTTATTGATCTAATCAACAAATAAGAGTACAACACATTTCATGGATTAAACCTCCTTCTAGAGTGGCACTACTTCTCTTTCAAGGAAATGTTATACTACAAAGAAATATCACTCATAAGATAAATCCCAAGAAATGATGGTGCCAAATAGGACTTTCTCAATGAATGTGGCAACAGTTCCTCATACTCATGTTCACATCAAAAGAATTAATTTGACTTATCCATCATGAAGTGTTGCCATCGTCTTTCCCAACACCACACTGAAAACATAATGAATAATTCTCTTCTCCAATGAAGAAAATGACTCTGCCAATGCATCCAGAATGCCTCAAAACCCTTGTCTAGGCTTTTGAAATGTTCAAAAAATCCTCTATATGGCTTAAGAAATTAAAAAATTGTCTCTTCTAAATACATATAAGGGTTTCACTATTCAAACCTTAAAAAAAAACACTTTATGGCTCATTGGTTGAGCGTTGTGGTTAAAAAGACCCCTGTCAGGGTTTGATCCCCAATCAATGAGATTTTTTGAGTGATGTGAGGGTGGTCCCTTTACATATATTTCATATAATAATATTTTAAGAAGGATATGTTGGTGGGGTCAATGGAACTTCCACCTCACCATGCAATATTACAACGGATACATAATGTTTCTATCCCTGAACCTTATCCATAACATGAAGCTTCGTTAACGTTGGCAGATAAATGTTGGAGATGCACTAGATATGGTAGATAACATTATAGGGGTTGATAACTATGGAGGATCTGCCAACCATGGTGGGCTCCACCATATTTTTTTCCATAACATAATATTATCACCATAATTAAATGTGGTGGGGTACTCATAACAAGACTCACCATTGTAGTCCTATGGTAAAATGTAGAGTTTGTTTGGGAGAGGTGAAAGGATTAAACCCCGTTAAGTCTGCCAGTACACTTAGCAATTTTTTGACTTTTTAAAGAATGGCACATGGCCTTTCCCAGTTCGGCCACGTGGTGCAATGTTATTTTCTATATTTAAACCAAACAAAAATTGACAAATTCCCCATCTTCAGAAGCTCCTTCCCCCTCTTCGTCTATAGTCATATGGTGCATGTCATGACTAGGGGTTGTGGATGGCCCTCTCCCCCTTTCCTTGAGCTCCAAACGAGGGTCCAGTGGTGTTTCTGTAACCAAGGGTAGGATTTGGTCCCCTCCCCTTCACCTTAGCCTTCCACGCAGTACCGTGGGTGTGATAAAACTTGGGACCGAGGCTACCACCCCTCCCTCTTGGCTACCGCTCCTATGGAAATGTCTTGTGAGCGAAATAATGACTAGGGGTTTGGGCTGGTCCCCAAACCTTCCAAAATTCCTCCACCAATGGTCCCATGTGATGCTTGATGACCGGGGGCTAGATCTAACACTTGACCCCTCTCCCCAATGTGGAAATATATAAATTGTGTATAGCGCCCATAACTGTCATGGTTTAAGAACCAAGCGGTGGAATAGCGGTGGAGCTTTGGCCTGTAATGCGACAAGTCATGGTTACACCCCTATCGACTGTATTTGACCTTACAAATTTTAAATGAATGAGGAAGTGCCACATGGTGGTTCATAATCTAGCCACATGGTTCAATTCCATTGCTTCACATTCTACCAACCATAAAATTCCATTTTCCGATCCCTTGAAGTGCCACATGTCAATTAAAACTGTGAGCCTAGAACCCTAATTTCTAGAAACATGATTTAAACATTGACCACCAGAACCACGTGTCAATTAAAACTGTGAGCCTAGAACCCTAATCGCTAGAAACCTTATTTAACCATTGACCACCAGAACCATGAGCATTGACTATTGACTCTGACCTATTGAATTTTGACTTTTTACCCTGTTTTGACCTGAGCATTGACCTTGCATAAATTTTGTATACGATGTTTGTTTTCACCCATTGAAGTTGCATTGGAATCATAACGATGGGCACTAGAGATTGAGTCTGGTTTCAACTACATTTTAGAAACTTGCAGTTTGAGCTATTTGAGGATTGACCTCAATCATACCTCCCCACAAAGAGAACTTTTGGACTAGAAAAGTTTTACATTCATTAAGTGGATTCATTTCTCAAAAATTTATTCAATAATAAGCGAAAAAAAAACATTGTTGAATATAAGTGATCTATTCTTAACATTACTTTTATTAAATACCCTATGCAACATGTGGAACACAAAAGAAATGTGCTACTTACCTAGAAAAATAGTCTAACCATTTCTTACCCAACCATGCTAGTGAATTTTCTTTATGAATTTCACTTTCTTCTAGAGTTACTGCTGGAATGGTTATGGTGTGCCTCACACGTTCATTTTCCTTATATTTCTAAGGTGATTTCATGCCTTGTTTGGCCTTCCTTTGATGAAGATGTGGATGCATCTTCCAACACTTGTCAATCCACTACCCACTTATGTTACAATCATTATAAATTTTTAATTTGAGCATTTCTTGGAAAAAAATGTCTTTAAACCTGGAAGAGGATCTTTATTCCTCATTTCACCTCCACTAGACATGTTCATTCGCTTGAGAAATTATTTCCTTTCTTCATACTTTGCTACACATTGGTGAGGTGCATGACAGAAAGTACACAAAAAAATATTCCAAAAAGTTTCATTCAAATGCTCATGCATCTTAAATTAAAGAAAATAATGATGTTTACACCTTTAATGATTTCTTAGTTAAGTACGATTTTGGCGAGGAGAATTCAATTGATGAGGAGAACTTGACTTGGTTCTTTCATTAAAATTCTCTTACCTCTTTGGAGATGTTTTTCCATCAACGTCATCATCATGACGAGATACTAATTCAACTTGTAAGATTCCTTTCAAGAATTTAACACTTGAACAAGTCCCTGATTTTGTAGCTTTGGAGATTTCTCCAACTTCTTCTTACACATATCCCAATCCTTCATGTTGATATTGTGGCGTTTACTTGATAGGATTGATGATCGCTTGACCATTATTTCCAAGACCTTTTCCATTCTAACCCATCTTGGTTAACAAATTTATACCAATCCTTTTGGTATGCTTCTCAAAGGCTACAAAATATGCATCTATTTTGTTAACAAAATATGTAGAAAATTAAATGTGTTTTACCTCCTTTGAACCGTAATAATCGACTTAAGTTTTTTTTGTCTCCTCATTCTCTTCTGTAGATGAAGTGGTAGATGAAGATTTGAGAAAAACACTCTTGTGGTTTAACACATAAGTAGTGTTCTTTAAATGGCATAGGGTACAATCATCATTCATCTCATGACCACAAACTTGTTGAACCTTGGGAGAAGATTCAATAGTTGAGCATTCCCCACTTTTCTCTTCAATGACATTCTCCAACATCGAGCACAACTTCTTCATTTCATCCTCTACTACCTGGAGCAATATTTTTAATTCCATTATTTTAACTTGAAGAGATGAAGCTATCTCTTCAAGTCATTGAAGAAATTATTGCTGCAAAATTTCGCCCATACTTGCAATCTAATCTGAACCAACTCTGATACCAAGTGATCTAAAAATGGGTAGATCATCCTCTAACATTTTACAAGGTTTTAAAATTTTGATATTTAGTTGCTAAATTATTCAAATATAAATAATTAAATTTTAGCAAACTTGAAGACGAGAAAATATTAGATGCATTCCAAAATGATAAAAATCAAGATGAGAACAACAAGATGATATGAAGTTCACTGCATTCACTAGGCTACCTCTTTCGGCCTTGCTTGAATAGATAGGACACTTTACTGATCTAATCAACAAATTATGGAGTAAACCTCCTTCTAGAGTGGCACTGCTTCTCTTTCAAAAAAAGAAGTTCTCCTACAGAAAACTCTCACTCCCAATTCAATTTATTAATTATGGTCTTCCTTTTCAAAATAAAAATATATATAGACAAAACTGTAGTTTTCGAGCAATTATTTTCACCTCACTTATATATATATATATATATATATATACCCTCATTCCCTGTCGTGATTATTACGCTTACGTAATATTAAGACAAGGTTAAGGCTCTAATTAACCTAACCATATTCATGAATTCCTAAATTATCTAAACTCACTAACAACCTTACACATTTCCTTTAGGCACTATATAGTGGTGCTATAATTCTTTTAAGGTGTTGTTACCATACCTACCATGTATAATGTCCCATCACTATGTCACAACTATTACACGCTTGATTTCTATGTTGTAATAATTTAACCTCTGCTGCCACATGTTGGTGTGATCCTAGAAATATGTTCATCGTATTTATACCATATGGAACCTTGTCACTTAAGAAGTTAATGGGTTTTTGATATATTTTTACTGTTCCAATAGTGTGCTCCTTAACTTAAATGTTTGTTTAATTAATCTCAATACCACTTGTTGGTGCGACTTGCTCCTGCTCCTCATAACTGATAGGAAATGCGTACTCATGGGGAGTTGTATAACGATTCTACCTTTACCACGCACACCATTATCAAGTGATGAACACCTGGAATGAGATGGGTGTCACTCTTGATTCACAGATAATGACTTAGATCTACCGAGGAGATCTCACGTCTGGGATTTAACGTCAGTAACCCTAAATCATAACTCAGTTTGTGTCTTTTGGAATTCACCCTGATCGGCTTGAAGCCCTATCTTGTGATGGTTAAGGAGTCAAATTTTTTATCCCTATTACTCTACATTCATGGAGTTTAACACCAAATTATCATGTAAGCGATCATGATACTCTACCAATTCTTTTCGTAATTATGGTGTCATGACTAGGGATTATATGATTATCATAGAAGTGGTTTGTGCATTCTCGCATGTATTTTGGTTATATGATATTTGAGGATCAAGGATTCATAAGGTAAATGGGTGGTGATGGTTAAACCTACTCCTAAACTAGTGCACATATTTTAGGTATCGGTGTCCTATCCCATACTGGCACGTAGGCTTCGCCATGTGACAACACCTGCACTTTCTGGTCCTTTCACCCTTGGATGGTGGGATGCTTATCCTTGGACATCGATGGTGGTAATTTCCTTTTCTAAACCTGGTAATTTCCTATTCTAAACCTAAGTCTAAGGTTTCCTAGAAATATTCACTATTTTTTTCTAGGTTTGTATGAGCTTTTGTTGGATATTGGATAAACTAATGCTCTTTGTGTTTTTAGCTACATGGGTTAACACTTGCTGGACATTGGATAAACTAATGCTCCCTTATCTTTGGTTGAATAACACCTGCGGGTTTTGGTCTAAAGAAAATAGTGATTCCCAACAAGTGGTATGCGAGCATATGTCAATTCTATACATACCTGACTCGCGTTCAGAGTAGATTGTTGGACATAGGATAAACCAACTCTCCCTGTGTGTTTCAAGACATGGACTAACCACCTCTCATGGATCCTTATATGATGTTGACTAATACCTACAGATTTTGGTCTAACAACAATCATGATTCCCAACAATTTATCCTGTAGAGGCAGCAACCAATACTGGTTTGGACTTTGGCGATATGTCATTCTATATCGTGATACTGTTCTATTCTACCCTTGGTTGGATCACGTATTTGTAAAGGTCTTCTTTTTTTCATTTTACATGGCCCCTACCTTTTTTATTACCTCGGCGGTGATATGTGTTAAAATTTTAATAACTCAATAAAATTCTTTAATGCAGAATTCTTTAATTGCAGAGTTAGAATGTTAACTCTTTTATGCACAGTAAAAACAAAAATTCATGCATAAACAAATTTTATGCTATGTAAGCTCTAATAGAACTTAATAAATGATTCTTTAAAATGCAGAATAAAATCTTAAAAGAATCAAAAAGTAAAAATTAAATTGCCCAGTAAATCTTAAATACCTCCAGCCATTGGTGTTGTAAATCTGTTTTTGCTGAAACTGGAATTTGTTTTGCTGAAACTGCAAACTGTTTTGCTGAAACTGAAATCTGTTATGCTAAAACAGCAAACTGCTTTGCTAAAACAGCAAACTGTTTTACTGAAACTAAAATCTGTTATGCTGAAACTGAAATCTGTGTTTAGCTGAAACAACAAACTGTTTTTCTGAAACAGCAAACTGTTTTGCTAAAACTCAAATCTGTTTAGCTGAAACTGAAATCTGTGTTTAGCTGAAACAACAAACTGTTTTGTTGAAACTCTTTAAATTAATATGCACGTACAGAAAACAACAATAAAACTAAATCTCCGGTCCATAGAAGTCAAACGTTTTCAGGAACAGAACACGTATATGAACATTTACGAAAATAACTATAAGCCTGAAGCTTTTCTTCAAATGGCTGTAATTAGAAATGCGTTTTTCTGTTAACTGAATTTACAGTGGTAGAAAAACTCTAACAGCAGATAAATCCTCTGTTTCCAGTGGAAGGGTAGAAAGACTCTCAACTTGAGAGTACACACAGTGAATAAATTCTGAAGGCACTTCCAAGCTCTACTCTCTCTTACTTGATGGTGTAAAACTGAAAGGGATTGAGTTAGTGAGCTTGGGGACCAAACAGAAATCATTATAGCCTAGCTTCCATCAAGCTTCTGTTGGCTATGTGTCAACTGTTCCACGAATCATGGTAGAGAACTCCAGTGGGATTAATGGACCACTTCAGTAGCTCCCAACAATAAATTAATTATCTGCAGTTGATTTCAGTAATTTATGGAAATTAGTGCAGTTAGTTTCCATAAATTAAGGAAACAACTACAAATTAGTTTTCAGAAATAAATACGTTGGGAGGCAGCTTTCCAGAAATTAAGCAGTCGTTTCCAGAAATTGAGGGAGCTTAACATTCTCCCACTTGGTCCATACTTCCAAACTTAATGTCTCATCTTAAAAACCATTGATAATCTGTATTAAGTAATAGATACATGAATCATGGCGATAAGTCCTCTAATGATAAGTATTATCTTCCATGTATTACTATGTATTTATTCTTATCAAAATTTATGTGGTAACATTTTCTTAATGAATAAACCCTATGTTTATTCTTGGTCCTACACTGATGAATTCTCTCAAATCAAATTAAGGTGCACATAAATATGAGAAAAACATCACAGAATTTAAGAATTTCATTAAAATAACATTGTTCATACAATGAGAAACTACATAATGGAACCAAGTCCCATATTCATTACATGATCCTTGAATTTAAACGGTGGCATGCCCTTATTCAAAGGATCAACGAACATCAACTCAATGCTAACGTGTTCAATGACCACTTTCTTTTCCTTAACATGTTCCCTTATAGCTAAATACTTAATTTCGATATGTTTATTTCGACTCCCACTTTTGTTGTTCTTAGCCATAAAAACAGCAGCTGAATTGTCGCAGTATATTCTCAATGGCTTAGAGATAGAATCCATAATTCTAAGCCCAGAAATGAAATTCTTAAGCCATACACCATGTAAAGTAGCCTCAAAATAGGAGATGAACTTGGCTTCCATAGTAGAAGTGGAAATCAAAGTCTTCTTGGCACTCCTCCATGATACAACTCCACCGGCCATCATAAAAATGTATCCTGATGTTGATTTGCGTGAATCAACACATCCAGCAAAGTCAGAATCTGAGTAGCCAATCACTTCCAAATTGTCCGTCCGTCTGTACATAAGCATGTAGTCTTTGGTTCCTTGAAGGTACCTCATTACTTTCTTTGCAGCTCTCCAGTGGTCTAAACCTTGATTACTCTGATATCGTCCCAACATTCCCACAACAAATGCAATGTCACGTCTTGTGCAGACTTGAGCATACATTAAGCTTCCAACAGCAGAAGCATATGGAATGTTCTTCATTTGTTCCCTTTCAAAGTCGTTCTTCGGGCATTGGTTCAAACTGAACCTATCACCCTTCACAATGGGAGCAACACTTGGTGAACAATCCTTCATCCAAAATCTCTCTAAAATTTTATTAATATAGGTTTCCTGAGACAGACCCAAGATGCCTCGAAATCTGTCTCTATGGATCTTAATGCCAATGACATAAGATGCCTCACCCATATCTTTCATATCAAATTTTTTAGAGAGGAATTGTTTCACCTCATGCAGCAAACCCTTATCATTGGTTGCTAGCAAAATGTCATCCACATATAAAACAAGAAAACAGATTTTAATCCCACCGACTTTAAGGTATATACATTCATCCATAATGTTTTCTCCAAAACCGAAAGAAGAAATTACATCATGAAATTTCAAATACCATTGGCAGGATGCTTGTTTTAATCCGTATAATGACTTCTTGAGCTTGCAAACCAAATGCTCACCATCACTAGAGGATAATCCTTCAGGTTGTTTCATGTAAACCTCCTCCTCTAGATCTCCATTGAGAAATGTCGTTTTCACATCCATTTGAGGCAACTCCAAGTCAAAATAGGCTACGAATGCCATAATAATGCGCAAGGAATCTTTCTTAGATACAGGAGAGAAAGTCTCCTTGTAATCAATTCCTTCTTTCTGAGTGAATCCCTCTGCAACGAGTCTAGCCTTGTATCTCTCAATGTTGCTCAATGAGTCTTTCTTTGTCTTAAAGACCCATTTACATCCAATGGATTTTGCACCATTAGGAAACTCAACAAGATCCCCGACTTCATTACTCTTCATAGAATTCATCTCTTCCTTCATGGCATTGTACCATAATTTTGATTCTTTGCAACTCATGGCTTGTGAAAAAGACTGAGGATCATTTTCGGCTCCAATGTCGTAGTCAGATTCTTGCAGATACACAACATAATCATCAAGAATTGTTGATCTCTTTGGTCTAGTAGATCTTCTTAATGTTGTCCCACCATCTTCCTGAGAAGTATGTGGTTCGACTCGTTGTTCAAAAATTCTTGGCAATTCTTGAACTATCTGATCTACTCGAATGTCGTCAGCAGCTTGTGGAACTTCAACAATTGGTTGTTCAACACCAGTTTGTACTTGAGGGGTGCTGTGAACAATAACCAATACTTCACTTGAGGTGGAAGGTTGAGATTCTGAATGATCCTTCTCAGAAACTATGTTCCTGGTTTGATCGCTCCCACTGATCAAGTCATTTTCAAGAAACTTTGCATTTCTTGACTCCACAATCCTAGTGCTGTGAGATGGACGATAAAATCTGTAACCTTTAGACCTTTCAGCATATCCAATGAAATACCCACTAATGTTCCTTGGGTCCAGTTTCTTCTCTTGTGGATTATATATTCTCACTTCGGACGGGCATCCCCAAACGCGCATATGTTGAAAACTCGGTTTCCAACCTTTCCATAATTCAAATGGTGTTTTAGGAACAGCCTTGGTTGGAACTCGGTTTAATATATACACTGTCGTCTTAAGTGCTTCAGTCCACAAGGATTTAGGAAGATTGGAACTGCTAAGCATACTCCGCACCATGTCCAATAATGTTCGGTTTCTTCTTTCTGCTACACCATTCTGGTCGGTTGAACCAGGCATGGTGTATTGGGCAACAATCCCATGCTCTTGAAGAAATTTAGCGAATGGCCCAGGTGCTTGTCCATCTTCTGTGTATCTACCATAATATTCTCCACCTCTATCTGATCTCACGATCTTAATTTGCTTGCCGCATTGATTCTCTACTTCAGCCTTAAAGATCTTAAAGGCATCTAATGCTTCACTCTTTTTATGAAGCATGTAGAGATACATATATCGTGAGTAATCATCTATAAAAGAGATGAAGTATCTCTGACTATGTGAGTCCATGTCTGGACTACATATATCAGTATGTATGATCTCTAATATGTTTGAACTCCTATTGGCACTTTTCTTTGACTTGTTGGTCTGCTTTCCCTTTATGCAGTCCACACAAGTCTCAAAATCAGTAAAATCTAGAGTATTAAGTACCCCTTCATTTACCAATCTTTTAATTCTATCTATGGAGATATGACCTAGTCTCCGGTGCCATAATTTAGAGGAATTTTCATCAATAACACATCTTTTAATACCAGTGTGAACATGCATTGAATCATAAGTGACATTGTTTTGTAAATTAATGCAATAAAGACCATTAGAAAAAATATCATTCCCAACATAATCAGATTTATAAAATAAACTTAATGATGTTTCTGAAAAGTTAAAGGAATATCCAAAAGGTACAAGCCTTGAAACTGAAATCAAGTTTCTAGAGAAACTTGGTACATAAAAGGTCTTTTCTAATTCTAAAACAAAACCACTACTTAAAGTTAAATAGCATGTTTCTATAGCCTCCACATGGGAGCCCATCTTGTTTCCTGATAAGATGCATTGCTCACTTCCCACTGGCTTCCTTCGGTTTTGCAAACCTTGCAAGGAATTCGAAATGTGAATTGTTGATCCAGAATCAATCCACCATGTGTTAACATTGACATTAACCATATTAGATTCATAACAAACAAACAAGATTGGATTACCTTTGTCTGCAAGCCATTTCTGAAATTTGGCGCATTCCTTCTTCATGTGTCCCTTCTTTTTACAGAAGAAACACTTGGAATCCTTCCTTATATCGGCTTGGGGAGGTATTTTACCTTTCCCTTTCCGATTGGCTTGAGATTTTCCCTTTCCTCGCGTTGCCAGCATTGCACTTTCTCCCATTTCCATCACCAGTCTCTCTTCCTCTTGAGCACACATGGTCATAAGTTCATTAATTGACCATTTATCCTTATGTGTGTTGTATGAGATTTTGAATGGTTCGTATTGGTGTGGAAGGGTGTTCAGGATGTAGTGCACTAGGAAAGATTCTGATATTTCAACCTTGAGTTTCTTCAATTGAGTCGCAGTGTCCCTCATTTGCATGATGTGCTCGCGCACACCTTTTACACTGGTGAGCCTTAGGGATGAGAACTTCATGATTAGGGTGCTTGCAAGTGCCTTGTCTGAAGTGACGAATTGATCATCAATGGCTTTCAGCAAGTCTCAGACTTTGTCATGTTGTTCAACAGAACCATGGATACTAGCTGAAATTTTAGTCTTAATGAACATCACGCTTAAACGATTAAATCGTTCCCATCGTTCATAAAGCGCGATGTTTGCTGCAGTGCTGGTATTAGTGTGTGCTGGTGGTTCATCTTTCCTAATAGCATAGTCTATGTCCATCCACCCTAAATGAAGGAGAACTCTCTCCTTCCAGACTTTATAGTTATCTCCCTTAAGTTCAGGGATATCAGTACGAATTTCAGAGAAATGTGCAGGTTGTACAACTGCATAAAATTAAAAAATACATGCTTATGCTAAAATTGAGGCATAAAATTTTCATGCTTTACCAATGTAAATCATGCTTAAAATTGAATCTAATGATATAAAAATTGTCTGTGGACTAAAATTTTAATTCAAACAGATTTAATTATTCTTTATGATAGAATTTATCAAATTCTATCTTAGTTTTGAACTTTATGATAAAACTATTAATTCATAACTCCTGTGGGTAAATTATGAATATTTTATCCTAATCAATTATATAAATATAATAAAAATTCCTGTGGGATAAAATTTATTATATTTAATATAATTAATTACAATTATGGTCTAAACTTTATGTGATCCTAATCAGTCATAATATATAATTTTATTTAATCAGAGATGCTGTGGCTATTCTCTAATTAATTAAAATTATATGGATCACTAGACATTATTTTCATAAAATCAACTGATAATTTGCATGAATAAAACTATAATATTCATGCATAACATTTAACCATAGGTCTCGTATAATAACATGTTTTAATTAAAGTTTAAACAATTAAATTCATGCAAACTAAATACGAGCATATTTTCCAAATTGCATATAATAAAACTAAGTACATATTATATGCATAAAAATTGAACAGATATATTTTCAAAATAAATGTTTTAATTCAGAAAATTTTAAAATAAAATATTTAGCCAAAATCTGTCTATAATTACCAAGGCAGAGATAAAATCTCGCTCCGATACCAAATGTTAGAATTGTAATAACTCAATAAAATTCTTTAATGCAGAATTCTTTAATTGCAGAATTAGAATGTTAAATATTTTATGCACAGTAAAAACAAAAATTCATGCATAAACAAATTTTATGCTATGTAAGCTCCAATAAAACTTAATAAACGATTCTTTAAAATGCGGAATAAAATCTTAAAAGAATCAAAAAGTAAAAAGTAAATTGCCCAGTAAATCTTAAATACCTCCAGCCATTGGTGTTGTAAATCTGTTTTTGCTGAAACTGGAATTTGTTTTGCTGAAACTGCAAACTGTTTTGCTGAAACTGAAATCTGTTATGCTGAAACAGTAAACTATTTTGCTGAAACAACAAACTGTTTTGCTGAAACCGAAATCTGTTATGCTACGTATATGAACATTTACGAAAATAACCATAAGCCTAAAGATTTTCTTCAATTGGTTGTATTTAGAAATGCGTTTTTCTGTTAACTGAATTTACAGTGGTAGAAAAACTCTAACAGCAAAATTTTTTTTTGTTTCCAACGGAAGGGTAGAAAGACTCTCAGCTTGAGAGTACACACAGTGAAGAAATTCTGAAGGCACTTCCAAGCTCTTCTCTCTCTTACTTGATGGTGTAAAATTGAAAGAGATTGAGTTAGTGAGCTTGGGGACCAAACAAAAATCTTTATAGCCTAGCTTCCATCAAGCTTTTGTTGGCTATGTGTCAACTGTTCCACGAATCATGGTAGAGAACTCCAGTGGGAATAATGCACCACTTCAGTGGCTCCCAACAATAAATTAATTATCTGCAGTTGATTTCAGTAATTTATAGAAATTACTGCAGTTAGTTTCCATAAATTAAGGAAACAACTACAAATTAGTTTTCAGAAATAAATACGTTGGGAGGCAGCTTTCCAAAAATTAAGCAGCCGTTTCCAGAAATTGAGGGAGCTTAACAATATGAACTTTCGACGAGGTTACTGCCTGCTAACTCCCATAACAGAAGTTCGCTGCTGCAATAAGGGGTTATGATATGAACTTTATTGATATTCTTATGGAGATGTGGTGTTCTAGGGACCAACCTGCTAAATTCACCTGCATTCTCTCTTTCACAGCCAGGTAAAAGGTATACTTTACTCCCTGTAATGTCGGGTAGTTTTATTGCAAATATCTTTCTTACTACTTCGATGTGCTTGGGGTCTCTTATACTTCTATGGTATTTTCCGCAGGGTATAATCCTCTTTCTCGCGATAACATGGTTTTATTTTTATGATACTCCATTCAACCACAGTTTCGGGATTGTACCGTCTCCTGCTTCTGCAAGAGTCTTGATTTCTGGCTTCTCAAACAATACCTTCAGCTCTTGGTGTGTTTGTGGAATAATGCGATGAGGTACATTATTTCCTGTGCCAGAGCTAGTGAGGTGATTACAATTTTTCAATTTTTCTACAAGGTGTAATTTCACTCAACTAGTTGTATTTCTTTAACCATAAATCTTATATGTATTTCTATGAAAATGACTTATTCGATGTGCCATGGTTTATCCGTGGGTAAGGAAATTTTGTTCCTGGTTCGTTTATAACATTTCAACTCAACTTGAATGCTTCCCAGGTAATGGCGATCTCGATCTGCTACAGGTTGGTTCGACCTGCCTACACTAGAGTTGGATTTCCATGAGAGATGGTTGAACTGAGTGTTATATGCTTGATTTTCCCCTACGCTTGCTTGGCTCGAAGTCATGTGCTCTATTTAAAATAATTTCCTTCTGCTGCAGTTTATTCCTTGTAGGGTATTATTTGTATTAAATATCGACAGACATTTATTATTGTTTATCTTAGCATGTCTAGCGATATTCGACTCTCGAAACAATGTATTAATTAGTAGTAAGGGTTTACATTAACATGGCCTCTAGCCGATACAGGACAATAACTTATTGGTTATGAGTATCGTTACATCTCTTCGAAAATTTTGGATATTTCCCCTATTTCTATTTTATGTCGAATACTCTAAAACTATGAATATATAATAGCACTTATAATTACTTTTCCTTTACTTGCGGAAGAATTCTCTTTATCTACTGGTCAGGGTGGTTATATAAACATTAGGTCCTGCTTCTTTCGTTATGATATTTCCCTTCCATTTCTGTACTTTTAAATTTTATTTTCAGTGTTTTACTGTATAACGATGGTAGATTTCTGTTAAGACAATTGATCAACGAACTATTCAACCAGATTATTTCCTCGTTTGGTTACAATTCTGTGTTTCTATATTCAACTACTTTTCCGTACCCAATATATATATATATATATTGTTCTATGTTATACTGTATTATGTTAAAGGATCCTACCTCCACTTGTAGGAGATTTCCTTATGGAGTTCTCCGTCGGAGTTATGTCACATTCTTTTAATGGATATTATTTATATCCTGGAAAAATGCTATAGTTATGTCATCGACATGGGAATTTTCCGCAATAACTTGTGTTAATACTTCCTTTCATGAGTACCTAGGGGTCGTGATATTTTCTTTAAGGTTTGATGAAAATTTGTTATGGCATTTCTCATTGTTTACAATGAGAGTATGAGCGCTCTAAACATCCTCTAAATTTTTTAAATTAATTTCCTATCCTTACCACATATATATATATATATATATATACTTTGAAACCGAACTTTCAGATCTGACTTAGTTGTAATGTTGATCTATTTGCTCGTTTAGTTTTCATTGGATTTGTTTACACTATTTACCTACCTAATAAGTATTAATTTTATATACTTGGCATTGAATTCTTTCGACCCTCATCGCAATCATAGGTAAAACTACTGACCTTCATAAACATTATTTATCTATATATCTGAGAAATTTGTGTAGTCTACTGCAAGTTGACTGAATTTCTAAAAAGAATTGAAAAACTGAAACGAGAACTGGAGCAGAGAATTGCTCTTCACAATATTACGAATAGATAAATAGGAATACATTGAAAACATCAGCAATAAATCACTGAAGTAAAACTAAACTTCCTATGACACCTAGCAGACAATAAATTAACTGAACTAAACCTAATGAACAGTGAGATTAATATCTCAACATCCCCTCCTAATCTCAACTGTTATAAGTGGAAGCACTAACAATGCCTAATTTCTCTCTTTGAAATTCAAATACATTATTTCCCAATGGCTTTGTGAAAATATCTGCAATATGATCTTTGGAACCACAAAAAGAAAGTGTGATGTCCCCATCATTGACAAGTTCACGAATGAAATGAAAAGATGTGTCAGTGTGCTTGCTCTTTTTGTGAAAAACATGAATTTTTGATAAAGAAATTGCTAAACTGTTATCACAGTAAATTGGAGTTGCCTCTTTCTCAATATCTGAAATGTCTTTGAATAATCTTCTCAACCATACTGCTTGAGAAGCTGCTGAATTTGCTGCTACATATTCTGCCTCTGCAGAAGATATTGAAACGATTGACTGTTTCTTGGATGCCCATGAAATCATATTTGTTCCAAGATGAAAAACATACCCTGAGGTACTTTTGCGATCATCTAAACTCCCTGCATAATCGTTGTTTGTATAACCTAAAAGTGAACAATTTTCAGAATGTGTATAAAATAAACCATAGTCTATGGTCCCTGCAATATTCCTTAAGATCCTTTTTGCAACACACCAATGAGTAAGCTTTGGTGATTGCATAAACCTGGAGACAAAACTTGCTACAAACATAATATCCGGTCTAGTTGCAGTTAGATACAACAAACTACCAACTAGGCTTTTATATAATGTGGGATCAACAGATGGTGCTACATCTTCTTTGCTGAGTTTTGTACCTTGAGCAATTGGTGTATTAGCTGATTTGCAATTGGTCATTCTGAACTTTTGAATGATATGAGTGGCATATTTTTGTTGACCAACAAAAATTCCATTGTCAGATTGGTGAATTTCAATTCCTAGGAAATATTTCATGACTCTTAGATCTGTCATATCAAACTCTGGTTGCATTGCTGCTTTGAAATCTTCTAACATCATATTTCTTGTATAAAGAAGATCATCTACATAAAGGCATACAATAAGAATTTTACCTTCATGAGATTTGGTATACAAAGTGGGTTCATGGCTGCTTCTGGAAAAACCACTTTTGATGAGATAGGTGTCGATGCGACTATACCAAGCTCTTGGAGCTTGTTTCAAACCATATAAAGCTTTCTTCAATCTATATAATTTATGCTCTTGTCCTTTTACTTCAAAACCTGGAGGCTGTTCTAGATAAAATTCTTCTTGTAATACACCATTTAGGAAGGCAGATTTTACATCAAGCTGATAGACTTTCCATTTGTGTTGAGTTGATGTGGACAAAATCGTTCTGATAGTGTCTAACCTTGCTACTGGAGAAAATGTTTCACCATAGTCGACACCAAACTATTAGGAGAATCCTTTGGCAACCAATCTTGCCTTATGTTTCTCAACTTTTCCTTTTTCATTTAGCTTGGTCTTATATACCCATTTTACACCAATTCTTGTTTTGTCTCTTGGGAGATCAGCTAATTCCCAAGACTGATTTTTCTCCATGGAAATAATTTCTTAGTTCATTGCTTCGACCAAATTCTTTTCTTTAACTGCTTCTTCAAAATAAGTAGGCTGAGTTGAAATGAATGCAAAAATATTTCGTTGTTCAGATTCATGCTCCTGTTCATATATCTCTCTGATACTTCTTGTTTTCTGTCCCTCTTCTAAAGATGTTTGATCACTGGCTGAATCAGTGCTTGATGATGTTCCATTTTCATAATGTTCTACTTGTTCTTGAACCTGCAATCTTGGAGACTGTGGTAGATAAAAAGGTTGATTTGAAGTTTCATCTACATGGTCAAACCAAGATATATTTTCGAAAAATTTCGAATCTCTGCTTATAATGAACTTTTTTTTAATGGGGTTACAAAGTCTGTAGGCTTTTGAGTACTCACTGTAACCTACAAATATCCATTTCTCACTTCTATCATCAAGCTCTTTTCTTAGTTTTTCAGGAATATGAGAAAAAACTACTAATCCAAAGATCCTAAAGTGTGACACATTTACCTTGTTTCCATCCCATGCTTCTTGAGGTATTTTATCCTGTAGGTTGGATGTTGGAGATCTGTTAAGAACATACATTGTTGTCGACACTGCTTCATCCCAATAATTATTTGTCAACTTCTTATCTCATAGCATGCATCTTGCCATGTTCATGATCGACTAATTCTTTATTTCTGCTACTCCATTTTGTTGTGGAGTGTATCTGGTTGTGTACTGCATTAGGATACCTTGCTGTCGACAAAAAATTTTGAATTCATTTGAAGTGTATTCTCCTTCTCTATCTGATCTAAGTACTTTCAAGAGTTTTCCACTCTGTTTTTCTGCTTTTGCCTTGAAATCCAGAAATATAGAGAAGGTATTTGATTTGTTTTTTAAAAAATACACCCATATCTTCCTGCTAAAGTCATCAATAAAAGTCAGAAAGTAGAAACTACCACCAATGGACAATGTCTGCATTGGACCACAGATGTCAGTATGGACAAGTGCCAAAGGCTCTTTCGCCCTTGAGGTTGATGAGGGAAAACTATCTCTTTTATGCTTGGACAAGACACAAACTTCACAATTACAGACTTTTTCACTGATAGTAGGTAGACCAATGACTATAGATTTCTTTGGAAGCAGACTGAGACTCTTGACTGGAATGTGACCATACCTAGAATGCCATAGATGAGTTTCATCTATTCTTGATATATTGTGGACTAAAGGTTGGTTGGTATTTTGGCTTCTAAGGGTCAATGGAAACATCCTGCTCTTGGTATTTTCAACTATTGCTATCAACCTTTTATGCAGATATTTGTCACATATAGAAGGTGTTCTTTTGAAACAGTACATCATAACCATGTTCCATTAATTTTCCTACACTAAGGAGTTTATGTTTCAGCTGAGGAACATAATAAACATCAAGGATGTATTTGTTTTGATTCTGATTAGTAAGAATAGGAACAATACCTTTTCCTTCAACTTTAATACTTGTACGATCTCCAAGCGTTATCTCTGATGTTATGGAAGCATCTAGAGAAGAAAGAAGTCTCTTGTTTCCTGTCATGTGATTGCTGCATCCGCTATCGAGCAACCAAAGATCTTCACTTTGCTTGTCTTCTGAGAGATGGAATGAAAGAAACATGGTCTCTAAGAATTCTCCTTCACTGTTGAAGAGATTGATATAGCCTCTGTGCTGATCTGACTATTTCTTTCTGCAGTCGTGTTCATAGTGGCCAAACTTCATACAGTAGTAACATTGAACACTCGATCTGTTCCATGACCTTCCTCTCTGATTTTGGTTTTGTGGAGGTCTCCACTACTCTGTTACATGATTATGATCAGATCTGCCATTGCCTCGACCTCTATGTCGCTTGTTGCCACCTTTGTATCCTCTGGCTATGCCTCTATCAAATGAAAGGTGTGCTTTGAAGGCTTGTTATGTGGAATATTTTGTCAGATTGAGTCTTGTTTCGTGTGCCAAAAGTAATCTAGTCAACTGTTCTAATGAGACAGTTCTAAAATCTTTGGATTCCAAAACGGCTGTGACAATCATGTCATATTTCTTCGGTAGACTTCGAAGGAATTTTTCAACAACTTTCTGATCTGTAATGGTTTTTCCAATGAGCTTGATTTGATTCACTCTTCCCATGTCTTTAGTCATGAACTAATCCACATTCTTAGTGTCATCCATCTTTAGTTTTCAAACTTAGATCTCAATGTTTGCAGTTTAACGGTCTTTACTATATCATTTCCTTGATACGCAGCTTGCAAAATATCCCAACATTCTTTTGCTGTTGTCGCACCAGTTATATTTTCAAAAATAGAATCATTGACTGAATTTTCTATCCAGCATTTGACTCTATGCTCCTTCTTTCTAAGTTCAATAGCTACATTTCTCTAATTATTGGTCATGGATGTCATTGTTTCTTGGGTCGTCTCTACATAAGAAATCAGAAGCGTGTCCCAACAATATTGTGCTTGTAAAAAAGTCTTCGTTCTCAAATTCTAGAATTCATAATTTTTGCCAATCAAATTTGGTGTCTGTGGCAAAGAACTAGAAGAGGCCATTATTTCTTCAAATGTGCCTTTTGTAAATCTCCTCTAAAATTTTTAAATCTCTTTTAAAGATTTAAAAAAAAATCCCTTAAAAACCTTCTTTTAGATTTTCTCTTCAAAAAAAACTTCCTTTTTTTCTTTAAAAAACTTCACCTTCACCAAATGCTCTTTATAAAAACCTTTGATCCAATTTCAAGTTTTTTTTTTTATAAAAAAACACTTTAATAAAAAAACTTCTCTATAAAGAGGGCTTTTACTTTTTAAAGTCAATGCCTCAACACGTTGAATGCCTTTCACCTTTTTTTTTAGAATCGATACTTTAAAAAAAGCTTTTTGAAAACATGAATCGAATCAATTTTGAATGGTGGATCACCTTTAATAAAATTTTTATATAAAACTTTGAATGCCACGTTCAATACCTTTATGCATGTGTTTGACCTTTCATGCATTTACGCATGCATTTGACCTTTCATGTGTTATTTTTTTGCTGGCAAATTGGTGTGGGTATGGCGTGTATTCTCGTACCAATCAACTCACAGTCGCGCTAATCAATTGCTCCTCTCTTCTGCTCCTTTGTGGCTCTGTTGCTGCTTTTCAGGGAGGCTTATGCAAGATCGCTCTGATACCATGAAAAGAATTGAAAAACTGAAACGAGAACTAGAGCAGAGAATCGCTCTTCACAATATTACGAATAGATAAATAGGAATACATTGGAAACATCATCAATAAATGAATGAAGTAAAATGAAGTAAAACTACTGCCTATGAAACCTAAATTAACTAAAATAAACCTAATGGACAGTGAGATTAATATCTCAACAATTTCCTCTACGATTCCCTTCGATTTTTCTTCAAATTGTAATTCTAAATTACTCGCTTCTTGTGAATAATATCTTGATAACCAAGTAATATGGAATTTGAGGTTACCTAATTTTTCAAGAGATCAAGCGAAATAGGTAATTCGAAACCTCCGCCTTAGACGATTACTATTAAACTTAACCTTGTCCCCTTCCTTATCGATCATCTATCACAATTTCACCTCCTTCAGCACTTACCAGCTATCCCTCAATGTTTAGCAAGCTTATATCCCACACACTATAATAACACTATGTCGACATTGAGTACTAATATTAGCGCACTAGTTTATCATTCAACTTTGATTATGTTTCTACTAAGCGTAGTTAAGCCTATCAACATATGGATTTTCATTTTAATAAAATCACAATTGTAACATTCAACCAGAATCACATCTCTGAATATTTAAGTAACTACACCTATACCTTAGTTTAAACTTATAATCGATAAAATTTTCTTTATTATTAAATCTAGAAAATAACAGTTATAGATGCAGATGCCTAATCATATTCAAAAAAAATAAAAAAATATAGATTCGAATGGAATGCAATATGATAAGGTCACATACCAAGAATAATCAAACAAAAAGTTTTCGATGGGAAGACAACTTGGAATCTCACACTTTTATCCACCTAACCTCAAACTTCAATAGCCCAATTCAACCATGAGATGAGCATTTCTTACCTGAACAACCTCTGCACAAAGGTTTTTTGAGAAACCTTGCATTTTAAACCATAAAATAGTGATGTGAGACCATGTAAAAACCTCCTCTAAATTTACAAGGAAAAGTTAAAGTAGTATGGAAAATTACATAAAAAATGAAAAACTAGAAAAGAGTAACATCTCTTTCACAATATAAGTAAAATTTAGCTACTTTGAATATGAATGAGATAATATCAGTTCTTAATAAAAAAACAAGAGAGTAAAGATTGTAATGTAATCAAACTATTGAGAGAATTTTAGAAAAGAGAAATATCACTCAAATCCCATGTCAAATAATAACACATAATTTCTAGGAAAACTCAAAATCATGTGTCACTTGTCTCCTATGTATGAAACACATTTAACAACTATATTTTTATGGCTACGAGGTTGTAAGCGTGAACCCCCCAAAACGGAAATTATACGTAAGTATGTCGACAATAGTATACAGGTATAATTCTCTAAGTTTTAAGATTGGGAAAAAAAATGTAATGTTGACCCAAAGTTATTGGCCCACACTAACCTTAAGCAAATTAAATATGAAATATTCAGAAACAAAAAGAGATGTGTAAAAGCCTATTTTCTATGGGTTCCTGAATCGAGGGGTGGGGTTTTGGAACTCATCTACGGTTCTCGAACCTAAGAACCAGATTCGGGTAAGGGTTCTATAACAATTGGGTTCTTCTACCAGGGATTGGGTTTTTTTTTTTAAACAATTCAAGTGCTTTTGACATTTAGGATACTAGGAATCTAGATAATGGGTACTTGGAACCCCAAAATCAAGTTCTTTAGAGTCTTTTGTTGAAGGATTTTTGAAATAAAAATTTAAATATAAAAAAAATGTGAAAATTCAAAAGGTGAATACATAAGTTGTAAAACCTAAAATTGCTTTACTCTTCGATGACGGCATTGTGTTTGAGACAACAAACTTTTGGTTTGACTATTGAGACAACGCACATTCTCAAATTCCTTGGTGTGTTTGGGGCATTCGCTGGTGTGTGTGCCCGTGACTAGATGTTCCCACAAAGACGTGTCCCCGTGGTGAGTGGATGTTCCCACAAAGACGCAATCCACAGAGATGCAATCCCTACTTGAAGATTCACAGGTAGCTGTTGAAGTTTCACAGTGTGGGATGAATTAATTCTAGTTTATGTGTGTTCAAACTTCATTGTTTTCATAAAAAAATTAGTAAATTAAAATTTAATTCTAAATAGTAAATTGACCCATGATGTCAAACATGACAAAGCTTCCTTGTGATAAGTATTAGAATCTTGAATAAGTCACAATAAAGAGTCTACTGCCATATGTTGAGATTCCAAGCTCTTGTTTTTCTACTATAATCTCCACATTCTCTCATGGCCAATAGACATCACTTTCTTTTCTAATCACTCTTTTAACTGTGTTTCTTTTTACATTTTTTTTTTCTAAGAACTTAACTTTTAGCCTTCTCTTTCCCTACCAAAATTTTGGGCAAAATTGGCAAGGGGCCAGATTTACAAGTATGTGTAAACTCCAATTTTCACTTGATATCAAAACAAAAATTTTGAAATTTCAATATAAATGTTGAATGTTCAATGATGTGCATGTTTAAATATTTAAAATTTAAATAATAATATTTTAGTTTTCAATTTTGAATATATATATACCCAAACACCCTCTTTCGAAAAATGATGCGTCCATGTCCATGCCCGTGCCCTTGCCCACGTTTCCTGCAAACATAGGTAAAAACCCTTGCACTTGGAGACTGGAGTTGAATAGTAGAGGAAGAAAAAGTGTATGCTAGAAGCCTTATTTATCAATATCCAAGGGATAACCCTACACACACTGTGACTCCAACATATTAGCTCAACCAACACAAATTCCTGAAGGAATAATCACATAATAAAAGATATAGGAAGAACTCTGACATAGACATGCATAGATTCAAACTGTGGTAAAACAAAGAGACTATTCTAAATGAGGGAAATATTATACATGTAGGAGAGAAGTATAGATTCCATTTTCGCATGATAGGGGGGAGAATCCCTTACATTCGCTCCAGATTTTTTTTCAAAATTAATACCATGGAAACCATTAATAATTTTCTTGTGATGAAACCCCAGTAAGAATAACGAGAAAATGAAAAAGAAAAATAAAATACATACGAGTCCAGAAGATCGCAGTGCTCAAAAACTGGTAGGTTTTCTAACGTGTGCCTTTGATAACCCTGTAGCTGCACACTATCAGTTAATAGGAAAGTCACTGAATCAGAAAACTCAAAGATTGAAACCCTAAGGGAATCAATTTTCTAGGAAAAGAAAATTACCCTCAAAATCATCGAGCACGTGGTATAAGAAATTTTTCTAACGTGCGCTGTTGATACCCCTGTATTTGCACACCATCAGTTAATAAGAAGTCACTGAATCACAAAACTGGAAGATTGAAACCCTAAGGGAATCAATTCTATAGCAAAAGAAAATTACCCTCGAGATCACCGAGCACATGGTATAAGAAATGCAAGTCCATTGAGAAAAAAAAATGCCTCCTTTGCTATACATAGTTTAGAGAAGTAGGGTTTCACAATTTTACTAGAAGTATCCCTCGCTCTCAGAAGTTGAAGGCAAAGAATCAATGTCATTCCGAGGTATATTCCAAAAATATGGTGTCCAAAAAGTAACCCGTCACATGACAACCGTCAGATGTAGCAAGATACAAATTCATGGCCATAAATTAATTCGTGACCAAATGCATAGCTCAATGATTAAAAAAATAACCTTGAATTGATGTGGGTGAGCCTCCATAGAATTTGAAAAAATCTAGGTGGAAAAATACCATAACATGTTCCTATGGTAAGTATTTAATTAAATATATTTAAAGGCCTCAAAACTAGTACTAAGGGCGACCAATTAAAATATATTTCCCACATTTGATTCATCGAGAAGGGTAAACCAACATAAGAAATGAAACATACCAAAATCCTCATATGTGATCTACATACCATCGTGGCCAATTGTAAAGCATAACCATTTGGAAGTAAAGAAAAATTACGTTTTTTTGAAGAGTAAGAACCATTATTTGATGTGGTAAGATGCTAAAGAAATAATTAAATATTGCATAAGCAAAGACAACAAATTTAACGTGGTTCACCCAACCAATCTAGGCTACATCCACCAAACAGAGGTATCGGCATTCTTATTCTTCAATAGGAGATTACAACAACAGATTTTCACATCTGCACTTCCTCTTCCTCACCCTCATATATAATTTTCCTCTACAGGCTTACAATTTATAGATGTAGAGAAGAAATTGAATACTTAATTCTATCACAACAAAATAGGATAGAATATCTCCTCATCAGGATTCGATGCAATCAATTTAGGAAAAAATCCTATTTTTGGCATATTCATGAGATTTTAGCCAAATTAATATCCTAAAATCGCAAAAATATCCACCTTGACAACAATTAGCCTGATACCTCGTTCCTGTTTTATTTTCACTTTCTCTGCAAGCCAAGAGTAGCCAGACACCATTGTAGCTTCTCTAATAAAAATTGTTTCGTGAACATGTTTGCACAGTTTTCCTTTGTATGCACTTTTTCAAGAGAGACTCCCCGTTCAGTGATAACCTGTCTTACAAAATGGTACTTTATAGGTATATGCTTTGATTTACTATGATAGGCTGGATTTTTAGCCAAGTGAATTGCACTTTGACTATCACAAAATAACTTTATGTTTTATTGCAACCTGCCAAACTCACCAAACAAACCTTTCATCAAAACCACTTCTTTGCAAGCATGTGAAGCAGCTATGTATTCTACTTTTGTAGTGGATAAAGCAAAAATGTTTTGTAGCTTTGACATCCAGCTAATAGCTCCACCTACAAGAGTAAAGACATATCCTTAAGTTGACCTTCTCTTATCCAATTCGCCTGCAAAATCGGAATCAACATATCCCCAAACAAATTCACTAATTTTTTCATAAATGATACAATAATCACTTGTGCCTCTCAGATACTGAAGCACCGATTTCACTACTGCCCAGTGTTCTTTTCCTGTATTTGTAATATACCTACTGACAACCCTAATTGCATGTGAAATATCTGTTCGTGTACAGACCATCACATATATCAAAGTTCCTACTGCATTAGCATAAGGTACTCAAGACATATATTCCTTTTCTTCATTTGTGCTAGGACATAAAATTGAAGAAAGCTTAAAATGGGAAGCTAAAGGGACTGAAACTGGCTTCACATTGTTCATACCAAACCTTAAGAGTATCTTCTCAATATACTTATGTTGTGATAACCATAGCTTACCATTGCTCCTGTCTATGAAAACCTCCATGCCCAAAATCTGTCTTGCTGCTCCTAGATCTTTCATATCAAATGTCCTATCCATCTAAGCCTTTAACCCGTTGATCTCAATTGTGCTTTTTCTTCCTAAAAGCATATCTTCAACATATAATACTAAGATAATGAATATTCCATTACTTAATTTCTTAAAGTAAACATAATGATCATATTCACTTCTTATATAATTTTGGCTCATCATGAAAGAATCAAATTTCTTGCACAATTGTTGAGGCGACTGCTTCAGACCATACAATGATTTCTTGAGCCTGGAGACAAATTTCTTGTTGTGATTTTGAACAAACCCTTTAGGTTATTCCATATAAATTTCTTCATCTATATCTCCATGTAAGAATGCAGTCTTAACATCTAGTTTTTGTAATTCTATATCAAGTAAAGCAACTAATGCTAAGACAATCCAAATTGAAACAATTTTAATAACTGGTGAAAATATCTCAGGAAAGTCAATTCCTACTTTCTGAGAAAAACCTTTCACAACCAGCCTCACTTTGTACCTGTCTTCTTTATCATCAACACCCCTTTTCAATTTGTAAACCCATTTACATCCTACAGTTTTTCTGTCTTTAGGAAGATCTACCAGATCCCATGTGGCATTCTTGTCTAATGCCTTCATCTCATCCTTCATAGCTTCTTTCCACTTATAACTATTAGAACCTTCTATAACTTCCTGATAGCATAAAGGTTCATCATCATTAGCGGTTAAAGCAACTGAAGTAACATAATCATCATATCTTTTAGGAGGATGTCTGATTCTCGTGGGCCTCCTTAAAGATGTTTCTGGTTCTTCCACAATTTGCTGATTATTATCTATAGGAAATTCTTCATGATCTTCATCTGAAACTTGTTCATCTTTACTATCATCATTATTTGATCTGGTTTTAAAATGAATATGTTGAAACTTAGGTACATTTTCCTGTTTCAATTTATTATCTATATCTGGATTATCATGTGAAGATTCATTGAATTTAAAATCTCTGTTAATGATGATCTTGTGAGTAGTAGGATCCCACAACCTGTATCCCTTAATCCCATCACCATATCAAACAAAGTTATATATTTTTTATTTAGGATCTAATTTAGAACACTGGTGTTTCAGAATTAGAGCATATGCATCACAACCAAAAATTTTCAGTTAAGAATAATCAAAAGGATGACCTTTCCATACCTCCTGAGGACTTTTTCATCCTATTGCAGTTGATGGTGATCGATTTATCAAATAGAAAGTGGTAGATACTGCTTCTATCCATAATTACTTCTGCAAATTGGCGTTACTCAGCATACTTCTTGCTATTTCTAAGATACTCATGTTCATGCATTCAGCAACTCCATTTTGCTGAGGAGTATAAGAAGTAGTTCTATGTCTTTCGACCCCAACTTCTTTGCAATAATTATCAAATTCCTTTGAATTAAACTCACCACCATTGTCAGTTCTTAAACATTTAATGGTTCTTCCAGTGATGTTTTCTACTAATGCTCTAAACTTCTTTAAAACTGTGAATACATTAGACTTTCTTTTTAACATGTAGACCCATAATTTTTTAGAGAAATAATCTATAAAAGATACAAAATATGATTATCCTCCATATGAGGTTGTAGGAGATGGACCCCAAACATCAGAATGGATATAATCAAGGATTCCGTTACTAGTATGTTTTCCAGTTTTAAATTTCTTCTTGCTTTTTTTCCCATATATAAAATGTTTTCAGAAATCTAACCTAGAAGATTTTAAACCAGGAAGTAACATATGATCAGATAAAAATTTTAATCCTCTTTCACTCATATGGCCCAACCGTTGATGCCATAGTCGAATAGAATCATTGTCATTTTCAGATACATTTGAAACATGATCTGACTCTGTTCTTCCTTCTAATTGAAAAATATTTCCAACCTTCTTTGATTTCATTACTAATAGGATTCCTTTGCAAATTTTCATTACTCCACCTTGAATAAAAGTTTTATATCCATTTGTGTCTAACATTCCTAGAGAAATAATATTTTTCCTGAGTTCAGGCGCATGTCTTACATCAATTAAGATTTTATTGTCCCATCAAAAATTTTAATCTGGATGCTTCCAATTCCCACAAAATTACATGAGACATCATTTCCCATGTAAACTACTCCATCATTAATTGATTTATAATATTTAAACCACTCTTTATGAATGCACATGTGATTGGATGCACCAGAATCTAATATCCAATGTTGATCATGATTTAACAAATTAACTGATAGAACTTCATCACTTATACCTAAACCGGATACCGAACCTGAACCTATATCTATCTTGTTTGCCTCTTTATTTTCTGTTTAAGAGTCTCCTTTGGATTTTTGCTACCTCTTCTAACAATCCTTCTTCAAATGTCCCGATTTGCCGCAAAACCAACATTTTAGCTTACTCTTCTTCCCTTTCGATTTTGATCGAGAGTTGTTTTTCTGACTGAAGCGTTTTTCTTTAGATCGACCTCTAACCATCATTGCTTCTGATGTAGAGGTTTCTAAATTTGACCTTTTCCTGGTTTCTTTAGAAAGTATAGCTCCAAAAACATCATCAAATTCAAGGTTTTTTGATGAAATAAGACTTATAGAAGTAACAAAATGATCCCATGACTCAGGCAAAGAGCATAATAAAGGTACAACTTTATCTTCTGAATCAAATTTTACTTCTATGCTATCTAAATGCACCAAGAGAGTATTAAAGGTATTCAAATGATCAGTTATTGATGTACCTTCCTTCATGCGCAAGCTGTACAACTGTCTTTTCAGAAGAATCCTATTGGTTAAGGATTTAGTCATGTACAGTTTTTCTAACTTTGTCGATAAACCAGCGACTATTTTATCTGACACAATGTTAAATAAAATATCATCCACAAAACAAAATCGTATGTTGCTTAGTGCTCTATCATCGATGTCACTCCATTCGTCATCTGTCATGGTGTAAGGTTGTTTTGATTTTCCCAAAAGTGCCTTCGCCACACCTTGTTATACGAGTATATCGTGCATCTTGACTTTCCAGATTTCGAAGTTATTTCTCCCATTAAACTTCTTGATCCGATCACTTTGAGTTTTTGCCATAGTTGAATTTTCCTTCTTCTCTATGGATCCTTAATTTCCTTTTAAATCAAATTAACAATTTGATAAAAAATTCCCTTTTTAAATATGCAATTAATAATAATAATTGGATACCATTTTCAGGCTTCTTAAACTTGCACGCATAGATTTGCAGTGGATCAAATTCAAAAAACTGAATATTGGATTTTCACTTACCTCACTCCTTCCTATTTCAAGCTCCACCTTACTCTTTAGACCCAATTTGTTCCAAAAGATTTGTTCCTATTGGATTGTTTGGCAAGCTCACAATAGTCACACTAATTCAATTCAACACACTATTATGCCATCATAAACCATATTTCATACTCATCATGATTTAAAAAGAAATGACATTCATATACCATATCTCCAAGGTTCTCAACCCTTGTAAGAAAACCCAATGCATAAAATTTTCAACGCACATAAGAATTTAACGGAGGAATACCATTTCCAGCATATAATACATTCAACACAAAAACATTTAACTCACATTCAATAAAACCAACACACATTTTTCACCGTATGATACTAGGTAATGTGCAAAATTCTTCAAAGAATATTTTCCACCTCAAACTGGTAGATCCTGAATGATCCGATCAAACTAGATCCTTAATCTACACCAGCTCTCACACAGAGCTCTGGTCTCACACGGCCAACATCACCACCTTATCTCGGGTTCTGTGACATTATCCCGCCAAACAGACTCGGTCCTAATCCCCGAAAGGGTCCTAGCTCCTCATGAAATTTAATAGTTCCCCATTACAAAGTCTTTTCGGCCTTATGTGGACCCCAGCCTTCGGGCCTCCACATAGTCACGTTGTGGCTATTTTTTATTGCAACGTAAAAGAATCACTCCCATAAGGACACAACCTTGAATAGAAATATTCTCTCGTCACTCAATGGACATAAAGAAGACGTCTCACAGCCTTTTCCAGTTGGCTATCAACCTCACAGTCCACAGCTATCAGTCTCACACTATTAGTCTCCACGCTATCAGTCTCACAGTCCACAACTTCTCCATAGTGGACTAACTAATCAACAGTCCATGACACTTCATGAATTAATTAAAACAGGCAGTGGCTTCTTCAATCGATTTTGTAGGTAACATATCGATCCTAAAACTGTCTCTTAAAACCTGAATGCTCTGATACCAATTGTCAAAGTATGCACACTGAAAACTAAATAAAATTGGAAATCACAGCATAAGCAAAGAAAATGAATTTAACGTGGTTCACCCAACCAATCTGGGCCACATCCACCAAACAGAGTATCAGAATTCTTATTCTTCAACAGGAGATTACAACAGTATATTTTCACATCTGCACTTCCTCTTCCTCACCCTCATATATAATTTGCCTCTACAGGCTTACAGTTTATAGATGTAGAGAAGAAACTGAATAATTAATTCTATCACAGCAAAGTAGGATAGGATATCTCCTCTTCAGGATTTGATACAATTAGTTTAGGAAAAAATCCTATTGTTGGCATATTCATGAGATTTTAGCCAAATTAATATCCTAAAATCTCAACAATATAATTGTAACGATGTAGATTGATACATAAAATAAATAAAGCATTGGGGGTGGATCTCCGACCTTTTAGTAAACAAAATATTATACTTTGGAATGAGGGACTATATGCAACTAGCATGGCATAGAACAAAAACGAAGAGAAAAGAAAAAAAAATGTATCATCTTATTAAGAAATAGCATGTAGCATAATATTTTAATATCTAGTTGCTTTAAAAAAAATAGACAAAGGTCACTTCTAGAGTTATAGTAGAAATTTTTATTTCTATAAGATTATTATTATTATTATTATTATATATATATATATATATATATATAGGTTTTAAATGAGAAACATGGGAAGTGGTATGAGAGCCAAAGGTTGCAAAACTTGAATTTTTTGGGTATCACAAAGCGAAAAATAATTAGAGGTATGATCTTAGCAAGCTTCAACTCAAGTATGATTCTAAGAAAAAATTATGGCGGTGAATGCAGTAGCCTAATTTTTACAAAATATGCATGGTGCATGATTATTGAATTAAAGTCTAGTATGTGATAATGTCTCCTTAAAGGAATTGTTTATGAAATTTGAATATTTATGTGGCAAAAGACAATAAAACTTTTGGTGCATTTACGAAAAATCCTAAAAACTCATGAGTGATAGAGAGGAATAATTACCAACCTTTGCATAATATTATGATAATGATTATGGTGCATTTAAATAACATAACTAAAGTTGCAATACCAATGAATAATGAATGCAAGTATTGATCTGTGTGATAATGAAGGGATGTAGAAGGTAGGGGTTATTGTTGTAAAGACAATACGATGTGGAAATAACCCCTTTATATGCTAAAAATAAACAATGAGTCAAGTTGTAAGACTTGATTGTAATGGAAAATTGATGACAAAATCCATGTATTTCCTTGAAAGGAATGTAAGGATTAATATTTGAAAATATAAATTAGTTTCCATGAAATTATTTGCATGCAATCCTATTTCATTAGAATTTATATAAAAAACATGGTTTACATGTAAGAAAAATAACTACTATGCATTTTATTTATTGAAAGAATAGATGAAACTCTAAAGGATAAAGAACCTAAAAGTTGAATTTCATGTCATGAGCTTTTCTAGGGTTTTGATGTTAGTCTGAATCCTACACAAAGTAAGATCTGAAGGTTTTAGCTGACGTTTTCATAGGTCAAAGGTTTTGATAGGCTGCATGACTGTCCTGATAGGGGGGGAAGATCACCTCCTACAAGAATGTGGTCCTAGGAGAAACAATCAAGAATTATGACATAGGCACATCTCCAAATGCTAGCATTGGCCCTAATAGTAGCCCGATCATGGGGGCACAGTGGAAGATGAGGTTACGGGGACAATTCCTATCGAGAGTTTCCAAGAAGCCGTGTTTTGTGATTCTGACCAATAAGCTGGAAAATTACAGAAAATATATGAAAGATGATGGCCTGATTTTAAAATTTATAGGGGTTTGGCCTTCAAAGAAAGACTTGTTGAAATGGATCCAACTGAAATGGAAACCAAAGGGATGTATAGATATAAAACTTGGCACCAGGGGTTTCTTCATAGTTATATTTGCAATTCTGGAAGGCAACGAAAATATATTTGATAATGACCCATAATTTTACTATAATGAATGGTTATGCATGTGATTATGGGAGGAATGCTATAACCTAGATCGAGAGTAGTTCATGGCAACACAATTTTTGGTGAGGATATTTTCTTTTCCTGGTGATTTCTTTAAGGAAGATACCCATCCTTTGATCGCATCCATGTCTATATGAATATAACCGAGCCGTTATAAGAATTTATAGAGCTGGAGTGCCAAGATTAAGTGTGGAAAGAACCCTTGGATTACGATCATATCCCATTCCATTACAGATGATTCCATGAATATGGTAATTTGTATAAATCATTCCCTCTTTGTAAAATAGAGACAGGATAACCTCAAGCCGCAACAGATGAAGGATAATCGCACGTGGATAATGAGGGATTTCAAGAAGTATATTAAGAGAAAAAAACTTTAATGAAGAAACCCCAGTCTAATGCGACACAACCAGAGAAGTGAAATATAGATCCTAAGAATCAATTTAGTGTACTACAATATTAAGGGGAAATTTCATAAACGAGAGAGAAAGGGAAACAAACAGATCAATTGGCTAGGGTTTTTCCTAAAAAAACCATATGCCCAAACGTAAGGCACAAAATTAACTAGTGGACAAGGAGGGACTGGAAAAAAATGAAAGCCAGAGAAATATGGAGATCGACGACACAAAAGAATACCTAAGCATGGAAGAATGGGTTCTGAAGAGATTATTTAATGAATCGAAAACTTGGATGAACAGTTTATCCCCGAGGCCCAAAAAGAGCTATACTGGGATATTTTGCAACAATATCAGGCCAAAAAAAGTCAAACACCCCTAGATCCACCATATTTTATGATATCCTAAATGGACAGTGTAGCCAACCCAAGTGGACCAGATAAAGGAGGGAAAGAAAGAGGTAGGAAAAACCTACAAGAATCCATACAAATCATGGGGGATATGCTAGTGAATTCGGGAAGGGTGGTACTGTTATCGGTGGTATTACACCATATTAATAAGTCTTATCAATTATTATGATCTCTTGGAATGTAAAAGGCCTCAACAACAGAGGAAAATATATCTACTTAAGGGAAATATTAAAGAAATAAAAGTCTAGTATAGTGTTGTTGCATGAAACCAAAGTATCAGAGGTGATGCTTAAGGAGATAATTAGTAAGATGAAGCTGATGTATGAAGTGATGTCCCTGGATGCATGAGGTAGTGCAGGAGGGGTTGCGATTCTTTGGAACCCATCAAAGATAATATTTAAATAGTGGATGAGTATGTCCTGTATCATATCAGGGAGATTCATACATATAGGAACTAGAGACTCACCTATCATCTCTGTTGCCATATAGCGCTAACATTCCAGGAGAAAAATTGACCTTCCTACATATAATCAGAAGTCTTAAGTGATTTTTTCATGAAGAAATATGGATTTTTGGGGGAGACTTCAATATTATTACAATGCTGGAAGAGAAAAAAGGAGGCAATAGGCGAAAAATTCTTGATATGGAGGCATTTTGAGATCTTATCTCAGCTCTAAAATTAGTTGACACTCCCACTCACAACAGAATATATACGTGGAACAATAGAATAGGGGGTCAGAACCAATTTGCAAGCCGCTTAGACCATTTTTTGTGTGATAGGGACTCATAACTAGAGATATTTTCTTTGAAGAGGCTATTCCCCCCTGCATGGGATTAGACAATTAGGCAATCTGTTTGGAAATGGATCTGAAGCTAGCACTAAGAAATAGTCCATTCCATTTCAAATTTTTCTGGCTCCGTAACTCATATTTTATGGGTAAAGTAGAAAAATGGTGGAAGAAAAACAAGGCAGATGGTATAAACTGCATGCATACATTCCAGCTTCACCTAAAAGAGCTCAGGCAATAAATAAAAAATGGAATAATTCAAAGTTTGGTCACATTATGATAGAAAAAATTAATTTAAAAAATAAAATGCAATCCATCCAAAAAAGAATGATCATGGGAAGTCGATCTGATACTTGGGAAATCTAAGAATTAAGGGCTCTCATGCAACTTGAGGAAAGGAGGAAATTAGAGCAAATCTGCTAGAAAAAAAAATATCGGGTCCAGTGGCTACAAGAAGGGTAAAAGAACATTAGGTTTTCATAAGGCCATGATTCAACATTGCTATTACAACTAGATATTATTTCTAAAGGATTCCACTAGTAACAAACTGGTCAATCATGAAATGTAAACCCTTTTGGTGAATCATTTCTAGAACCTACTCTCAGAGCCAGACCAAGATAGAACATAGGTTATTCAGCGAATCACCACGCATATCTCATGATTGGTGAGCAGAGAATAGAGCATGGCCTTGATGCATAAGGTAACTCTGTTGGAAGTGGAAGAAGTTGACAAAGATCTAGCTGGGAAAAAATCACTTGGCCCTAATGGTTTCATGACATAATTCTCTTAGGTGGCATGGAACTTCATGGTGAAAGACATTCTCGAGGTCTTGGAGGATTCCCATATATCCCAAATTTTAAATTTATCCCTCAAGTTGTGTTTTATTTATTTATTTAACAAAACAACGCATTCTGAAGACCCCCAAGGCTTCGGACCTATTGCCTTATATAATCTGGTATATAAACTTATTTTTACTGTGATGGTCAAGAGACTTAAACCCCTGCTTCCAAACTCTAACTCTCATGAGAAAACTGGTTTCATTCAAGGGCATCAAATCCTTAATGGAATCATAATCTCTTAGGAAGCTATTCACTCTCTCAAGCATATGAAAATGAAGGGAACGATGATAAGATTGGATATTTCTAAAGCTTAGGACCATCACAGTTGGCCCTTTCTTCTTGAAATTTTGAAAGATTTTGGATTTGATTCTAGATGGATTAACTGGATCTCTTATATGATATCCTCATCGGTGATATATATCCCCCTTAATGGCTCCATTTTGAGGTCCTTCAATCCCTCCTGGGCGATTCGCCAGGGCGATCCTCTCTCTCCCATCTTATTCATCCTAGCAGTGGAGGGATTAGGGCGTGACATAAAGTCAGTTATTCAAATGAGTGCTATCAGTGGGATTCATCTATGGGACAATGATTTTCCACTCGCTCATCAAAAATTTGTAGATAACATTATGTTGTTATACCAAGTCACCTTATGAGAACCCAGGGCCCTAAAAGGTATTGTTTAGGACTTCATGCAAGCCTATGGAACTGTGATCAATAATGATAAATCTAACATTTTATTCTTTAATACCAATGCCCTTACCTAGGCCTTTCTATATAGAACCCTAGGTTCACCATTGGGTCCTTTCCGTCGAAATACCTCAGGATTCCTCTAGTCCTTAACTCCCTTCCAACCTCCTATTGGAAAGTTCTTGATCGTATCTAATTCAGATTACATCAATGGCCCTTCCTAGCATTAAACATATCAGTGCAAGCAGTTATTCTTAAGGATTTTATCCAATCGATGTCGATTTAACATTTGTCAGGCCTTGCGACTCTAAAAGCCTCTTCTTATAACATGGTGGACATTTTGAAAACCAACACCCAGAACTGCACGACCATTGATTAGTTTTGCAAGATAGACCAACACACATAATGGCACCAGTTGAAGGAAATACAGGATTGGTTGAACGCCCTTGAATCAATCTAATGGGAAGTGTTTAGAAAGGAGTTATCCTCAAGAAATATGGCTACCAAATTTGGTCTGGATATTTTCATATGGGGGTATACACCTCGGGGGATGTTCTCAATCAAGGAGTCCTACTTGTTAGTTGCGAAGGAACATCAGGAATAGGGGAACCCGACCAGCAATAAATATGGACGGGAAATTTTTTGCCAAAAGTTATATATTTCTTGTGGCTCGTTCGTCGAAAAAAATCTTTACTTGGGACCAAATCCAAAAAAGGGGTGTTCAAGGCCCTGCAAAATGCTACATGTGTGATGTGAATGTAGAAGAAATGGAACACATCCTCAGCTCATGTCCACTGGTGGATTAGGTGTGGATAAACATATGGAAGATTTTCAGACATATTGATCAAGACACAACCGGCATCAAAATTCCCATTGAAGAATGGAGGAAAGGTATTTTCTTTAGACCAGTCCTAAATAGGGTATGGAATCTAGCCCTCGGTTTTCTTCTGTTGTCAATTTGGAGAGAGAGAAAAATACGAGTGTTTAAAGATAAAAGTAACCCTCAGGAGGAGATATGGAAAAGAATCATCCAAAATATAAGGGAAACTATTATGGTTGAAGCCTAGCACCCTAATGATTGGGAAGTAGCATCACAGGAAGCCCCACCTTTTTCTTCACCATACAAAATTTCCTCCCCTTATGAGAGCTTCCTCAAGTTGAATTTTGATGGTGCATATAAAGAGAACCCAGGGAATCTAACATTCGGTGGATAGTTTAAAGATTCATAAAGTCAGGCTCTCCATCTTTATGCGGAATATTGTAGATATGCCATGAATAATGAAATTTAATTTAATGCAATCAAGCATGGCCTTCTCATAGCCCAAAGATAAGGAATTAAAAAATTGGAAATTTAGGCGGACTCAAGAATGGTAATTGAAGTCATAAAGAAGTTGAACCATGGAACCGGATGGGATAAGATTAGTAAAATTTGGAGGACTACCCTTTTCATCCAAGAGATCAATGAAATCCTACCTTACTTTGATTACATCATTCCATATCATGTTCTAATATCGTGGAAGAAGGAATTAAAGTTTTTGGCCAATTGGAGTTCTTGTCATAAGGGTGAATCTATTAATTCCCAATAGAGGAACATTAAACATCAAGAGGAATTGGAGTCTCTTTGACTCATTCTGGATCAAGATCATCATCAGTCCTAGAATCGATAGGTGGAGGGCATCTAAGCCCCCCCCCCCCCTAATCAGGGTAAGAGAAGGTACGACAATCCACTTCAGGACTTGGGCAATGGGAGTGACGTTAGGATATAAGGCCGGAGTAAAAATTCTATCAGTCCATACATGCAAGAATTGTGTGGAGTTAGATGATGGACACACGATATTTTATCCGAAAGGTCACACGTGGGAATAGGTATGCTTCCCAGTCGTTTTCTGTGGAAAACACTTTAATCAATGGTAATTTCTCCCTCATGCAGATTTAATTGGATCATTTTGTGGCATTGGTGTTTTGAATTAGTGATTTCATTTTGGAGGTGCTACTCGTTGAAACTGTTACTAAAACCAGAAATAATGTAAACAACTTTTGGGTATGTTTCTTCTCTTACGTCCCATCTAGTCCAAAAGAATGTATGTCGTAGTCACAAAAATGGAAGGGTTGTGGGTTACCCCGGTCTGGTTTGGTATGGTAATCGTTTGTATGAGGTTTCATTGCATGCAGTCATATATATCAAATATGTTGTTTCTATCCCCATCTCAGTTACTTTTGGCATTATTCTCTCCCACATGGGCATGTTTCTCTATGTTCATTGGGGTTGGTGTAGTTTAGGTTCTATGTGGTCTCAAAAAGGTAGTAGGTTCTTTAAGCGGTTGTTTTTCTTCAAAATTGGTGTGGTAAGGGTCTATTATGGTTGTCTTCTTCTTATGGAATGGTTTGGGTGAGGCCTTAGTATGATGAGGATCTCCTTAGGGGTGATAATAGGATGGCATGAGTATAGGATGTGTTTATGTCTTTTTGGTTCACTGGGTGTTTCACCGAGTTGATATATGATGGAGTGGCTCACATGATATGAAATGGTCTCTTATTTGGTGGCATAAATAAAAAAATCAATGTCTTTTGGTGCTCTCTAATGATTATATAACATGTTTTTGTAATATAAGTGTCTTCTATGATTGCACTAATATTCCTTGGCTCGTGCTAGTGGAGGGGCTTCTGGACTGGCCAAGCTACACTCAACATAAAAATGTTTGGTATATGATGGTTCGGGGTACAAAAAAGATGGGGGATGAATGCCATGGAAATGACTGCAGGTACGGGAAGGCAAGGGAAAATTTATCTCCTTAAGAAAGTCGAGAAAAAGTGGTTGGGGCACCAACGCTCAGAGAAATCAGGAGGTGATGCAAGCCTACGAATCGGGCAGACCTACAGATGTCAAAAGTTTGATTAAAAAATGGGAAACAAATATTAAATATCGGGAATCCAGGAAAGCAAGGTGGATGACTAGAAGTATATTGTCTCGAACCTTAGAAACACTTGTTGATGGAGGAGAATCTACTTTAAGTCAAAATTCCAAGTAGAAATTAGATCTTGGGGTCTTGATATTTGTTCAAGGAGGAACTATTGTAAAAGGTACACTGTAAATCCTGTGTAAAAGTATTTAGCTAGTGAATAAGAATAGAGTTAGTGGATTCTAACTAGATGAGTATTAGTCACAACGAACTATGTAACAAATCCCTGAGATGGAGCGATGACTTGAGAAATTAGTGAATGAGTCATAGATAGATTTAAGTATGGTTTTCTAGAAAATAGTAGTTAGTTGCTGATATGTAAGAGTTATTTGTATGAGCTGTATAAGCTCTGAATTGTATTATAAATTATTTTGTAAGCTTCGAAGGAGGGGGGCCAAATTAATCAAAGAAGATTAAGCCAAAAGTAGAGTAGAGCAGTGAGAGCCAAGAGACAAACAATGTTTTGTTGAAGAGAGAAAGGTCCATGTAAGAGCATATGAGGCCAAAGCTAGATTGTAAGTAGGTTTTTATTGTATTTGTTCATTTTCTAAGTTAATGAGAAATCGAATTCATAGTGATGGTGTTTTTTTTTTGTTATGCACTAAGTGATCCACAATAGGACGAATTCAATATCGGTGAAGTAATTATCTGATTGCATGAATTTTAATTGAATGAATAAGCCTTTCTGAGTGATAGAGGACTTAATGGTTGGGTAGAATTATGTGTGGTTCCAGTCTGGAGTAAGTAAATGTGTATGCAGGTCGAGAGAAAGAAATAAATCCAAATTCTGGATCCGAAGAAGTAATATAAAAGGGCGATCTGTATTTGAGATGGAGATAACATGCTAAAGTGTGCTGCAACATCAAATATCTGAGCGAATGAGTAGAAGTTAAAGCTCAGCAGAGATTAGCATAGTTAAATATCGAGCAAGCTCAGGAAGGATAGCATGAAGGAAACAAATATGCAGAGTGGTGATGTTCAAATAAATAGGAGAAAAGACTAAGGCAGAAAATCCTTTAAAATATTTCCAAAGGAAGGGAATGGGCAAAGAAGATTAAAACCACATAGATCAGTTTCGAGGGTGAATGGCTAAGATTACATAAAAAAATTAAAATTTTGAAAGTGTGAAGTGGACATGTGTCGGGTGGAGCAGCCAAGCACACATCGCATTTGGTGATTCTTGAGTTACATGTTACAACTTGGCAGGAAAGCTATTTGAGTTGTGATGCAAAGTCGATTAGGAAAGGCAATGTGGAACAATTAGATCTGAAATATATCCAAAGTGGATATTGAATCGCAACCTAGTGCGATTTCACAATCGACGATCATTATAATTACCTGTCAAGCCATTGCAAGTTAAAAGGTATAAACTGCAATGCAGTGAAGAGAAGCCATGTGCTGGCAGGGTCCATACGAATATTTTATATCGCATGCGATATGTCACAATTAGTTAACGACAGAGGTTAAACTCTACGACATGCGAAATGTTAAGTTGGTAGAAGTGAAAAGTGTTAAGTTTTGCGACTTGCGATAAGTTCTGAAAAGTGCATTGGAGTTTTCCGATGCGAGTTAAAGCATGAAGGAAATAATATTGTTTGGGCTATTATAGTGTGAAAGGTAATAGTTTGTACTGAAGGAAGTTTCCAAGAAATGAATTTAGTTAATGTTTAAACTTTGTTTTTTAAAGGTTATTTGAGTTGTGTGAACCTATTTGAATATGTCAAATTTATAATATATACTCTGTCACGAGTATTAAATCCTGGGAAGAGGCAGACAGTTTATGTTTCTGCATATGTGGGTATTTGCGGCCTTTTGGCTGCATCATTTGGTATCAGAGCGAGTTAATGAAAACAAAAGTTATTATAAATGAAGATTACAGAGCTAAACTATGCAGAAGACATTTGGTAGGAGAACATAATAATATTCAGCGTGAACTTAAGAAGAGATTGCAAAAGCATAAAAAAATCACAATGATGATTTTTTTCTTGTGGAGAATGGAGATTCACCCGAATGTGAAGAGTGGATGGAGACTGCTTTTCAAAACATGCAGGTATCATTTTATTTAACTCTGATTTGAGTTTTGCAGGATAAAATACAAAGTGAACATTTATAGTTGTAGCTAATGAAGTATCTCAGCAAAAGAAGTTAAAAACCTTAAGATCAGTGATGAACGAAGCCAGTAAGGGTTTCTGAGAGAGTGTGGCCAAAATCTAGTATTTCATTTGTGATTGAAATACAAGAGGACAATTGTGTTCTCATAAGTGCAGATCAGTTGAAGCCTAGAGGGAGGATATGAATTCTCAAAGAAAGTTACAGAGAAGTGACTAGTGGCCAAGTATAGAGGAAATCTTGGTGAGGTGAACGTAGAAGGGAGGAATTTATACTGCAGAGGCTTAAGTACAACTCATAGTGACTGAGGAACTAATAGAGATATAGGAGAAGATGACTACTGATAGTCATAGAAAAGGTTCCGAGAGATACCATGGTAGAAGAATAGTGAAGAAAGATGTCAAAGAAGATGGCATGGATGAAGAGTATGAGAGAGAAAAGGTTGGGATAAGAATACAATTTAATTTTCTAATAAATTTGTTCCAGAGGAGAAAAGAAGACCAGATATTTTGTTACAGATTGGTAAATAAAATGAAGTGGCATAAGCTACAACATAAGAGAGAACAACAGGTGAATATGCAACTAATATAAGAGTTGAGGAAACTTGAGTAGATTATGGATGTTGAAATGAGGACAAAGAAGCTCGAAAGAGTTGAGCCATAGCAAGAGTTTATAGAGATGAACAAGTTTCTTTTGAACTTGAAGATGGAGTAGTGATTTATGAAACATCAGTTGAGCCAATTGAGCCTTATGATTTTGAAATTAATAATTTGTGTATGTTTGCAGATGATGTCAAAGAAGACAAAGAAGAGAGAAAAAAATCGATTTTTCACATAGTTACATCTCATATGGAAGATCATACGTAGTTAAGAGGAGGAATTTTTTTTCAGCATGCTATAAGGACTGAAGGAAGAAGAATTTTGTCTCACAATGATGACCAAAAGCAAGAAAATGTGGATAAGGATATCAGGAAACCAAGTAAAGTGCTTGAGGAGGTTGATAAGAAGACCATTAAATATTTTCTGAGTCATGTAGAGGACTTAGAACAATAGGAGGAATATTTGGTGACTGGATCATCAAATGAGACCATTGGGTCTTGTGATTTTGAGATTGATAATTTGACTGTGTTTACAGGTATTGCAAAAGGCAATCCATCTCTTGGAATAGTCTTGAATGAAGTTGAGAATGGTCAAGCAAAGTACGATGATGATTGTCTTTCAGATGAAGACCAAGTTGAGTTATTGCAGTAGAAGTAGTTCATAAATTCCTTACTTAGTGAAGAAAGTATCTCCAAGGAAGGTGGGACAATTATGTCTCATATGAAGGAACTTGTTGTTGTTGAGGATAGGGAGAAATTGGCTTTCTTGAGTGGCCAAAGGAAGACTGTTGGACATATATCTAAAGATGTCACAAATATAGAAGATCATAATTTTTTTCTGATCAAGAATGAGGAAGTAGTGTCACCAAGAAAGTGGACTTGTGACAAAGAAGGAGATAGTGATGATTGTATATAATTTTTGTAAGAAGTTCCAAGTGAGATGATAGATTTGTGGCATGAGCTAAGTCTTTTGGAGAATAGACCAACAAGTCAAAGAATGAATATTTTTAATGTACAATTGAAATTGGGTAAAGGTGAGGCATGCATGTCTCATGTTAAAGAGAAATCAGTCTTATAACTGAAGGAAGCTGAATTGACTACCAAGATTAGTTAAATAATTGAACAATCACTAAGGGTTTTCAAGGAAGAGGAAGAAAGATATGCTGGAATTGATGAACAACATAGTGATGAGGTGTTTGAAAGGAATCAGGTAGAAAGTCAATTTCAAAACTATTTGCTGGAAGCATCTGAATATGATGTTTTTATTAAAGAGATTGAACAGAGGTTGTTTGGTAATGAGATAAAAGTTCTAAAGCAACAAGAGGGTAGGGATGTAAGGGTGGTAGTAATAATCCAACAACTTCAAAGAGAAGATAATAAACATCAGTTTGAAGAGAAATGGTAGAGTGAGTACCAGTTAGAGGATAAATTGGACATGGAGATTGAAGGAATACGAAGGTTGATGGTGAAGGTGTCTCATAAGAAGACAGTAACAAGAAAGAAAAGAAACAAAAACAAGAAAAATACAGCTAAAGAATGTGAGAGCATAGCCAGTGACGAAATGAAACATAAAGTATGGACACATGGAGAACAACAACGAACAACAACAACAACAACTAAAGACAAATTACAGAATGGATTTTGGTATCCAGGAGGACAACTATTAAAGACACATGATCTAGAAATCATGATTATTTTCACTTGGGGATTCTGATGTAGGGGCATCTACTCTTAGTCAAAATTCGAAGTAGAAATCATACCTTAGGGCCTTGAAATTTGTTCAAGGAGGAACTATTGTAAAAAGGACATTGTAAATCATGTGTAAAATTATTTAGGTAGTGAATAAGCATAGAGTTAGTGGATTCTAACTAGATGATTATTAGTCATAATGAACTATGTAACAAATCCATGATATGGAGGGATGACTCAAGAAATTGGTGAATGAGTCAAAAATAGAGTTAAGTATGGTTTTCTAGAAAATAGTGGTTAGTTGCTTACATGTAGGATTTATTTGTATGAGTTAGATAAGCCCTGAATTGTATTATAAATTATCTTGTAAGCTTCGAAGGAGGGGGGCAAATTAATCAAAGAAGATTATGCTACAAGCAGAGTAGAGAGGTGAGATCTGAGAGACAAAGAGGGTTTTGTTGAAGAGAGAAAGGGTCATGTAAGAGTGTCTTAGGGAAAATCCAGATTGTAAGTAGGTTTTTATTGTATCTGTACATTTTCTTAGTTAATGAGAAATCGAATTCATAGTGACGATGTTTTGTTTTTTCTCTGTGCTAAGTGATCCATAATAGAACGAATTCGATATTGGTATCATAATTAACTTATTGCATGGACTTTAATTTAATGAATAAGTCTTTCTAAGTGATAAAGGACTTAATGGCTAGGTAGAATCATGTGTGATTCTAGTTTGGAGTAAGTAAATGTGTATGAAGGTTGAGAGAAAGAAACTGGTGGATTCAGAGAAGTAATACAGAAAGGTGTTCTATATTCGGGATGGAGATTGCATGCTAAAGTGTGTGGCAACATCAAATATCTGAGCCAATGAATAGAAGTTAAAGCTCAGGAGAGATTAGCGGAATTAAATACCGAACAAGCTCAGGAAGGATAGTGTGAAGGAAACGAAGATACAGAGCAGTGATAGTCAAAGAAATAGGAGAAAAGACTAAGGCATAAAAGCCTATAAAATATTTACAATGGAAGGGAATGGATGGCAAAGATTAAAACCGTAAAGATCAATTTTGAGGATGAACAACTAATATTACATTGCAAAGTTAAAATTGTGAAAGTGCGAAGTGGACACGTGTCGGGCAAAGCATCCAAGCGCACATCGCTTTCGACGATTCTTGAGTTACATGTTAAGACTTGGCAGGAAATCTATTTGAGTTGCAATGTGAAGCTGATCAGCAAAGACAATTTAGAACCGTTAGATCTGACATAGATCCATGGTGGAGATTGAATCACAACCCAGTGTGATTTCATAATCAGCGATCATTATAGTTACATGTTAATCCATCACAAGTTAAAAGGTATAAAATGTGATGCGATGAAGAGAAGACATGTGTCGGAGGGGTATATTATTTGGGTTGTAATATTGCAAAAGGTAATAAGGTTGGAATGAAGGGAGTTTCTGTGAAATTAATTTAGCTAATGTGTAAACTGTGTTTTTTAAAGGTTCTTTGAGTTATGTGAACCTATCTGAATATGTCAAATTCAGAATATATACTTTGTCATGAGTATTAAATCTTGGGAATGGGCATACATTTTAAGTATCTACATTTGTGGGTATTTGTGGTCTTTTGGCTACATCACTTGTGGGCGTATCACACAGTAAAAGAACATGGTGCAACTTTACTAGTCTATGAAGAGTCTGGTTGCTCAAGCCATTAAGACCCCTCAGGGGCATGTCAGTGAGTATGTCCTACGACTGCAAGAAATTCAAAGAGAAATACAGTTGAGCTAGGTTCATTTTTAGAATCAGAACAAGCACCTCGACTGCATTGAAGAGCACATTTCATTCATCCCTCATTTATAACTACCGGGTTCGAGTGCGTGGGGCCCGACTCTCTTGGAGTATTTTTATTAGTTTATGTTTTCATTTTTACTTGTTGGAATTTTTCCCATTTTTATAGTTACATGTGTCGGTTAATATAGAATTTTGTACATATATAAGTTTAATATGTTATTTAGAATTAGAGGCATAGAAAGCCTTGATGGATAGTCATAAAAATTTGAGATTTTGGATGGCATATAATGCATTTCGTTGGCCAATAGACCTAGTTTCGCATAGGGTAGGTTGAGGTCATTGAATGTATTTTACATGTTTTTAACCTGCTTTTAATTGAATGAATGAAGGTGGACTTACCTAGCTTACAAAAAAGGGGATAAAGAACCTATTTATTTCATTTAAAATATTACTGGAGATATTCACATGATTCCTATGCATTATATTCCTAAAGATAATATGCGCTTATTTGCATAAGAATAATATCTATTTTATTTTATTTTCCATGCATGAGAAGAAATAAATTGGTTATTGAAAAGGAAATATGTGTTCTTGCACACATGAAAAGGATATCTAATGTGTGACTTTTATTGGAAGAAGTAATAGGTGTCGTATTCTAGAGAAAGAGATATGTTTGAATGCATGCAAATAATAGTTGATTGAGTTTATTTTTCTTTGAAAAGGAAGGCATTTTATATGCATGGGAAAGAAAAATAAAAAAATTAAATAGATTTTTGGGGAAAAAATGTAGTTTGCATGCATTTAAATAATGGCTATTATGTTAATTTCTTTTGTAAAGAAAATAAGTATTCCATGCTAGTTCTTTTGGAAAAAAATCAGGAAAATTTCATGTATAATAATAACACTTATTGTATTACTTATTTAGGACATATTACATACTTTCATATGAAAGAAATAGATAAGGGGCTAGTTTCTTTTGAGTAATGTTTATGTAATTTCATACACTAACTATGCTACTTGTTCCATTTTTAAAAGGAGTATTTGTTTACACGCCCTAAAATATTGGTTGATAGGATAGTTCTCTTGAGAGATTGTTATGAATTTGTGAACAAAAGAACAATATCTATTATGTTAGCTTTCCTTTAGGAATATTATGAATTGGAATGCAAGATTATGTCAGTTTCCTTTTGGAAAGAGTTGTGCAAGGTGTGGTAAATTTATTCCATGGTAAAATTGAAATGAAAACCATCTGCATTATATGATATGTTATTTATGTATCGGTATCAAATTTACTTTTAATATTTTGCGACCCACATTGAGAGTCAAGAATCGATGCATAAATTATATACATGTTCTTTTGCTTAAACAATATTGTGTATATATCCAAGCAATGTGGGTAGACCATAACATTACTAGCCCTTGGGATAGTAAAAGAGAATAGTGAGGTAGCCAAGATTTAGATAGCTAAGTCCACTTGGAAAAAATAGGAAACAATACAATAGCCACGAAAATGATGGGAAAAGTAGATTAGGTCAAACCTTACAATTGCATAACTAATGCATATGCAACATCTGACATTAGGATAAAAGCACAAGAAATGCTACTCGTGAGAGTCACTAATTTATTTTGTCATAAAATACAAGAAAATAAATGGTTCTTAGAATGTTATTGTAACTATGGAGATGGTGCAAATCAGAATGATATTTCAATACCTTGAAAATTTCCAGTGGAACCACGTGGTGGGGTCTATATCATTTGGCATAACCATTGGACAAGTTCAAAAAAAAAACCTATTATCAACATGCTTACACTAATGTTACTATGTTTTATTAAATTTATATTTCCAACCCTTGTTGGTATAAAAAGTATGATAATGACCTCATGGGTACATGTTTATGACCCTTGTTAGCTACAAAATTAATAACTAATCATTTTCACCAAGCATGGATGAGAACATGGTGTAAATGGAATGTGAAATTTAAAAAAATGAGTTTTATTCTGCTATTCGAACTATCCATAAAATTAAAGTGCCATGCAAGCACTTTGTGATTGAAGAGGCCACTTGTGAATTAGAAGAAAAAGTAAAAGAGACTTATCCTACATTCTACCAAAGAAGAAAGGAACTTGATAACACCAAGTATGGTGTCCCTTGTAGGGGGGAAGAGATGTAATATCTCAGAGGATACAAATTTGGAATTCCTTAGATGAAGTTTGTGATGGATAATAAATTTGGAAAAATTTGAATTATAGGAATTTTATGTTGTTTATTAATTGGAAAATATTTAATGTAAATATAGATGTTACATGTTTCCTTAAAAAAACAATAAATACACAATGAAGGTAATAATAATTATGCTTGAGATAGTGATAAGGGATATTTAAAGTGTTAAAATTCCTTCAGTCAAAAAAATTGTTTATTTTTACATCCCAAGGAAGGGAAATAACAAAAAGAGGAATTCCTCCAGGGGGGTGGGTGGGGGGGGGGGGGGATCTTATCCTCTGGAAAATAAAAAAAAATCTAATGAACTAAAAGAGGAAGGTCTAATGGAGGAACCAAAATTTTAAGAATGGTTGGAGATAAATATTGTTCTTTTGGTACTATTACAGGAAGTTGTGGGAGAGAAAGACAATAACTCTCCTACATTAGTGGGACATAAATATTGGTGAACCATCTTAGAGGGTAAGTTCCTACTTTGGATAACCAAGGAAGCTTGTGGTGTGTAAAATATTTTCTTGTTTTTTCCTTAAGGACTAATAGCTCAGGGGAAGTTGAAGAAGGATTTAACTTATGGTTAGGAGGTTCAAATAGCGTTTTTGAGTAATTTCTAAAGAAAAATGTTGAGATAAGATTATGTTCTTTTCTTGTTTGGTAGGTGTCATAGTAGAAATAACTATGAAAAATAAACTTAATAAAAAAAAATGTGTCAAAATTTGGAGAGGGAAACCACTATAAAGAGGATAAATGGTATGGATAGACAATTTGTTCTAACTACGAAATACTTTTAGAGAACCAAACCTACCATGTCAATGTGTATGTACAATTGTGTAGGACTTGCAAGAAACATGTCAAATAATAGGTATGAGAAAGAAATGTTTTTCGTAGAAATATTGTGCAAGGAAGTATCAAAAAGGTATTGCAAGTAGTAGAAAGGAAAATAAAAGTTTTTGAACATGTGAAATAGTGGCTATAATTGAATTATGTTTTCCTTTTTACAATAAAAATATATACAGACAACCTTGTACTTTTCGAGTAGGTTTTTTCGTCTATTATGGATTAGCATCAAACTATCGAGTAATGAAACCCAATGGTTCGAGGCATTCCCAAAAGTAAATTGGAGGTATTGGTATGGACAAGAATATTTTTTAATAGAAAATCTAAATAAAACAGAAATTCATGAACAACCTATTCATGAGGTTTTTGCTAGAAACCTTAAAATTCAGAAAATAACATAATGATGATGTGAGGCTATTTAAAAACCCTCCTCTAAATATATGAGGAAAAGTTATAGCATGGGAAAATTATGTTGACATTATGAATAATGTGTTTTCCTTGATTGAAACCTACTTGAAAAAATGTCAACATAATGATTATACAAATGCTACATGTGAGATAGACAAAGGAATATCAAGTTAGAGACTAAGGAATGATAAAGGTAAAATTTAGGGAAGTATATGTGGGTCCTGTGAACAAAGGTTGTGTACATACTTGGGTATGGTGAAGAAAATTTTCATATAATTTTTGCACCATGGTATTCTCAATACCACGGGTTTTTACCATTGTATTGGCCGATAGTAATGAGTGTGACAACGAATATTTTATAATGTCAAAGAATACCATCAAAATTACTAAGGGATTGGCCTAAGGTATTGTGTAAGGCCTAAGGTATATAAGGAGATGGAGTTCAAAGTGCCAAGAATGAAAGTTATGGGTTATTGATGAATGGTTTGATCTGAAACAAGTGTGCACCAAGGAGCATGAAGGAGGTTCAGATTTGATAGATCTAAAAGGATAATAGTGACTAATAAAAATTATTGCTTGATACTTTATAATTATGACTAAAAATTATAAAGACGTGATAATAATGATACTTTGACATGAACATGTGACAATAAGGGTTGAGAAATATGATTTTTTATTGCACCGAAGACATGATTCAGTAATTAGATATTTTTACACGGGTTTTCTTTAGATATTTCACCTACATATGCACATCTACTTCAAGGGGGTCCCATATACATTCTATAAAATTTCATAATATGTACACAGGTGTCAAGTATTAAAAGTGCGTACATATGTGGTTGTTCTTTATAAGAGTCTCCTACAACTGCTATGGTTTTGAAGTCTGAAATGCTAATGATGGTTGATTAGTTCAGTAATGTTTGTTGTTGATTGTCAATGATTCCTCTCTCATAATAATTTGTGTTTGACAGTATTGGTTGGGTTGAGATGATTTTGGAATGAAATGTTAACTAAGTGATGATGTTTTTTTATGATGATCCGTATTTGGTTCTATGATATGTGATGGGTTTAGTATGTGATAGATTGAATGATTTTGTCTGACAGTGATTCAGATTCAAATATAAATATTTTTTAGATCTATACATGCCAAGTATTATTCAAGAGAAGCACGTACATACACAGGTATGATTAAGAATAGTAGCGTATACAATATAATGTGTTTTTTATCATGATTTTCACTGTTAACCGGTGGTTTTTGTTATGGGTAACAATGTTTGGGTTTGTATATTGATGAGTGTCTATACATTGGCATGACCTATTATGATCTATCTGGATTGGTTACATTGTTTTATTTTATGATTTAGTTAATTACATTAGTATTTGAGTAAATGCTTTCAAAATAGTTGAAAGTGGATCTAGTTTGAAACATTCTGAAAAGTGATCCGTAAAGAGATGAGGATAACCGTCTTCAGAAATGGGGTTGTAGCTCCCTTCCAGAAGGAGATGTAAAACAAGAGAATGTTATAGCCTTCTGCAGGTAAGAGCATGTGTACTCATCAATTTCTGCACTAGTATAAGTTTGTAAGAATATTACTTTTAGTAAAAGATTACAGAGATGACAACAACAGTGGTTTTATCCCACATTGGGTTTCTAGCTAAAATACCAGTGTTCATGTGGGTTTATGTGTTTCTTATGTGGAAATTATATATCTTCTATTTCATAAAAATTGGTATCTGAGTAGGTCCTTCCAAAGAAGCTTGATTGCTCGAAGGAATATTCATCATGATGAGCAATCAAGAGGGAGTAACATCTACCAGACCACCATTTTTTAATGGATGCAACTTGGTTTTTTGGAAAGTTAGAAAAATATATCAATTGTAGTCACTTGAAGTTGATGTTTGGGGAATTGTTGAAGGACGCTATCAATATCCATCCTCCATTCCCCCGGATGAAGCAAAGAATAAAAATACGAGACCAATTCAAAGGATGTCAACACTCTGTTGAGAAGCTTGGCAGAATCTGAAATTGTAAAGGCCATGCAGTTGAATACCACAAAGGCTATATGAGATAAGATTATCCATAGCTATGAATTTGACACTAAGGTAAAGAGTGCCAAACTTCAAACATTCATAATTCAATATGAAACTATAAGAATGCATAGTGATGAAAGTATTGCAAGTTTATTGCTTAGGATAGATGAGATCGTAAATTCGATGAGAAATATGGGTGATGAAATAAAAGAATCAATGCTTGTTGAGAAAATCCTAAGATATCTAACTAAAAATTTTGATTCGAAATTATCTTCCATTGAAGAAATGCATGGTTTAAAGAATATTACTATTGAAAAACTTCATGGGATATTAATAGCCTATGAAATTAGAATAGGGGGTCCATTAGACATCATAGAGGCATCATTCAATGTTGAAATGGCAACAAGAAGAGGCTTCTAATATAATTTTCCCTCACTTAAATTATAAGTAAATTGAAATTCCACATCACATAACAACATGTACGAGTGAACTAAGTCAGGAAGACTTAGTTAGCTTAGTCAATTCGAGTTGAGGGTCAAACAAGAGCCATGTAGAGTTGTCTCTAAGTTCTGGTTAGTATAGTTGCAATTTATTTTGTGTTGTAATTATTACAAAATAATTATTTGAGTTAAAATAAGTTTAACTAGTTCTAACTGATGAAGGAAATAGTGAAAAGTTGAGTGAATTAAATTTTATTTAATTGACATGCAATGATCAATTAGATACTAATAATTCATTATAAATAGTTTATGCATGCCAGTTATGAGGAAGATCCAGTTGATATTGGAGTTAAAGGAAAGTGTACTATTAGTTGTATAATTAGAAAATTATACAGGTGGTGGATGGAGTCAGCATAAGGCCTTATATGTATTATGCAATCATTAATGGGAAATTTCCTAATTAATAGGGGCTCAATTTACCTATACAATGCAGAATTAAGGCAAGGCATCTAGAGGTAAGAAATAGGTTAATTATTGAATGAAATGTAGCCTAGGATAGTGTGAGACAAAAAAAAATGGTGCAAAGGGATTTCAAGCATGAGAGAAGCATTGTATTTATTCATATTATTTTACTTGAGAAATATAGATAAAGTGAGGTTTTAAGCTGAGGCTTTCCCAAGATAAATATTTTTTTTCTCTCACTAAATTATGTTTCTTTCTTGTTCATGTAATTATGCGATCATACTTGGTTTCTGAAATTTGTAGAATAGATTCAAGTATTTTTCTTAGAATATTAGAAGATTAGTTGAATCTATGTGTATTTTATACATGGTATCAGAGTAGGAATTACTATAGAAGGGAAAAATATGAATTTTTTTTTAATAGGTGAATCAAATTTACAGATCTACTCTTAGGATCCACAGCAGGAATAAGATATCTTTATGTAGATTGAGACTCAAATATTCTCTTGAGGGTAAATCAAATTACATAGCTTGGAAGGACATGATGGAAGCAGTGTTCAAAGACAATGGGGTGAAGGAGTTCATAGATAAGACCGCAACAACATATGCTCCAAATATTGAAGCATGGAAGATGAATGTAGCAAAGGAGAGAAGGATTATCTTTGAAGGAGTTCAAGATCATATTGTCTCGAAACTCCATGCAAAGGAAAATCCATATGCTATGTCGAAGGCCTTAACAGATTTGTTTCAGAACATCAACGACCATATAAATTTGGAGCTGAAGTAGAAGCTTTGAAAGATAAATATGGAGAAGTGCAACTTGATACCAAAATACTTGACGAAGTTCACTCAATGTGGATATGAGCTTGGAAGTGTTTCTATTAAAGTTTCTAAGGATGATCTGGTGAGGCTAGCACTTCTATGTCTTCCCAAGAGCTTGCACAACTAATAGGAATCAGTGAATGGAAGGGAGAATATATTGGAGTAGGAGCGATTATGGTCTGACTTGGTACAAGAAGAGATGCGATGGAATACGAGAGATGGATCCTCATCAAATACTAATGATAAGGAGAAATATTCCTTGGATGGAAAGGAAAATAAAGGGAAAGGGAAGGCATCCCATTCCAAATTATATTATGGTGAGGCAGGAAAGAAGGAGGACCTTTAGAATATTAAAATTTTTTTTTGTCATGAGTTTGGACGCTATGCCAAAAAGTGTCCACACAGGCAGGCCGATAAGAAGCCCTTAGGAGGAGCTACAGGTGAATCACTTGCTTCAAAATTTAAGTTATATTTCACACTCATCACATACATGGTTTCATTGGTGATGGATTTTTTGTGGTACTTGGATAATGGAGCTTCATTCTGTATGACCGACAAAAATGAATTCTTCAACAACTTGGAGGAGAAGGATCTCCAGATGCACATCGATATGGGAGATGATAGGAGGTATAGCACAACCAAAATAGGTACTGTTAACTTTCAGAGGGAGTCTGGTACTACTCTTACATTAAAATATGTTATGTATGTTCCTAGTTTAAAGAACAATTTAGTTTCAGTTTCTATGTTAGAAGACCATGGCTATGATGTGATATTTAGCAAAGGAAATGTGTTCCTTCATCAGAAAGCCATGAGAGAGGTGAAGACAATTGGGGTTTGGCTAAATAAATTCTACAAATTAGATTTATAAGAATATGTTGCATTGGGCACAAAAGTAGAGAAGGGGGAGAGGTGAGAAATCATGCATTTGTGTAATAGAATATTGGGCCATATACACCATGGAGATTTGAAGACCATGCAACAAATTTCTACAAGACTTCCAAAGTGTGCACTTGAGCAACAATATGCATGGTGTTAGGGTCCTATAATTTATAGTGATCAATTGATGATTATCTAGTTATTTATTTTGGGAATCCCCTGCTAAAGTTTAGCCTATGAATCACTAGGAGTCAGAGCCTAAAGGTTTTCTTTCACAAGGATCCATTTATTTCTTGAAGTCCTATGGCTAAAACAAGTCTGAATATTTGGGAGATTTTTGTATATAAAGTACAGGTCAGATCATGCTGCATTTTTTTCATGGTAAAGTGATCAGAAGCAACTTTCCAACAGTATATCTGGTGCTTCAAACCAGATTTTGGATCAAAAGACAGAGCAAGTTGAATTTTTCTCCTCAAAACTACAAAACAAATAAAAATTCCTAAGTGTGAAATTATTTATTTGAATTATAAAAATTAATTAAAAAATGTTTTGGCAATCCAAACTCTAAACTATAAAACCATATTTTCCTTCATGTGTCAGCCAACAATAAGTTTTAAGTAAATATCCATAAATTCAAAGTAAATTGTGTCCCCACCCTACACTTAACTATTAAATCACCCTACTCATTCATTCCTCGAGATATGTGAAAACAAAATCAATCGTTATTGATGGATTTCAGGGGAGGGGGTTCCTTTTCGTTATTTGACAAAGGGGGGTCGGAAAATATGTTTTTCACTTTACCTCTTTTTACAGATGTCACCCTCTTGTTTTCTTCGGACTCCCCCCTTCCTAAAACATATACTACCTACCCCCCTGCACCCCACCACCCCCCCCCCCCCCTCTGAAAACCATTAATTGTACAGATTTTAATCTTATGATGTATGGTGAAAAGGTCAATGGTTCTATTTGATTAATCAAAATTCTTTGGAGTTGGATCTTGGATTCCTCTAAATCTTGGGTGATATATTTAATGTTAGGCTAAGTAAGAATAAGACTGAGGTAAAGAAGGCCGAGGTAAAAAGGAGACTTACAGGTGTGAAATGAGATTACAGGTGAAAGTAAAAGGAATCTCAACAAAAATGAAATTTGAAAAAAGGAATTAGATGAGAGCAAAGAATGACTTATGTTCATTTATTTTCCTGTATGGTTGCAAAAAGGAATATTTAAATTATTTTGGGATTTAAAATCATGTTAATTATTTTAAAAATCAAAACAATGGGAGAAAAACCAACAACAATTTTTACAGAGATGAGGAAGGAAAATTAGTTATGAATGAAAAAATGTATGGGAACATAAGATTTGGATAAATATTTATCCAAGTATTTTATAGGAGTAAAATGGGAAAGTAAAAAATACTTTACCCACACTATAAGAGAAAAGGACATTGTTGTATTTCATGCATGTCACAGACCTTTAAGGTCAGTCACCAATGTCACATATGGTGACTATCCTTAAAAAAACATTATCGTAAGTGCATATAGTGACAGTTCTTTAAGGTTTGTCACCAAAGCCATTTTCAGTGACACTTTTGGTGAGAGTTGTTAAAGGCCCATCACTAATTCTCTCTTTGGTGTCACTTCTAGTAACATTCACATAGTGTGATAAAAAACTCATTGGAAAGATCAATGATGACAAACATTTTTGACCATCACCAATAGTAACCAAAAAGAGCATTTGTGATGGTCAATAAAAAAAAATTAATAAAAATAAAAGAATTGTTAATTTTAGCATATGTAAATAATAACAATAATAAGGATTTACTTTCAATAACATATAAGTTGACATTAAACTAGAAAAATTATAGATCTGCTTAAAGTAAATTTAAAAATTTATGTTTGTGATTTTAAATAAAAAAAATGCTTAATTACATCAATAGGAAAGTGATTTCTGGAATAGAGCTTCAAGAATTACATCAATAGGAAAGTGATTAATTAAAAAAATATGTGTATGTATGTTTTCACAATGCATAATAATGTTACATGTAAGTTTTTGAATTTTTACTATCTGCAAAACTTTGAGTTGTCCAATATTTCAAGTGGACTCACCTCCCATCATCAAGGACATAATAAAATAATAGTGGATTGAAAGACATTATCACAAGGGTTATAAATAATGGGGGAGGTGAAAACAATAGTAACAGAAACAATAACATGAACATTGATATTAGAATTCAATTGAATTAAAATTATATAAAAGAAGTGGTAGAAAATTTGACCTAGGGAATTAAATAATAAAATATAATAAATTATTTGAGGATTGGCCAAACAATATAGGGAAACTTTAATGATGGGTTATTAATAAATGTTAATGAAATAAAAATATTATTAAAAGGATATGGATTAATAGGGGGGGATTAATAATAATAAAATAATATAATATTAACTCTAAAATAGGATCTCATAATGACTCAGATATTTTAATAATAATAAAATATTAATGTGATAAATAATTAACGAAATAATAATCTTATAAATAGCCTAAGAGGACATGGAAAAGTGATGAATAAATAATTTAAAATAAGTAATCAAAAAATCAGAGGTAATGATAATAATTTTAATAATATAATAAGATATTAAAATAAATTAATAAAATACTGAAAAATTTTAGTAAAAGATTCTAGTCACCAGTCCTTTCGAATCCTCGCGCCTCATTCATGAATCTCTCATGATCGAAAAGTGCATAGAAAACCTCATTAGGGAAGATAGATACAAGCTCAGTGACCCTTGGAAATCCCTTATCCATTGGATTTGTTAATGCTTGGTTATTTCTCTCGCTTTGTTCATATTTTTGTTGCAACCCAACACGCCCCCACCACCACTACCATGACCTACCTCTCAAACTTTCCTCATTTTCCCCTTTCTCCTCATTCTAACTCCATCTGCCTCCCACCTTTGACTAGGATTACCCCCTCCATTTCAAGGGTTTCCTTTCTCATTTTTTAACCTTATTTTAGTTCACACATTTTTCATATCATTGCATTCTCTATTTTTTTTTATCTCTCTCCATTTGGTATTCCTTGTATTAACTGTCTATTATTATAAAAAATTATTTAACTCGTATTATTTTCTTTGAATTTTTTTCTAAGAGAAAATATAATGATTTAAATAATTTGTTAGGACAATAAACAATTAATATATGAGGAATATTTAACAAAGAGAGAGAGAAACAAAACATAAAATTAAAAGATATGAAAAATATGTGAACTAAAAGAAGGTTCAAAAAATGAGAAAGGAAACCTTTAAAAATGAGGGGTTAATCATGGGAAAATGGGAGGGCAGAGGGGGAGGAGGTAAGAATGAGGGGTAAGGGGAGAGAAAGGAAAGTTCTAGGGGGAAGGGGAAGGGGAAGGGGAAGGGGGGGGGGATGGAGCAAAAAGAATATGAAAAAAAATAGAGAGAGAAGAGTTAGTCATCAATAAAGAGAGTGGATAATGGGTTTTCAAGAGTCATTGAGGTTGTAGCTATCTTCCCTATTGCATTTTTATGGGAGCTTTTTTATCTTGATCACTTCACAGATGAGGGAGGTGGATTTGAAAGGAGCAGTGGCTAGAATATTTTACTAAAGATTTTAATATTTTATTAATTTAATTAAGATATTATTATACTATTAATATTATTATCATTAACTGAGATTATTATTACTTGTGTTTAATTATCAATCCATAATTTTTCCATCTCCTCTTAAGCTATTAATAATATTATTATTTCATTAAACATTTATCACATTTAATATTTTATTATTACTAAAATCTCTTGGTCATTATGAGATCCTATTTTAATGCTAATATATATTATTTTATTATTAATACCCCTCATTAATCTATATCCTTTTTTAAAAATAAAGTATTTCATTAACATGTATCAATACTTCATCGTTCAAATTTCTCTCACCAATCCTCAGATAATTTAGTAATATTTTCTAGTATTTTATTATTTAATTTCCTATGTCAAAAGTTATATCAATTGTTTTTATATGATTTTAATTCAATTGAATGTTAATATCAACATTCATGTTATTATCTTTCAAACCTTTCACATTTTTATAAACCTTCTAACACTCTTCTACCATCCACTAATATTTTCTTCTACCTTTGATGATTGATATTGAGTCCACAAAAAAATTTTGGACAACTGAAAGCACAACCACATTAATTAATGTGGTTGATATACGTCGCTAGGAATATGTCAACCACATTAATAAATATGGTTGATATACACCAAGAGACATATATCAACCGCATTAATAATTATTAGGTGTATGGTAGGGATTTAATATTAATATTAATATTAATTATTAATTAGTTACAATAATTATATAAGTAATAATTATGTTTTGCATTATTAAGTTTCAAATACTAGGATTTAGTAGTAGAATTTTAGTATTGGGTATTAGTACCCACAGGGTGTGGAATATATGGCGATGGGGTGTACTATTAAGCCACTCAGTGTTGTAAAGATCATCAGTTCAAAACATTGTGGGAAAAAATCTAGTCATGTTAAGGGCTAGCGTGGCCCAAGCCAAGTGTGATCCTGTAATATTCCTAATTAGCAACAGCTAATTGGAATATTCGACTTTGTATATTTTTGTTGTCTATGGTTTGTAAATAAATAAAAGGTGAGTAAAGAGGGTCTAACTCACTTAAGTAGAATAATACATCCGCCTAGTAGCACAACGTTGTGACTCAAGGGGAGTCAAGGGGGTCCAAACACCACGTAGAGGAGGGGGGACTACGTGCACTCTAGAAGCTTCTGCGTAGATAAGGATGAGGATATGGAGGAAAGAGAGGCTACGATGGGTTTTTGAGGGAAACCAATGCTATAAAAGATGGAGGAGCCTCCTCATTTGGATCATTCTTGAGTTGTTGATTTTGGAGTGAGACTCTTGCCTTCTTGAGCACGCTGGCTGTTTAGCCTGTCTGCAGCACTGTTTAGTGCACCGAGTGTCTCCGTGCGGAGATCTCACCCTTAGCCCTGGGGGACTTTGAATGCTTGCTCGGGCAAGGTTTGTTTTTCAGTATTTTTTTGGTCATTTATTTGTTTGGGTTTGTTGCAGAGCCGGCGCTTATAGAGACTGCACAGTCACTGGGAGAGAGGATGCAGTCCATTGTGGAGGAGCTTTGGATTGGGGTTTCTGTAGGAGATTTTGCCGAGATTTCGATCAGAGGGTCAGCCTTTACCCTTCGGAGGTTTTTGGTGGAGTTTCTGGCAGTATTTCAGCTATTTCTATCCAGCCACTACGTTGTACCTTGAAGGTCAGTGTAATTCACTGGGGAGGCAGTTTCTGGTGGTTTCTGGGGTTGGCCATTCTTGGAATGGTTTGTGGATCTTGTCTGGGTTATTGAGGAGAGAAGATTTGTTGATTTTCATCTCATTTTGGCAAGGGGATCAGCCCCTAATCTTCAGTTGATTCCAGCAGTAGCAGCTACATAGTATTTTTCCAGCAGCTGGGATGTAGTTCATAGAGCAGCCATTTCCTATATTTTCTGAGAGTGTTTTCTCACTTGCCCTGTGCAAGATTGCCTCTTGTACTTCATTCCATTTCTCAGATTAATAAAATGTCTCAGCATTTTCTCTCTATGTTTACTCATTGAGTTACGTAGTTGTCGTTGTTGTCGTTGTCACTGTATTCTCTTTATATTTATATTATTGTTCTTGAGCGCTCTAGTTCTATACCACTTGGTGTGCTTATCTTTCGCTCCTAGATAGAGTCCAGAAAGGGCTAGGTAGCCTCCAGATCTCATCCTCTTTAGAGGCGACATATCCGGTAAATGCCCTCCTAGTCTATCTCTGGTCCGAGTTTTGCCATGTTTTAAAGATATCCCCGAAACATGATATTACAGTGGTATTAGAGCATAGTTCTGGCTCAGCCTGTGGCCTGTGACATAGGGAAAGAGACCGTATAGAGACAGGAAGTATAGAGACCGTGAGCGTAGGTTGGAGGCCACCTACGAAGAAGAAGACTGTGCCTAGGTAGAGAACACAGATCAGGAGAGAGAGCCTGTGACAGACACAGATCAGGTGGAGCTTGTATTAGATTTAAGAGAGAAAGAACCAATGGAAGATGACACAGAGGAAAAATAGTTTGGAGAGGAACTCCTTAAGTCTATGTAGGATTTAGCTAGACAGATTGAGGTGATGGACCAGAGGTTCACAGCTATGGAAGCTAGGCAGCGTGAGACTCTAGGATTTTTCTAGGTCGTAGAGGGATCAGCTACATCCCATCATTTGCCAGAGTAGGGTGCTGCTCAGTGTGATACTCCTCAACCCACTGCTTCATGTGCACCTACCCACTCTACTATGCCCACTTTATTGGGAGCAGATATAGGGGAAGGAGCCCAGTAGGAGGCAGAGCCTGGACACTTAGATGAGTATTTTGCAGAGTATTAGTCCTATGGGAAGGAGTTCGGGGATGCTCTCACATTTAGAGATTTTGTGCAGCTCCAGCGGGACAGTAGACCCCGTTACCATCATAGTGGGCACTAGCATTACCATGATGGAGATTCCCACCATGCCTCTACTAGATTTCATTTGCCTATGTTTGATGGATCATCAAACAGTTTGGAAAAGTCTTGGGTGGAGAAGCTGGACATCTATTTCCAGCTTAACCAGATGTCAGAGACAAAGGCCATAAAGGTGGAAACATTACATTTGGATGGTGAGGCCCAGGACTAGTGGTTCCATTAGATGGTGACACTTGAGCATTCCATAGTGACGACATATGCCAAATTCACCAGGAGATTGATAGAGTGTTTTGACCGGAGGGATCCGGAATAGCATTTTGTTGAGCTGACAAGGTTCAAACAGACAGGGAGCCTAGAGACATACATTGCAAATTTCTTGAGGGTTTTGGTGATGGTGCCAGATCTATCCGCAACATGGATGATCTATATGTTTGTGGAGGGATTGGAAGAGCCACTTCGAGGTCTAGTCAGATCCACTAGACCAGTTACACTCCAGGATGCTATCAGTAGGACCAGGGATTTGCAGGATGCATTTCCTAGGACGCGGACACCTTACCCCCAGAGACAGGGTTTCCAGCCCAAGGGGAAGGATGTGAGGGTTCCTCCTCCCAAGGAAAATCCAGGACCGGCACAGGTTGATGATGAGGCCAAGAGGGAGTTGAGGAAGAAGAAGTTGTGCTTCACTTTTCAGGAGCAGTGGGCACCACGGCATAGGTGTGCTATTGGAAAAGCACACTTCATTGAGGTCTTCTTTGATGATAGCAGGGAAGAGGATAAGGAGGATGATGAGGAGGCAGGAGATAGTCAGTTGGCCCAGTATCAATTACCGCCTCCACCTCCAAGGACAGGAGGTGCAGCTTTTACACCCACGGGGGGGGCCCTTGCAGATTTGCGAGGAGTTCCTAAGTATCTAACGTTGCGCCTATGTGGGATAGTACGTGGCCAGCGAGTATCAGTCTTGGTTGATAGTGGGGCAACCTACAACTTCATTGATGCACAGATGGTCGAGCGGAGGGGTATACCGATCGAGAGTTTTGATGGATTTTCAGTCTTGGTCCCAGGAGCCCTGACGATGCAGTGTGCCCAGTATGTTCTAGAGTTAGCAATGATGATGGGAACTTACACCATGACTGATCACTTTTTCGTGGTCAAAATACCAGATACCAATGTGGTACAGGGTGTTCAGTGGCTGATTACGCTGGGGAAGGTCACCATGGATTGGGAGGCCTTAGAGATGGAGTGGGATGACAAGAAGACTGGGAAGCATGAGAAGATCCGCAGGATGCATACCTACACACCTTAGATAGTTTCAGCACACCGGATGGAGGCAAACTTCCTGAAGGGGAACATAGATTGGGCGGTTGAGTTGTAGGTATCAGAGTCAGAGACCACCGGTCGAGCAACTCATCCAGAGATACAGGCCATCCTTGACAGGCATGAGGTGGTGTTTTGGGCTATACTACCAGGTCGGCCACCAGATAGAGGGTTTGACCATACCATCGACCTGGAGCAGGGTATCTAGGCGGATATCACTACACCCTGTAGGCATCCCAAAGCCTATCGGGATGAGATTGAGCGGGCTATCTAGGAGTTGTTGGCTCTTGGACACATCAGATCGAGCATGAGTCTATTTTCTTCTTCTGTAGTGCTGGTGAAGAAGAAGGATGGAACTTTGAGGATGTGCATTGACTACAGGGCCCTGAACAAGAAGACTCTGAAGAATAGGTACCGTATACCTAGGATCAATGAGCTGATGGATGAGCTGAGAGGAGCTAAGTTCTTCTCAAAAATTGACTTGAGATCAGGGTACCATCAGATTCGCATGAGGGAACAGGACATTCCCAAGACTGCCTTTAGGTGTCATTATGGGCACTTTGAGTTTTTGTTTATGCCTTTTGGGCTGACCAATGCACCAGCCACCTTTGAGTCTTACATGAACCATATCTTCCGCGGTCATCTAAGGAAGTTTGTATTGGTTTTCTTTGATGACATACTCATATATAGTAGGACATGGGAGGAGCATCTCCAGCATATAGAGGCAGTACTACGCATCTTGGAAGAGCAACAGTTCTATGCTAAGCTCTCCAAGTGTGAGTTTGGGATGATAGAGATGTTGTATTTAGGTCACATCATTGGAGTGGACGAAGTGAGGGTCCATGAGGAGAATATTAGAGCCATCAGAGATTGGCCAGAGCTGAAGAATGTGACGCAACTTCGAGGATTCATTGGGATATGTGCCTATTACAAGAATTTCATCAAAGGGTTCTCACAGCTTATTGTACCCCTTACATATTTGACAAAGAAAGGGGCATTCAGTTGGACATATACAGTGCAGCAAGCCTTTGATAGGCTCAAGGAGGTGATGAGTAGCTGCCCAGTGCTTGTGTTGCCGGATTTTACGCAGCCATTTGTCCTGGATTGTGATGCGTCAGGAGAGGGGATCGGCACAGTATTGATGTAGAGGGGACACCCTATAGCTTTTGAGAGCTGGAAACTCCTTCCACATGAGAGGTTGTATTCCATATACGACAAGGAGATGTTGGGCATCATGCATGCCTTGGCCAAATTCCGGTAGTATCTGGTAGGGAACAAATTTAGAGTGAGGACTGACCACAACAGCGTCAGGTTCCTTTGGGAGTAGAAACAGCTACAGGAGAGGCAGCAGAAGTGGATTAGTAAGATCCAAGCATATTACTTTGACATTGAGTATGTCAAGGGTAAGAATAACGTGGTAGCAAATGCCCTTTCATGTATACTAGCCACATTATCTCTTATGAGCTTGGACGCAGATAGGAGGGCTCGACTTTTAGCTGAGTACTCCAAGTACAGGCTTTCATGTGAGGTGCTAGACGGACAGATGGTGGATGACAGGTACAGGGTGGTCGTCAAGATCATCTATTACAGGGACAGGATCTTCCTGACTGAGGGATCTTAGCTTAAGAAGAAGATACTCCAGGCATCACATGATTCTCCATTGGCAGGCCATCAGGGGTTTACCAAAACCTACAAGTCCATTAGAGAGAGGTTCTCATGGAAGGGCCTCAAGGAAGACGTACTCCAACACATCACGGAGTGAAATGTTTTTCAGAAGAACAAGGGTGAGATGAGCCATCCCGTAGGGTTGTTGCAGCCTCTTCCCATTCTGGGGGGGAAATGGGAGAGCATATCGATGGATTTCATCATAGGGTTGCCCATGGTGCAGGGCAAGGATTGCATCTTTGTCGTCGTTGATTGACTGACAAAGTATGCGCACTTTTTCGCCATATCCGCGCATTACACAGAAGCACAGGCGGTCGAGCTATTCTTCTGGGAGATTTTCAGGTTGCATGGTCTTCCTAAGACCATCATCAGTGAGAGGGACAGCGGCTTCATGGGCAGATTTTGGCAGGAGCTTTTCTGTCTAGTGGGGACAGAGTTGACACCGAGTACCATTTACCACCCACAGAAGGATGGACAGATGGAGATAGTTAACAAGTGGCTATAGGGCTACTTGTGTAACTATGTCAGTGGGTAGCAGCGAGCATGGTTGAGATGGTTGCATTTGGGGGAGTACTGCTACAACTCGACACATCACATGTCTATTGGTATGTCACCATTTTATGCTTTGTATGGGTAACATCCTTTATCATTTACTGATGTGATTTTCGGTGTGAGTAAGGCTCCTAGAGCCAAGATGTGGATCCAAGAGAGTCAGGATATCCTCCGAGCTCTCAAGGAGAAAATGGCTACAGCGCAGAACTAGCAGAAGCTGTATGCCGATAGAGGTCGGGTGGAGTGACAGTTTTAGGTAGGGGACTTGGTCTACCTATGCTTACATCCATACCAACTGTCATCGCTGAAGGAGAAGGGAGCTGAGAAGCTCAAGCCTCATTTGTACAGGCCATACAAGGTGATACACAGGATTGGGCAGGTTGCATATGAGTTGGAGCTACCCCAAGGCAGCAAGATTCACAACATTTTCCATGTATAATGCCTGAAGAAGGCACTGGGACAATAGGTGATAGTGACAGAGGAGCTACCACCTACAGATGATTAGGGGCATTTGGTGTTGCAGCCGAAGGACATTATTGATACTAAAGAGAGGCGGTTATGGAGCAGGATGGTCCAGGAATTCTTGGTGAGATGGAAGAATTTTCCAAATGAGGATGTCACTTGGGAGAGTGAGAAGATTTTGCAGCATCCATCACTTCAGTTGCTTGAGGGCAAGCAACATTTTGCCGGGGGGGACTGTAATATTCCTAATTAGTGATAGCTAATTGGAATATTCAACTTTGTATAGTTTTGTTGTCTATGGTTTGTAAATAAATAAAAAGTGAGTAAAGAGGGTCTAACTCACTTAAGTATAATAAGACATCCGCCTAGTAGCACAACGTTGTGACTCAAGGGGAGTCAAGGGGGGCCAAACACCACGTAGAGGAGAGGGGCCTACATGCACTCTAGAAGCTTCTGCACATATAAGGATGAGGATATGGAGGAAAGAGAGGTTACAACAATTTTTTGAGGGAAACCAATGCTATAAAAGATGGAGGAGCCTCCTCATTTGGATCATTCTTGAGTTGTTGATTTTGGAGTGAGACTTTTGTCTTCTTGAGCACGTTGGTTGTTTAGCCTGTCTGCAGCACTGTTTAGTGCACCGAGTGTCTCCGTGCGGAGATCTCACGCTTAGCCCCGGGGGACTTCGAGTGCCTGCTTGGGCAAGGTTTGTTTTTTAGTATTTTGTGAGTCGTTTATTTGTTTGGGTTTGTTGCAGAGCGGACGCTTATAGAGACTGCGCAGTCACTAGGAGAGAGGACGCAGTCCATTGTGGAGGAGCTTCGGATTGGGGTTTCTACAGGTGATTTCACTGGGATTTCAAGTAGAGGGTTAGCCTTTGCCTGTCGAAGGTTTTTGGCGGAGTTTCTGGCAGTATTTCAGCTGTTTCTATCCAGCCACTGCGTTGTACCTTGGAGGCTAGCGTAATTCACCGAGAATGCAATTTCTGGTGGTTTCTAGGGTTTTCCATTCTTGGAATGGTTTGTGGATCTTGTCGGGGTTATTGAGGAGAGGAGATTTGCTGATTTTCATCTCATTCTGACAAGGGGATCAGCCCCTAATCTTTAGTTGATTCCAGCAGTAGCAGCTACACGACATTTTTCTAGCACCTGGGACGCAGTTCATAGAGCAGCCATTTCCTGTATTTTTTGAGAGTTTTTTCTCACTTGCCTTGCACAATATTTCCTCTTGTACTTCATTTCATTTCTTAGATTAATAAAATGGCTCAATATTTTATCTCTATGTTTACTGGTTGAGTTGTCGTAGTTGTCGTAGTTGCTGTATTCTCTTTCTATTTCTATTATTTTTCTTTAGCGCTCTACTTCTATACCACTTGGTGTGTTTATATTTTTCTCTTAGACAGACTCTGGAAAGGCCCAGGTAGCCTCCGGATCTCGTCCTCTTTAGAGGTGACATATCCGGTAAATGCCCTCCCAATCTATCTCTAGTTGGAGTTTTTCCTTGTTTTAGAGATATCCCTAAAACGAGATATTACAAATCCTAAGGTGATTTTGATAGCTTAGATACCCCTAGGTCGATGTTTCTCAAGCCAAAGGTTAAGCATGTAGTAATCTTCGAAAGACACAGACAACTTGACACACAAAAATATTAGGTTTTAGTATGAGAGTTTCAATATGAGTAAGCATAAGTTAAGTATTCAACTAAGTGAGTAAGTGAGAATTAATAATGAATTCCAATACTATAAACCATATACATTAAACTACAATAAACATTAATATTAAATTATTATACTATAAACACGCACACACACTCATATATAACCTAATATAGAACTGTAAAATTACAAGCCTAATATTAAACCCAAGATTAAAAACTCTAATACTAAATCATATATTATCAACCCAATATTAAATCCTATATTATATACACTAATATCAAACCCAAATTATAAACCTTGGTATCACAAATTAAAAATAATATTAAACCCTTGTTACAAACCCTATATTATAAACCCCAACGTGATAAAACCAAATTTTAAATATGGTGAATGAAGTAGATTGCTGCAAAAAATGATCAACATAGGGATGACCAAGTTAAACTACAATAAACATTAATATTAAATTATTATACTATAAACACACACACACACACACACACACACTCATATATAACCTAATATAGAACTGTAAAATTATAAGCCTAATATTAAACCCAAGATTAAAAACTCTAACACTAAATCGTATATTATCAACCCAATATTAAATCCTATATTATATACACTAATATCAAACCCAAATTATAAACCTTGGTATCATAAATTAAAAATAATATTAAACCCTTGTTACAAACCCTATATTATAAACCCCGACATGATAAAACCAAATTTTAAATATAGTGAATGAAGTAGATTGCTGCAAAAAATGATCAACATAGGGATGACCACGTTTCATCATGGTCAACTATTTAAACTTTGACTATAAAGTGTGACATTGTTTTACTAATGTGCTTAATTATGTTTAACTATTAATATTAGTCAATAATATTAAAAAACGATTAAGCTTGATCAAATTTGAAGAGTGTTGACTCTCAATCATAATAGAACATAGTCAATTACATTAGTCAATGTGGTTGACTATTTTTTCAAAGTCAAAATTCCATGTTGGATAAATTGCAATGTGTTTGTGCATGTAATTGATGTTATAAACCATATATTCAACCATAATATTGTAAACCATAATAATAAACCATATATTTTAAACACCCTATGTTATAAGCCCAATAGTATAAACCCTAATATTAAATCCAATATTAAAATCACTAATAATATAAAGCCTATATTATAAACTCATTCTTATAAACCCAAATATTAAATATGGTGAATGAGATTTACTATTAATAAATATGGTACACATAATGTTGACCAAGTTTCATCATGGTCAATTATTTAAATATTTACTAAAAAAGGTGACATTGTTTGACTCATGTGGTTGACTATGATTATTAATATAAATTAATAATATTAATAAGTGATTATGTTTTACTAAAGTTTAAGAGTGCTGAATTTCAAACATAATCGAACATAGTTAACCACATTAGTAAATGTGGTTTATAAATATTGTAATGTCACAATGCAACATTAGATAAATTGAAATGTAATGTAGCATTCCCACAAAGTTTGATAATGGTCAAAAATTTAAACAATAACCATAAAGGATACCTTTGTTTAATTTTTTGACTAATGTGGTTGACTGTGTTTCACCATTAATATTAATTAATAATAATAATACGAATTCTTTTTTACTAAAGTTGAATCGCATTGGTTGTCAAACATAGTCAACAAACATAGTTGAGGAGAGTCAACCACATGAGTAAACATAGTTGACTATTTTTGTATTGTTGCAATGCAACATTTGAAAATTTTCAATGTAATGTAACATTGTGACAATGATTATCATAAGGTGACAATGTTTGTCACAATGTGACATTAGATAGGATTTTATACCATTCCAACATCACAGTATGATTCATTATGAATATTAATCAATAACATTAATAGGAGATTATGTTTGATCAAAGTTTAATGTTATATTCAACTATTGAAACATTTGATTATAAAGCCTCACTTTCTTTGACTATGTTTAACTAATGTGGTTGACTATGTTTGACTATTCTTAATATTTATTATTAATAATAATAGGATATTATGTTTTGCTGAAGTTGGAGTGTTGATTTTCAAACATACTTAAGCATAGTCAACCACATTAGTAAATTTTCTTGACTAATCTTGTAATGTCGCATTGTGATGATGGATAGGCTACAATGTAATGTAACACTATGCCAATGTTTGTCACATTGTCATATTGGATATATTTTAGTACCATTACAATGTCAAAAGATTAATATTTTTATTGTTAATAGTCAAATTTATTAGTATTAATATTGATGTTATAAAATATTTTTAAATCTTGATAGTGACTAACCATGGTTCACTATGCTTGGCCATGGTTGACTATGGTTTTCACTGTTCAACATTTTAAAACATTACTAGCTCTATTTTCACTCTAAATGACTATGATTAAAGAAAAATTGACTATGGTTGACCACAATTTACTATAGTTGTTCATGTTAACCATGTTTAAACATCACTAACTATGTTTCGACTATGTTTAACAATTGTATTACTATGGTTTATGATGTTTTCCCTATGGTTGACCTACATTACCCATGCTTAGAGATGACTACCCATCGCTTCACATATGTGACTATAGTTGACCAATGTTTACCATGATTGACTATGGCTAAGCTTGTGTATCGTTCATCATGATCGAAAATGAGTGATAATGATTGATAATGGTTGATCTTAGTTGACCATTCTAACTATATTGATGTTGGACAACCCTCGTTCACCATGGCTGACCTTGATTAACCATTATGGTTGAATATATTTGGCTAATGGTTGACTTTATTTGACTATGTTTATCGATTTTTTAATAATGTAATTGACTATGTGTCATTATTAATAATTATATATAAGCCAAAATGTAAACCCTAATATTAAATACCCTATATTATACACCCTAAATTTTAAGCCTTATAAATTAAGTCATATATAATCCTAATATTATAAACACTATATACACACTCAATATAGGGAAATACTATAATTAATAATATTATAAACCATAATATTACTATAATTATATTTATTTTATTGAAATAATAATTTACTTTCATTTATGTAATTTTATTAATTAAATAAATTAATATTTATATAATGTAATCCTTCTTTTTTCTTAATTATATTTTTTTATTTAAAAGAAAACAAGTAAGAATTTCTTTAACCTCTAAAAGAATATGTAATGAAATATAGAAATGCTCCTCAATCCTAATAGGTTATTGTTCTACCAATATTACACATCTTTTCCAAATAAAAGAAATAGTTTTAATAAGATTTATATAAAATTATTTTATTACGATGCAAATTTATAGGATGCACACTATTTTGAAGAAATAATCCTAAGAATATTTATCGAATGATCTTTTAATTAGTATTCAAATTTATGGTGCCGATCCATTTAAATAACATTTTAAAAATAATTAATTTGAACAATTTTGAAGAATGTTTTAAAAAACTTAAAACCAATAATATAAAATCTAATTATTATTTGCAAAATTATATAATAATTAATAGTAATATTAACATTAATGTGATACTGATACTAATAGTAACATTGACATTAACATTAATATTAAAGACACATCATATGTTTAATAATTATTGATGTCGTTAATATATATATATTACATTTAGTAATGTGGTTGGGCATGTGGTTGATATATGCTTATAAGCTATATTAACTACATTTATTAATGTGGTTGTACTAATAAAATATTGTTCAACCAATATCATCCATTTTTCTCCAATTAAATAAATAATATTAATAAAATTTATATAAAAATATTTTATTTGTATATAAATTTAGAGAAAATACAACATTTTAAAGAAAAAGTCATAATAAAATTTATAGAAAAGAATTTTAAACACCATTCTAAATTATGGTATGCCAATTAATTTGAACAATATTTTAAGAAAAACTAATTGTTTGAAAGGAAAATCTCGTTAACAATGACTGTACCTATATTATTAATCTAAAGTCCTAACAATACAAAAATTATACACCTATACTCTTAATATGATTTCCCAACAATAAATAAAACTACTCTCATTTTTGTTTATTCAGATGATAATATGAATGTTTAACTTACAAATAAAATAAAAGATCTATAATATAATATTAAATTATTCATTAAATTCCACACGGATGCTTGCAATGGATTGGACCAGGCATAATAGAAATGAATACTGGAACATCGTGAAATAAATATATTATAAAGTCCAACAACCATGAAATAAAACAACTAGAACAATAGAAACTATTTAATTTCTTATGAATCGTCAATAAAATTGGAAACCCTTCATTTCAAAGATATGTGCGTTTCTATAGCCCGATAGATCTTCATCCCATTTGTACTTACTTTGCATGGATAGTGTGTGATGGTATATGGTATGTGTTAGAGTTCCTAAAGGACATATCGAACATGATGAACGACTAAAGACCGGCGCGAAAGCCTTGCTACCATTATTAAGAATATTTTCCTATCTGGTTAGTGGAGGTTTACATTCTACCAATTTTATTGAAGCCAGGTGGGGAAGCCAGTCTATGCAATCGTTATCAACAAGGCTAAATTTGCTCTTCTAACATGTATCCCGAGAAGATGAAACATTTTGAATGCCACATAGAAGTCATTTAACCACAGAGGATACATGTTATTAGTCTCGAGTGTGCCTCCACAGGTTGGAGCAATGCCTTCCGCGGAGCTAGGCTGGATGCAGAAAACTATACGGGAAGATCGCACAATTAGCCACAGAGTATTGAAATGATGCTTCACCCGGACATCCACGTAGAGCATCTGTATTGAAAGTGAATAAAAAATATTTTTGCGGTTGAAGCTGAAAAAGGATTCAAAACTTTTTACCATCATCATAGATGGTGTAAATGAATAAGAATATACTTTTAATAATAAATTTGGTTCATTTATTGATAAGTCATGATATTTCTCATAGTATTGTAACAAATTATATCTACAGATTAAGAATTTCCATGGTTAAGACTTTTATGACATGTCTTTTAAAATGTATAATTGTTTAACTTATGTATTATTTTTTCATAATTAATAGTAATAATAATTCAAAATAGAGTTATAATTTAGTTAACTTTATGATTTTTTTAATTTTGATAATATGGAAATGTATCATGAAGTAAGGGTTTCAATACCTATCAGCATTTACATGGTTACATTAATTTTACCATAAAAGAAAATTACACCTTGGAAAATTCAACCATTCTCAATCTTTAATCTAAGTTAAGATGAATTTACATTATTAATTATATATATAAAAATGGTCGATGTACATATATTAGTTTAGTGATGCCAAATATTTAAAAATTATGAGTTAAAATAAGTTTATATTAAGCAACTATTAACAATTAGCTATCTAAAAAAATGATATACATATATTAGTTTCATAATTTAATAAATTTTCAAATGGAAGTTTCTATGAGTAGAGTTATTTTGAATTTTGTTTTTCAAATCAATGACATCAATATTTTAATTGTCAATGTTTTGAACCAACCAATATGGTTCGTCTTTAAGACAAATAGATGAAGAAAAATTGATCCAATTAATGTTGTAAATAGAGAAGAGCCATAAAAACTAAATGGTTAGGCAAAATTCAAAAGAAAATAATCTCTTAAAGAGAAATAATATTAATAAGTTTTTAAATATAATAAAAAATGGCCCTAAAGAGATATATAATAAGTCCAAGGAAATATATATATATATATATATATATATATATATATAATATTATTGAGTGGTAGATATAATAAACGATAGAAGTAAATAAATCATAGTGAAGATAAAGAAGAAAGGGGAACAAATTTATAGGAATGTAAATCAATTAATAATGGTAATTCATAACTAGTAATAAATAACCATATGTAATTATTAAGGGCTATGACTTAATAAGTAAAAAACGAAGGGAGTGTATGGTCAAGAATTGAACAAGAGAAAACAAACCAAATAACAAAGTGGAAAAATAAAAAGTTAAGGAAGCGGAAAGGGGGAATTAGGAAGAAATAAAATTTGAGGAGAGAGTAAGAATTGAGCTTCTATTAATTTTCAAATTATCGTTTGTGTTAATATTGTTGGCCTATTTCTATATCTCAATAGCTTCTTTGAACACTTTTTTGGTGATAATGAGAAATATTAGCAAGAACACAAGTATCATTAAGACATATGTGATGCTTAGTATTTACAAAATTCTCAGGAAGATCTTAGGAACAATAGTGATTATGCCTAATTTCCAAAGAGTGTTACCAAATTCTAAGCTAAATGGAATGACTCCTCTCTCTTATATAGGGCTTCCCACATGAAAAATGGATCATGTAAACCATTTTTGTGTGTGACAGGTCAATCTGGTCTTTGACATACCTAGGGAAAGAAAACTAGTGTGAAGTGGCTTGAAGGCTGAAGAGATATTAGTACTCCTTAGGATATGAAAAAACTTGTGAGTGGTTCCTTGAATAAAAGGAAGATGAATAGTGACAACACAATTTTTGGGATCAGTCTCAGCTCTGGGTCCTTTCATTTCTTTTTGGAAGGCTTTAAGGCCTTGATGTTTTATTACCATTGTTCATGAAAACATGTAAAAGATAAAATTTCTCGTCATTGATATCGTGATCATCGGAAATTCTAAGGGCTCTAGGTGCAAGGGTTTTTAAAACACTAAATTTTAGGGCAGGTTGATGTTGGGAATTGGCATGAATATATTGCTCAATGTGAGTCCTTTTTTAGAATTTCAGTTGGGATATGGAACCATCCTCCTTAGGGATGTCGTAATCAAGAAAGGGATTCTTGAAATTAACTTCAATATCCATTGCGAATTTAATAAACTCAGATTGATTATTAACATTATGTTTAAAGATATCAAGTTTTTTAGAACCATGGGGACAGATGATAAATGTATCAATGGCATACCTTTTCTATAGCTTCAAGTGCAATGATGAAGAAGAAAGGGTTCTAGTCTCGTAGTCATCCATGAGAATATTTTTTGCAATAGGGGAGAGAGAGGAGCCAATAGCAACTCCACATATTTCATCTTGGATGTTGAAGAAAGTGAATTTTAAGCCAATGCTAACTGACTTGGTTGTATTAGCATTATTAATTATATTCATGCGGTTAATAGCCTTATTAATGGGGATCTCAGTAGAAAGAGAGACAACATCGAAATTGACCAAAATATCGTTCAGCTCAAGATTAAAACCTTTAATTTCATTAGTGAAGTAGGAATTGAGTCCTTGACAAATGATACAATATTACCAACAATATATCTAAGGTTCTAAGCTAAATACTTAGAAAGGATGTAAGTAGGCCCAACAAAAGAATTCACAATCATTATTAATGGAGCCCCTTCTTTATGGATTTTAGGAAGGCCATAGATATCTAGAGTGACAAGGTTTCTCTTAATAATCCTCTTACTAATAATACAACAAACATTATTATATGTGATAAAATTAGAAACTCCTTGGAAATTTGGTCAAGCACAATTCGACTAAGATTTTTTTAGATTCCATGTTAGGTCCCCATATTACTAGTATAATCCCTTATTCTTATTAGTGTAGCCCCCTTATTGTTATTGTTGTACCCTTGTAACCCCCATATTGTTATTATTTCTCCCTTACATTATTATTGTTTGGTCGACTAGGATTATATTATGACCCCATGGGCACCTATATATAGAAGGAAGTTCTATCATTTGTATCATCCAAGAATTGTTTGTTTATGTAATGTATTGGAGTTTTCCCCTCTGAGCATCGGATTGGAATTATGTAAGACATGGCTGCAAGTACACAAAATTAAGTTTCCTATGTATAAATTTCAGAGCCTAAGGAGTAAACAGTGAGACGTGGCATGTCGTACAAGTACGCTCTGTTGAAATAGTCCATAATTAGGTCATTGTGGGAGATTCAACATAACTTTGTCTTGAAATATCCTAATCAGGTTAGACCTATAGCATTCAAGAGAAAATTTATATTAGTACTTCACGACTGGATTTTAGATATTGAAGATCCATAATTACAGAGATAATTCAGTCTCAATATCGAGCTCCTCAAAAGAAAGAAAAAGGTGTGTATTTTTCTTAAAATTGCATAAGTCTTGTTCGAAAAATAAGTTTTAAGTGATTCTAACAGCATATTGAGCATAGATATCAGTATTGGGTTCTAAAATCCCCCCTAGAAATAATTCAACACCCATTAAGCGCTCAGAATACTCTACTATGACTCATGAAGATGAAGAATTGCAACATGATCTATAAAAATTACAAGAGAAAGTGCACCAAAATTCACTCTCACAAAGAGCAACAAAAAATGAAATATATGTTTTGAAGAAAGGCGTGGAAGAGAAGATGGATGGTTTTAAGAAATGTGTGAAAGCTAAAATGGATGGCATGGAAGCTATCATGGAATCTAAGATGGATGAAATGGAAGAAAAAAATGAAAGACAACATGGAAAACATGAAGAATGATCTAAAAGCAGACATGGAAGGTTCGACAAAGTCGATACAAAAAATGTTTCCTAATGGGGAAAAGATAGTAGAGGAAACTCATGATGAGAACAAAATAAATGTTAATCATGATTTCATAAACTCTAATGTTGGATGGAAGAACCACCATATTCCATAGAAGGATATGAGGAAGTTTGATGGAAAGGATCCCGTAACATAAATACTACATATGGAGCAATATTTTGATCTCAATAATGTGGAAAACACACAAAAGGTACGTATTGCAGCTTTACATTTAGAACAAAATACATTTGTATGGTATCGATGGATTTCCTCACATAAAAAATTGTCACTTGGCCAATTTTTATGGAGGAAATGATAGCACATTATAAGGAAACAAAGAGCAACACATTCTTTAGAAAATTGATAAATATCAAACAAAAGGGTTTAGTGGTAGAGCACATTGGGGACTTCAAAAAATTGAATATAAGGGTAATTGATATTCTACAGGAACATAGGATTGATGTCTTCATAGGGACTTTAAAGGATAATATCCAACATGAAGTTCGTTTTTGGGAACTTGATTCATTGGAGAACACATTCAGGTTGGAAAGAAAAATTGAATGTAAAATTATGGTGACAAGGAAGCCTATCACTCACATCTATAAATATGGAGGTGTTGCTACTCCTAGACTTCCGCAACCTACAAGGTTGACAACACAACAATTGGAAGAAAAAAGAGAAAAAGGGCTTTGCTACAGTTGTGATAGAAAATACACTAAAGGTCATAAGTGTGCTAAGAAGAAATTATTTTACATAGATTGTGAAGAGGAGGAAGAAAATGAACAAGAGACTTCAAGAGAAGAGGATATACACCAGGAACCAACCCTAGAAGAAGAAGAAACGAGTCTGACCATATCGTGTAATGCATTGGCATGAATTACCACTCCTCAAACTATCAAGATAGAAGGACATATCAAGAAGAAAAAGGTAATAGTGTTGATTGATTCGGGTAGTACCCATAATTTTATTCATTGTAAGGTAGCCAAGGAATAGAATTGTTTCCTATACCCAACACCAGAATGTCAAGTGATGGTTGCAAATGGAGGAACTATAAATTTCTCTGGAAAATGCCATAATATCAAGATAAAAATGGGGGATTATGTATTGAATAGTCCAATGCTTTCCATTCTGATGGGAGAGTTGATATTGTACTAGGAGTATAATGGTTACAATCTTTGGGGACGATAGCTTTTCATTTTCAAGAACTTTTGTTGAAATTTTTTTCAGAAGGAAAGTAAATCGAATTACGAGGTATCGTAGGGAAGATGAGAAATATAATAAGCTCTAATGTCATGAAAAATATTCTTAAGAAAGAACAATGAGGCGTAATTGCACAATTATTCTGACTAGAAGATCCAACATCAAAATCATCTATTTCTCCAGATCTCCAAAAATTCCTGGAAAATCATTCCAGGGTGTTTCAAACTCCCAAAGGACGCCCACCTATTCATGACCATGATCATGCTATTCATTTGATTCCAAGAAGTGTTCCTCCAAACATCAGGCCTTGCAGATATCCTTATGTCCAAAAGAGCGAAATTGAATGTATGATTGCAGAAATGTTAGAGGTTGGTATAATTCAACCTAGTCAAAGTTCTTTCTCTCCTCCAGTAGTATTTGTGCACAAGAAGGATGGATCATAGCTCATGTGTCTCAATTATAGGTATCTCAATAAGCTCAGTATTAAAGATAAATTTCCCATTCCTATGATTGATGAGTTATTGGATGAATTACATGGCACAATTTATTTCACAAAGTTGGAGCTTCATTCAGGATATCATCAAATTAGAATGAAGACTAAAGATATTCTAAAAACAACATTTCAAACTCATGAGGGTCATTATGAATTTTTGGTCATGCCTTTTGGCCTTACCAATGCACATTCTACATTTCAAGGGTTGATTAATTCCATTTTCAAACCCTTCCTTAGAAAAATTGTGCTAGTATTTTTTGATGACATACTAACCTACATTAGGTCTTGGAAGGATCATGTTCAACATGTTGACATGGTGCTCAAACTATTGGAGGAGAAACAATTATATGCAAAAAAATCCAAATTTTTCTTTGGAGTACAAGAGGTGGAATATATGGGTCATATTGTATCTCACGAGGGTGTTAAGGTAGACCCTAAAAAAATTAAATCCATTAAGGAATGCAAAGTCCCCACAACCATAAAGCAGATGCGAGGATTTATCTGGTTAACAGGGTATTATGACAAGTTTGTTAAGAATTATGGGAGAATAGCAGCACCTCTAACAACATTATTGAAGATAGATGCATTTTCATGGACTCATGAAGAAACTGAGGCCTTTGAAAATCTTAAAGAGGTAATGTGCCTAGCGCTGGTTTTAGCTATGCCAGACCTCACAAAAACCTTTATTGTGGAATTTGATGCCTCAGGAAATGGAATTGGTGTTCTTTTAATGCAAGAACAAATACCCATTTCTTTTAAAATTCATTCAATAAAAGGAAAGTACTTGCAAAAAGCTATTTATAAGAAGGAAATGTTGGCAAGACTACATGCACTAAAGAAATGGTGACCTTACCTAATGGGAAGGAAGTTCTAGGTAAAAACTGATCATGATGGTCTTAAACACATTTTGGAACAAAGACGATCTTCAGAAGAGCAACAAAAATGGGTCACAAAGATGTTGGGTTATGACTTTGAAATAATCTACAAAATAGGGAAGCTAAATGTTGTTGCAGATGCACTCTAAAGAAAGGATGAAGAGGTGGAAGCCTTGCTTTGTGCAATTTCTATTATCCATCCAGATTGTATAACTGAGTCAAGGGATGAATGGAAGAAGGAAGAAGAAGTGTGGACACTCATTCAAAAGTTGCAGCAAGATCCTAGTACATCTGATACATTTAGTTAGAAAAATGATTCCTTATGGTACAAGGATCGCTTATGTCTTTGTAAGAACTCCCAATTAAAACAAAATATTCTTTTGGAATTGCACACTTCTCCTTTAGGAGGACACTGAGGATTTTTTAAAAACTTACGACAAGGTGAAGAAAGAATTTTTTGGGATGGCCTTAAATTTGATATTCAAAAGTTTGTGGCAGAATGTCTGGTTTTCCAGCAAAATAAAGTTGAGACAATTAAGACCCTGGGTCTTCTACAACATTTATCCATTCCAAGTCAATGTTGGGAGGATATTTCAATAGATTTTATCACAGGTTTACCTAATTCTAAACGAAAGAGTGTCATCATGGTGGTAGTTGATAGAATTACAACGTATGCACACTTTTGTGCATTATCTCATCCATTTAAAGCAATTACAGTTGCTAATGCATTTATGGAAACAATTCAAAAGCTACATGGAAACCCAAAGATTATGGTAAGAGATAGAGATCCCATTTTTATTGGAAATTTTTAGACGAAATTATTTTCTTGTTTGGGTACTCAACTAGTTCATAGCTCATCTTATCATTCTCAATCCGATGGTCAAATTGAGATAGTGAACAAATGTTTGGAAGGTTATCGTCATTGTTTTGTATCTGATAAACAAAAATAATGGGTCAAGTGGTTACCTCTAGATGAATGGTGGTATAACACTTCTTTCCATGCTGCAACAAAAATGACCCCATTTATGGCACTTTCTGGATACATCCACCATCCATCACATCATCTTTAAGAGAATATTATAAGGTGCAAGTAGTGGAGGATCACATTGAGCATCAACAACAAGTTCCCCAACTCTTAAAGGATAACCTAAATTTTTCACAAAATCAAATGAAACAACTGGTAGATCAACATCACAGTGAAAGAATTTTTGATGTAGGAGACTGGATATTTTTATGGCTACAACCATACAAACAAATTTCCCTCAAGAAATCTAAGAAGGATAATAAATTATTTCCAAAATACTATGGTCCTTACAAGGTCTTGCAAAAAATTGGTACTATGGCAAACAAATTAGAGCTTCCTACTCCTTCGCGAGTGCATCTAGTTTTCCATGTTTCATGCTTAAAGAAGGTTATAGGTGACAAAATTCCAGTTCAAACAATATTGCTAGAACTTGATGAGGAAGGAAAAATCATATTGGAACTTGAAATAGTCATGGAAACAAGAACTCGACATCTATGAAATCGATCAATTTCAGAGTATCCCATCAAGTGGAAGAACTTACCCACTGATGATTCTATATGGGAGGATGAGAATTTTATACAGAAGCATCCAGAGCTACTCAAGCGTTGAGGACAACATTTTTTTGAAGGAGAGGGGCATGTTAGGTCCCCATATTACTAGTATAGTCCCTTATTTTATTTAGTGTACTCCCCTTATTGTTATTGTTGTACCCCTGTAACCCCCATATTGTTATTATTGTTCCCTTACATTATTATTGTTAGGTTGACTAGGATTATATTGTGACCCCATGGACTCCTATATATATAGAACGAGGTTTTTTCATTTGTATCATCCAAGAATTGTTCATTTATGTAATTTATTGGAGGCTACACGCTCGAAGTGGTTGATTTCTAAGGTGTGGATCTCTCTTTTCTTCTATTCTTGGAGCTGGTTTGATAACATGCCACTATTTTTGAGGTGCTACGACATTTTAGCAATGTAATATTTCTTACCAAGAATGGTAATAGAAACCCATTTTTTAGCTTTTATAACAACAATATGTTGATTATAATTAAGGGATTTAGGGGATTGAAATTATATCTGAGAGATAATATTTTTAGTTGTTTTCCTTTCTGAAGGATAATGACATAATATTATCTAATTTCATCTTTAAGATTTTACAAAATTTCTTGAAGTGAATATTCAATATCTCACATTATGTCTTCTACTGAAATTTTGTGAGGAATAATATAAAATTTTAATACTTTCTTTAGAAGAAATTGAGTGTGAGGACAAATGTCAAAGCTATAAATATTCACAATTTTTCTTCTAGGATATTAGGGTTTAAAATTATTAGGAGTAGTAATGCTAGAATGGGAGGAAGGATGAAGAGAATAATTTTGAGGACAAGAAATCAAATGGGAGGAAAGACGGTGCCAAGTTATAGTTAAAGGAAAGAGAAGGGTTTAAATTAAAAGACGAAGAAAATATGCGTGAGAAACAATAGAGGTTGAGGGAAGAAGGATGTAATGATAGGGAAATTGGACTGGATAGAGACTAGTATTGATAAGAGGGTTTTGGATAACATGGTACAATAGGACTAGGATAATGAACTAGAAAATGAAGAAGCCAGGCCTATATTTGAGGAGATTGTAGTAGAGGATGGGTTCAAGCTGAAAGAGAATGTAGGATATGAGGAAGGAGATCGGTTAAGCAATGAATAATAGTTATGGGGAGATGAGAACTAAGTTGAGGGAGGCATGGAGGAGATTGAAGGAATAAGGAATTGATCAAGAAATATGGGTATGATCAAGGAATCTAGGATAGGAAATGAGAATTTTTATGGTTAATATAATTCATAGAAGAGACCACATGGGAATATGAACCATGTGAGACAATAGCGGGTTTCACCAAATTAAAAATGCCAAAGTAAGAATAAATTTTGATAGATTCAAATGTAATGATGGATGGTTAACAAAATTGTTTAGAGCTATTAGTAGAAAGGAAAATTTATGGGTTAGGGAGGAGAGGTAGAATATTAATGTTGGAAGGTACAAGTGACTGTGAGCTAGAAATACAAACAACAAAAGAGTGAGAGAGAGGATATGATGTGTTTCGTGATTAGGCCAATCCATATATCATATATTGAGGCTATGATGGTGAAGAATCCATAATAGAAACGAGAATACAATGCTCAATTAGGGAATAAATTTCAACCCACGAGTTGAGAGAAGATATCTGCTCAGTATTAGTGCAAATTCTGGAGGAATATTTCTGCACAAAATACACAAATGGGATGAATCAGAGCTAGATACATTTATTAATATGAAAAAAATAAATAAATAAATAAAAAATAAAAAAAATAAAAATAAAAAAATTTGGACTATTTTATTTGTAGAGAACCTCACACCTAAGAAATTTCAAGTTAGAGCACACATCAATCCTCATTTCCTATTAGGTATGTTGGAAAAAATTCATTGATGCCAAAGGGTGAATGGGCCAACATTTGCTTCATGATATGCATGAAAGAGACAATGAATTTAGATCCAAGTTTATTCTTGATTGATATCCCTTGTGACATCATTTTATTTTATAGGCAACATTCATCGTGGGTCCTCTTGGTTGAAGAGATATTGATATTCGAAGCATGATGCCCCAAGGATGTATTTACAACCAATGCCTTTGCCCCAGAACTTTAAGATCTTAAACCTTTATAGGTTCCCTATAAAAATATCTATCATTATAAATTAAATGTGTTGAATCCTTAGTTAAACTAAGAGGGGGGGGTGAATCAGTTTAACACATACATAAGCTTTTTAAATTTTTCATCAAACCTATTTACAACTTAATTTTATAACCAGCTTTAACATGTGAATAGTCTCAATACGTTGCAACAAGTATTAAATTAATGTGACACCAAACTTATTATGAGAGCAGCAAACATTAAGCATATTGGGTAGATCATATCAACACATAGGAAACACACATAGAGACAGCAGATATAAGTGGAAACCCATAAAGGGAGAAAACCACATCTTATTATTGTTGTGATGCAAAGGCAAGCTCCAACTCCCTCTCACCACTATTTTTCTGCAGGCACCAACCTATAGGAGGCTCCAACCTCAGTCAGCTACAACTGAACCCAATCAAGCTTCAACTTGATAGGGAAGCTCCAACTTCCTCAATTTATCAAAAGAAAATATTTGCTTATTTACCTCAGATATCCACTCTATTCTATAGCATCTCTTTCTGCTCCTCTCTTCCTTATCTTCTCTGCCTCAATTTTCCATACTCTGCATTCTCTATCCTCACTCTCTAACCTCTCTATGCATATCAAGATTATATTATTTATAGAGATTTCCTTATGATTGTTTGTATTCCTTAGGGAATTGAAAATGGATAGCCATACCTCTTAGCCTTCTGCCTTCTCATTTCTTTTCTAGCTCACTCAGAAAAATATAACTATATGTACTAATTTTAACATTACAGTGGGATTTTTGTTCTCTTCCAGAGACTTGCCAATGCATCACAAACAATATAAACCAATTAAAACATTTACATTTAATTATAATGAGAAATCTATCTCAACTCATTTAGCCTCTTGGATCATTGCATATTTTTCTTTTCTGTGACTGTGTCTGTCTTTTTCTTCTCTATATGCCTTTATGTTCATTGTTGTTGCGTAACTCCTGCATGTATGTAACTGCACTTTTTATATAATGCAAATCAATTCTCGGCATAATAATAATAAGGCATTTTTAACATATGCACTGCCGTGTTATATAACTTAAGTAACTTTTGGCAATATAATGATAAAATATCATTTTAATACATAAAATGCCCTTACGGGCCCACTCGCCGAGCTTGCTCTATTGTCCGATGCGATGTATCACCTCTCGAATACTTCTGATTGTGATTAATCACAATCGCAACTGCCATCTATATGTTCTGATGATCTGTTCCTTCTCCAATGCAATCAATCACTATTCACTTCGATGTGCCGATGCGATGAATCGCTCCAATGTGATGTAACACTATTCCCTTGGATGTGCTAATGCGATGAATCACTCTGATGCGATGTAACAATGTTCACTTTGATGTGCCGATGCGATGAATCCCTCTGATGCGATGTAACACTATTCACTTTGATGTGCCGAAACTCAAACAAAATATTAAAATCATCGTTTAAAACATATCGGGTCCGGAACTCAATCACAATCGCAAATTTTGTTAATATGTTCCACTGCCAACTTTTCTCCAATGCGATTCATGACTTGGGTCCCACCTTATAAGAATTTTTTTGTATTAGGCCCGAACAATAGAGAACTTCACATATATGTATATATATACTTTGGCTCCTTGTTTATAAAGCGCTACATATATAAAGTGCTGCATATATATGTATACTTTTCTGCTTCAATCTTTATGTATCCTCCAGCTTGGGTTATGATTCTCAGAATTTTATGTAGGGGGTCCCACACTATATGTATAATATTATCCATCAACATAGTATTAAGTCTTTGGCTCAGACTTAAACCATACACTAATATATATATATTTTCATAACCTCTCGGGCTTTGTAGTTCGTTTAATGTTTCCGCTCCCAGCATAGACTTAGCCATGTTCTTTATTCGAACCTTCGTCTTAATGCTACAAAGGGTTCCGACACTTTTAATTTCATACACCCGCGCTTATAGCATTCACTCAAGGTTTATATATATTAATGCAGCACATATATCATATGGTAGTTCACGGGTCCCATGCTCTACTGTTCACCCTCGTCAGTTAAGTATATCCACGACTTCATTATCAAATATATATCAATACCTAAATTAATCCTCGACTTTGGCATAGACCCCGATGCATCAAAATTCTATATATATTAGTCCTTGACTTTGGTATTAAACCTTAGGCATTTCAAAATGTATCAATATGCATCCAACAAAATTCCACACATGCATTTGCTTGTGGTCCCACAACATACGACTTAACATTTGGGTTAAGTTTCAATTAAAAATACAACTATTAATTCGGGCCCACTAATTAACACACCACACACATCTGATGGCTGATAAGATGTCGCTTTTTCTTGGACGATCCAATGATCATCGCCCGTTTTCGCGCAAATTAGATGCACTGACGTTAATTCTCAGAAGTGGCGCGATGAAAATGGTTTTGGAAAACCATCTTAGGACACGTGGCATCCAAAGAAATATATTGCGTTCATTTTGGAAATACTGCTTACCACTTCAACCAACGCGCGAACCCTCTGGTTTCACTGTTCATGTTCGGGGTTCCGCTTATAGTCATGGTTCTGCTCCAACAAAAAACTTCGTGCCTTCGTTATATACATATACATATAATATTTGTTTAAAGGTTTCATTCCTTATTTCTCCAGCACTTTAATATATGAACCCTGTTTCAATGTTATGTTAATACAACGCTACCATAAGTTTTAACACCCGAATGCATTAGGTTTTTATTGCAAAACGCTTGGTTCCATTACCCTCAGGGTTCCGTCTCTGCTTGATCATTTCACTGTTTGTTAACTGCTCCACCTTTGTATTCTTTGTCTCTGCCTCTGTATTCTCTGTCTCTACCTCTGATGCTCTGCCTCCTCTGGTGCTGCTTCCTTTCTCTGTCTCTGCGTCCTCTACTATTCGACTGTTTCTATGTTTTCTCCTTTGTGTTGCTTTGCTTATCTTTTTGTTGCCCTATCTTTGTAAATAAACTCTCCCTCTGTTATTGTCATGCTACCTGTAAATGTTACTGTATGATTCACCAAAGACCTGTTGTCTTCTCCTTTGCTTCTGGTGCTGTCCTTTGCCATCAATGACAACACTTCTAACAGTCTCCCCCTTTGGCATTGATGGCAATACACTTCCTCTGCTTGCCTTTTAGCACTCTCTTTTTTTCTGTTGCTTGCTCTTCCTCCCCCTTTGACATCAATGGCAAGGGGTTGCTCATTTCCATGTTGCTATAATATTGAGGACCTCTTTCTTGCTTTCCTTGCTAACTGATCTCCCCTGGAATGATATTTTCGTTTCTGTTCTCCCCCTGGAATGAAGCTTTCTTTTTCTTTCAGAGAGTAGTGTCTGAAGACACTACCCCTAGTTTGTTTCTCAAATACTCAAATGGTTCTCTAGCAAGCGGTTTGGTAAATATATCTACTGTTTGTTCTTTTGTTGGCACATATTCCAACTTCACTACCTTCTGTGCTACTTGTTCTCTTAGAAAATGATACTTGAGTGGAATATGTTTAGTTTTTGAATGAAGCACAATATTTTTTGATATGCTTATAGCACTTGTATTATCACATTTTATAGAGATAGGTTCATCAATTCTTACCTTCATGTCTTGGAGGGTTTTCTTCATCCACATGACTTGTGTGCAACAAGCTGCTGCTGCTATGTATTATGCTTCAGCTGTGGATAGAGAAATAGATGTTTGTTTCTTGCTTAGCCAAGCCACCAGACTGTCTCCTAGATAGAATGCACCTCCACTTGTGCTTTTCCTGTCATCCACACAACTGGCCCAATCTGCATATGTATATGTTATCAATGTGAAGCTTTTGTCTTTTGGATACCATAGCCCATACTGTACAGTTCCTTGTAGATATCTAAATATTCTTTTGACTGCTAGAAGGTGATTTTGTTTTGGTGCTGCCTGATATCTCGCCACAAGTGCTACTGCCAACATGATGTCTAGTCTTGATGTTGTTAGGTGCAGCAGACTTCCTATCATGGATCTGTAGAGTCTTTGATCTATATCAGTAGATCCATCATCAGCACATAGCTTGCATCTAGTAATCATGGGAGTTGACATAGGTTTGCAGTCTTCCATTTTGAACTTTTTCAACATCTCCTTTAAGTATTTTTCCTGTGAGATGAATGTACCTGCGTTCTTTTACTGAATTTGAAGTCCTAAGTAGAAGGTGAGCTCTCCAATCATAGACATCTAAAACTCTGATTTCATCTCTTCAACAAATCCTTTTGCTAGCTCATCTTTGTTGCTTCCAAACATAATGTCATCAACATATACTACAACAATCAAGAGTTCATTTCCATGGGCTTTTATGTATAGATTGTTGTCTACTCCTCCTCTCTTAAAGCCTTGTTTTTGCAAGCACTTATCCAGCCTTGAGTACCAAGCACGAGGAGCTTGTTTTAGTCCATATAGAGCCTTCTTTAGTCTGCACACATAGTCTTATTTGTCTATTGATGATAAACCTTCTGGTTGTTCCATGTAGACTTCTTCTTCTAGATCTCCATTCAGAAATGCATATTTCACATCCATTTGATATACCTTGAAGTGTTGGTAGCATGCAAAGGCTAGAAACATTCTGATAGCTTCCATTCTAGCTACAGGGGCAAATGTTTCATCATAATCAAGTCCTTCAATTTGTGAATATCCTTTGCAGACAAGTCTGGCTTTATTCCTAATTACCTATCCTTGCTCATTCATTTTATTTTTGAATACCCATTTTGAGCCTATGACATTTCTTTCAGTGGGTCTAAGAACTAATTCCCAGGTATTATTCTTCTCAATTTGGTCCAATTCTTCATTCATAGCATTCACCCAATACTTGTCCTTGCTGGCTTCTTCAAACTTCTTTGGCTCTATTTGTGATAACATGGCTATGTATACCTCCTCTGTCTATTCAGTTAGCTTCCTTCTTGTCTGGACCCCTACTCTCTTGTCACCAATGATCTGATCTTCTGGATGGTTCTTTTGAGTGTATCTTGAGGGGGCTTTCGAGCTCAGTTCAGCATCTTCTGTTGTCTTGCTTGTTTCATCATCATCTTGTTTTTCTTCTTCATGATTGTTTAAAGGACTGCTGCAGTATGTACTTCTTGTCTTGTTTGGAAGTTCTTCATCAAATCTTACATCAATGCTTTCTACAATTTTTCGAAGAGTCTTGTTGTAGCACTAATACCCTTTACTCTTGGATGCATATCCTAGAAATATCCCTTCATCTGCTCTTGCATCAAACTTCCCCAGATTTTCATCATTATTCTTTATGTAACACTTGCTTCCAAAGACTCTAAAGTGCTTGATTGAAGCTGGTTTATCATGCCATAGTTCATAGGGAGTCTTGTCACTGCTTGGCCTTAAATGAGATTTGCTTAGGATATACACTGCAATTTGTTGTAAAAACCTCGTTTTTTGTTCTCCCCGCTATCCATCCGTTGATATGTCCCCGCAATCCAATGGCTGTGCTTTATCCCATGTTCATTGCATAGGTCTGCAAAGTCATAATCTGTGAATTCACCTCCTCTATCTGATCTGATGCATTTTATCTTGTATCCTGTTTGATATTTTGCTAATGCTCTGAATATCTTGAATTTCTCTAGTGCTTCTAATTTATTCTTGAGAAATGCAACCCATGTCATTCTGTAGAAATCATCTATTATCAACATGAAGTGGGATTCTCCACTTGGTGTTTTAGTTCTTCCAGGTCCACACAGGTCCATGTGCACAAGTTGGAGTGGTCTTCTTTTTGATAGCTCATATTTGGCCTTAAAGGATGTGCGGGTCTGTTTGCCCAATTGACAAGATTTGCATATGGTATTTGAAGGTATTTTTATTTCTGGAATATCTCTGACCGCTTTCTCCTTGCTTAGTCTGATAATATGATCGAAGTTGAGATGTCCCAATCTCCTATGCCATAACCATGACTCCTCAAGTTTGCTAAGATGGTATGCTTCATCCTCCTCTTTCACTATGTAAACATTACTCTCTATTCGAACACCTTTGAGTAGAGTCTTTCCTGTGGTGCTTGATTTGACTTCACAGTCTTGTTCTCTAAAAATAACTTCACAGCCTTTATCACACATTTGACTGACACTCAACAAATTTGTTTTCAGCCCATCTACAAATAGTACATCTTGGGCCTTTCCTCGGCCATTGTCTAGGCTGACTGAGCCTTTTCCTTCGATTTTTCCTGATTTATCATTGCCAAAAGTAACATTACCAGATTTCTTTTCATCAAAAGTTATGAACTTGCTTCTGTCTCCAGTCATATGTTTTGAGCAGCCACTGTCCAAATACCATTGGATTTTCAGGTCTTGAGCAGTTAGAGCCAGGTCACATTTATTCACCTTCTTTTTCCACTGGAAGCATCCTTTTGTTTGGTATCTTTTGTGAGATGATGAACCACATCCTCTCACAGGACATTTGAAAGGCATATGTCCAATTTTACTGCATACACAACATTTGATCATAATTTTTGCAGAATTGTGAGTATGAGGAAAATTTCTTTGATTCATAAACCTCCTTGAGGTGTTGAACATCAATATTTGTCCATATTTTCTGCACTCAATGATTTTATGGCCAAATTCCTTACAATAAAAACAGTAACTATCGAAACTATTTGCATACTTGATGTGAGGTTGTCTTCTCCATTTGTTTGCTTGAGACAGTCTCTTCACTATTTTCATCTTTTGCTGGTTTGAATTACTCCTCCTTGTATGACAGTATGCAACAACGTGTCCGAGCTTGTGGCAGGCATAACAGGTAGCTTTTTTCATAGGAGGGAAGAATCTCCTTTGATGGCTTCCAAATTTGACATACTCAAGGGTATATGATCCTTTTTTTGTTGTCTTAGTATTTATTTCATTCTTTGTTATTAGAGGTTTCTTCTAGTTTCTGTCTCCCTCATTACACGTTTCTTCTTTTGTAGGAATTATTTGAGTTGCTTCATCAGCCTTCTTTGCTTTTACAAAAATAATATGTTTGTTTTCCTTTCTTTGCTTTTACTTGATTCTCCTTCATAGCCTATTCTAATTTTTATAAGAGGAGATCTTTGAGCATCCAGAATTTCGTTCAACTTACCAGAGCTTGTTGTTTGAGAAGAATTTATAGACACTTTCCTTTGAGCATTTTCTAATTTCTTCCTCGGACATACTACTTCTTCTTCCAACTTCTCTTGTTCCTGAGTTTTATCCTTGATTTTCTTAAGTAACATGTCTTCTATCTTCTTGGCTTCTTCAAGCTCTACCTTCAGCTGCATGAGGACTTCTGAATTTTTCTCTTCTCTTACATACTTGAGGAGAATGTCCTTTTGTTTTCTACACTTCAATTTGAGTCTGTCAATCTCCTCTAGGGCACTTCTTAGCCCCCCCTAAACGTCAACTTCACCTTCTTCTTCATCTTCTAGTAGGAGTCCTTCAAGTTCTTCTATGGCCATCAATAAAAATTTAGAGGTTCCTTCTTCACTTGGGGGTTCATCTGAGTCTTCAGATGCACTGCTATCTTGTTGAACATAGTAAGATTTTCTATTGAATTTCTTTCCTTTCTACCAGTTCTTTGATGAACTTTTTTTTGATTCATGAGCCTGATTCCTTGCTTTCTTATGAGGACACTTAGCAACATAGTGTCCAACTCTTCCATAGTTAAATAATTTGAATGGAAGTTTACCTCTATATTTACCTGAGCCTCTGTCCAGTTTCTTGACAAACTTGGCCTCTTCTTCATCAGAGCAAGAACATGTATCTTCCTTTTCTTCTTTCTTATTTTCTATTTTAAAATCTTCCTCCCTCACACTTGGCTTCTTCTATGGGAGTCTCATCTCATAGGCTGTAAGATTTCCAAGTAACTGGTTCATGGTCAAGGTTTCCCAATCAGTTGTTTCTTCTATTGCAGACACCTTGGGGTTAAAACTGGGTGGAAGAGATCTTAGAATCTTTTGTACAATTACACTTTCTGGTATGGTTTCTCCAAGAGCTTTCATATTTTTAACAATTTCTGTAACTCTTAAGAAGAAGCTACCAACATCTTCATCATCATTCATTTTTAAATTTTCAAACTGAGCTCTATATACTTGAAGTTTGGCTATCTTTACCTTTTTATTTCTCTCATGGATGTTTTCAAGAGTATCCCACATATCTTTGGCAGTCTTGTTGTGCATTATTTTGATAAATTCATCCTCACAAAGTCCACTTAAGATTGCATTCATGGCCTTAGCAATTGCTACAAATTCTTGATTAGCTTCTTTCTCTAGGTCAGTTGCCTTTGGGGCATATCCAAATTCCACAGCAGCCCAAACCTCTATTCCTAGAGACATTATGTATGCTCTCATTTTGATTTTCCATAAGCCATAATTAGCACTGGTGAAAAAAGGGGCTTTATTGCTTGAGCTTCCTTCTTGACTAGCCATCCTGGGGGCCTAGGATCTCCTTTCAGTGGTTAAGCTGGTACAAAAGGAACTTGGCTCTGATACCAATTGTTGAATCCTTAGTTAAACTGAGAGGGGGGGTGAATCAGTTTAACACATACGTAAGCTTTTTAAATTTTTCATCAAACTTATTTAAAGCTTAATTTTATAACCAACTTTAACATGTGAACAGTCTTAATATGTTGCAGCAAGTATTAAATTAATGTGATACCAAACTTATTATGAGAGAGGTAAACATTAATCAGATTGGGTAGATCATATCAACACATATGCAACACACACAGAGATAGTAGATATAAGTGGAAACCCACAAACGGAGAAAACCACATCTTATTATTGTTGTGATGCAAAGGCAAGCTCCAACTCCCTCTCACCACTGTTTTTTTGCAGGCACCAACCTACAGGAGGCTCCAACCTCAATCAGCTACAACTGACAACTATCAAGCTTCAACTTGATAGGGAAGCTCCAACTTCCTCAATTTATCAAAAGAAAATATTTTTTGATTTACCTCAGATATCAGCTTTATTATGTAGCATCTCTTTCTGCTCCTCTCTTCCTTATCTTCTCTGCCTCAATTTTCCATACTCTACATTCTCTATCCTCACTCTCTAACCTCTCTATGCATATCAAGATGATATTATTTATAGAGATTTACTTATGAATGTTTGTATTCCTCAAGGAATTTGAAATGGATAGCCATACCTCTTGGCCTTCTGCCTTCTCATTTCTTTTCCAGGTCACTCAGAAAAATATAACTGTATGTACTAATTTTAACATTACAGTGGGATTTTTGTTCTCTTTCGGAGACTTGCTAATGCATCACAAACAATATAAACCAATTAAAACATTTACATTTAATTACAATGAGAACTCCAGCTCAACTCATTCAGCCTCTTGGATCACTGCGTATTTGTCTTTTATGTGACTGTGTCTGCCTTTTTCTTCTCTGTATTCCTTTCTATTGATTTCTATTGAGTAACTCCTCCATGTATGTAACTGCACTTTTTATATAATGAAAATCAATTCTAGGCATAATAATAATAATTCATTTTTAACATATGCACTGCCGTGTTATATAACTTAAGTAACATTCGGCAACATAATGATAAAATATCATTTTAATACATAAAATGCCCTTATGGGACCACTCACCTAGCTTGCTCTATTCTTCGATGCGATGTATCACCTCTCCAATACTTCGGATTGTGATTAATCACAATCGCAACTTCCATGTATATGTTCCAATGCTCTGCTCCTTCTTCGATGCAATCAATCACTGTTCACTTCGATGTGCCGATGCGATGAATCACTCCGATGCAATGTAACACTGTTCACTTTGATGTGCTGATGTGATGAATCACTCCGATGTGATGTAACATTGTTCACTTTGATGTGCCGATGCGATGAATCACTCCGATGCAATGTAACACTGTTCACTTTGATGTGCCGAAACTCAAAAAAAATATGAAAATCATCGTTTAAAACATATCTAGTTTGAAACTTAATCGCAATCGCAACTTTTGTTAACATGTTCCATTGCCAACTTTTCTCTGATGTGATTCATGATTCGGGTCCCACCTTATAAGACTTTATTTGCATTAGGCCCGAACAATAGAGCACTTCACATATATGTATATATATACTTTGGCCCCTTGTTTATAAAGCACTACATATATAAAGCGCTGCATATATATGTATACTTTGCCGCTTCAGTCTTTATGTATCCTCCAACTTGGGTTATGATTCTCAGAATTTTATGTAGGGGGTCCCACACTATATGTATAATATTATCCATCAACATAGTATTAAGTCTTTGGCTTAGACTTAAACCCAGCACTAATATATATATTTACATAACCTCTCGGGCTCCGTAGTTCTTTTAATATTTCCGCTCCTAGCATAGACTTAGCCTTGTTCTTTATTCGAACCTTAGTCTTAATGCTACAAAGGTTTCCAGCTCTTTTAATTTCATACACCCGCGCTTATAGCATTCACTCAAGGTTTATATATATTAATGCAGCACATATATCATATGGTGGTTCACGGGTCCCACTCTCTACTGTTCACCCTCATCAGTTAAGTATATCCACAACTTCATTATCAAATATACATCAATACCTGAATTAATCCTCGACTTTGGCATAGACCCCGACGCATCAACATTCTATATATATTAGTCCTTGACTTTGGTATTAAACCTTAGGCATTTCAAAATGTATCAATATGCATCCAAAAAAATTCCACACATGCATTTGCCTGTGGTCCCACAACATACGACTTAACATTTGGGTTAAGTTTCAATTAACAATACAACTGTTAATTCGGGCCCACTAATTAACACACCACACACTTCTAATGGCTGATAAGATGTCGCTTTGTCTTGGACGATCCAACGATCATCGCTCATTTTTGCGCAATTTAGATGCACTGATGTTAATTCTCAGAATTCATGCGATGAAAATGGTTTTGGAAAACCATCTTAGGACACGTGGTATCCAAAGACATATATCACATTCATTTTGGCAATACTGCTTACCACTTCAACCAATGCGTGAACCACTGGTTTTCAACAACTCTGGCTTCATTGTTCATGTTTGGGGTTTTGCTTATAGTCATGGTTTCGCTCCAACAAAAAACTTCACGTCTTCGTTATATACATATAATCTCTATTTAAAGGTTTCATTCCTTATTTCTCCAGCACTTCAATATATGAACCCTGTTTCAATGTTATGTTAATACAATTCTACCATAAGGTTTAACACCCAACTGCATTAGGTTTTTATTGCAAAAATCTTGGTTCCATTACCCTCAGGGTTCTGTCTCTGCTTGATCATTTCACCTTTTGTTAATGGCTCTGCCTCTATATTCTTTGTCTCCGCCTCTATTTCTCGACCATTTCATCTCTGCCTATGTATTCTTTGTCTCTGCCTCTGCTGTTTTGCCTCCTTTGGTTCTGCTTCCTTTCTCTATCTCTGCGTCCACTTATGTTCGACCATTTCTATGCTATCTCCTTTGCGCTGCTTTGCTTATCTTTTTGCTGCCATATCTCTATAAATAAACTCTCCCTCTGTTCTTCTTATGCTACCTATAAATTTTACTATACCATTCACCAAAGAGGCGTTGTCTTCTCCTTTGCTTCTACTGCTGTCCTTTGCCATCAATGACAACACTTCTAACAAAATGGTCTTAAATAATTGACCTTGATTATGTATATTTAGAGACAAAAAAAATATCTTTTACAAATAGCCTAAGCCTCTTTGTTGGAGTCAGCTCCACCAAAAGACAAGTGAGTTAAAGGATTAAGTTGGCCCCATCTTATTCCCCTCTAATGTGTATAAATATACCCTAGCCATGGAAATTTAAGGCAAGTAATTCATGAATTAAAATGATATCTAAGGAGTAGAAAAAAAAGAAACAAGAAAGGAGAATTTCAGGACATGAAAAGCACAATTCAAGTTTAAAGGAGCAATGTTTTAACAATCATTTTATGTCGATAGAAAAACTCTCTGATCAAATTAATTAAGGGAATTCAGGATTAATTTGGCTATTATAAAATCATATCATAATTAGTTGAAGAACTCCATGAAGAAATATGTTCAATTTAAGGGCAGAAATCATGGATAAGGATCGAATATTTCTGAGAAAAAATGCCTTCATGATGCTAGTCCTAGGTTTGATCCCATTTGTGATATATGTGGTTTTCTAGGAGGAATTTTTGGTCCTTCCTAAGGATTCTTTTTGAGGTTCATTGAAGATTATTTTGACCTTCTCTGAGGTATCTCCAAGACTGAACCTAAACTGATTTTATGAGTTGTTTAATGATCGTTCTTAAGGCCTATCACTCATATGATCATAAGTAAAACTGATACATTCTGTTGAAATATGTTTTCATTGATGGAAATAGGGTGATGGTGGAAACAAGGTGATGGAAATACAGTTTTCATTGATGTCAACAGGGAATAGGTTTCAAAGAAGGTCTCAGGAAGCATACTTAAGGAGAAGCATGGAAGCATGGTAGTAGAATGTTGCATGGAATTTGGAGCCTGTTTTGGAGTAGCATATAATCTCAGAAGCGGGTGAAACCCACTTAGATGGATAGAGCTTTGAAATATAATTTTAGGGATATGCGGTAGTTTGAAAATTTCCTCTTGGATTGAGAGATATAGTTATTCAAATTTGTCTACCCTTAAGTCCATGTTAGTAGAGTTAGAGGTGGTTGGATGAGCTTTGGAGCATAGCCAAATTTGGAACACCCAGTGGAAAGGTTGGTGGAGCCTCTAAGTGAAGCTTTCAGTAGACATGGTTGATATAAAAGCAGTGGGGAGACATTCATTGGGCACAAGTGGAACCCACCAACGAGCTTACCTTGATGATATATTAATGGCAAACAAATTTAAGTGTCGGGATGGAATAGAGAAGTTGGATCCCATATGACAATGATAGCCCAATCTTATGAACTTGAGATAATCCTTTTGGCACACAAAAGTGATGGACCGGGAGAAGGGTTCTGGGACACAAAAACAAAGCATCATCCAATGGAATTTGAATGGAGGAGCCCACTCCAATAAATCTACCCTTTTAGGGCTATCCCCAAGGTTTAATGAAATTGTAGTGTAGTAGAGCATTGGCCCTACATAAGAACAAAAGGGAAAAGTGACAGGCCACAAGGTGGATTTTTTATAGTACCATGGAAGAAATTATTGGTCATCACGGGAGGTGGTTTCCCATACCGTCGATCACAGATATCAATGGTGGAGAATCATCGTGGGATCACTCTAGAAAAAATGACAAACTACATAGGAGTGGTGGTGAGACCAATTTTTTGGCCCAGTGGTTTTTTAATAAATAAAGGAAATTTCTTGCAGAACAATACTCTAAGACCCTTTCTCTTTCCTCTGTAAGGAAACATGGAAACATCTTATTTTCTCTTGGAGACAACATAGATGATGATGACAACATGACGTGGTCTAATCGGTATTTGAAATTTGGTAGTTATTTTTGGTGTTTTTGGGCACTCGCATGGCCCATATTTGAGTGACTCACGTCACCACTTAGAGGATGAAAAATGGTAGGTGTGATGTTAGCATGATTCCATCCCACTAGCAAGTGCCCGAAGGGTTTGGAATAACATAATATAGAATTAGCGAGATCACTGGGCATCAGGAAGATGAGGAGTTGAATAATCCCAGAGAGATTTTTCATTGGCTCTTGGTTGCGATGGTTGACCCCAAGGGACAAATCATCTCGTAAGGAAGAGTCCAATAGATTATTATTGGTGCATGTAGTGAAAACGTCAAGAAGAGTTACCAAGAGATGGAGGATAGACAACAAAAAATATGTAGGTAATTAAAAAGGTGTTGAGGTGGTCACCATGGGACATTTAAACCTATTGGATAAACCACGATGGGTGAAGTATAGTGAACGTAAAAGAAATATTCAAGATAGAGAAGGCTATGGGCTAAGTACCCGCACAGGGCCTTATGAAACCGATAATGACTAGGGACACGGAGGTTATAAAGAGATGTAGAGGCTCTTGGAGTGGCTAAGTACTAGCTCTTGGTCGTTTCACGTAGAAATGGGACCGATGGCACATAGTTATTAACAAATATATTTGGCCCATGAAGGACTAAAAATGACTTATCACACAAAGGCTAATCCAAAAATCACAGAGACTTGGTCCTATGGGTATAAAGCAATAAAAGGAGCCAAGAAAAGGAACTAAAGGCCAAAAGTGGCAGAACTATCAGTTTGGAAATGGATTTTTCATTTAAGTCAAATTTAACTACAGATAAAACTAGTGAAGCCCTACTAAAATTTTTTAACAAGAGATAAAATTTTATTAATCAGCAAAAACTTATGGACTATTTTTTCTTTGCGGATAACCTCACACCCAAGAGATTTCAAGGTTGAGCATGCATCAATCTTCATACCCTATTGGGTATGTTGGAAAAAAATTCATTGATGTCAAAGGGTGAATGGGCCAACATTCGCTTGATGATATGCATGCAAGAGACAGTGAATTTGGAATCAAGGATCTTCTTTTCTTGATATCCCTTATGGCGTCATTTCAGTTGGTAGGTGAAATTCCTTATGGGTCTTCTTGCTTGAAGATTTATTGATATTTGAAGCATGATGCCCCAAGGATGGATTTACCACTAATACCTTTACCCCATAATTTTATGATCTTAAGTATTTATATATACCTGAAAAAAAGTTCTAGCATTGTAAATTAAATTCCCCTAAAACCATTTTCAAATTTGGCCTTGAATTATGTATATTGAAAGACGGAAAAACTATTTTTTAAAAGTGGCCTCAGATTATTTATTGGAGTCGGCTCAACCAAAAGCCAAGTCAGTTAAAGGATCAAGTTTCCCCCATCATAGGCCCCTCTAATCTATATAAATATGTCATATCCCTGTAAATTAAAGGGAAGGAATTAATTAATCAAAAGGATATCTGAGGAGTAGAACCAAAGAAAATAGAAGGGAGATTTTAAGTATAAGAAAATCACATTTCAAGTTTTAAGGAGAAATGTTTTAAGTGTCATTTTATTTCAATATTAAAAATATTTGATCAAATTACTTAAGGGAATTCATGAATCTGGCTATCATAAAATCATATCAAAATTAGCTCAAGACTTCCATGAAGAAATATTGTGAATTGAAGGGAATAAATCGGGGCTAAAGGATCAAATATTTCTAAGAAAAAATTGTTATCTAAGGTAGACGTGCTGCCTTCATGATGCTAGTCCTAAGGTTGATCATGTATGTGACAGACGTGGTTTTCTAGGAGAATTTTTGGGTCATTTATAAGGATTGTTTCTGAGGTTTACTCAAGCTTATTTTTACCTTCTCTGAGGTAGCTGCAATACTGAAACTAACCTCATTTTTTGAGTTATTTAGTGTTTGTTCCTAAGGCATATTTCTTATATCATCATAAGTAAAATTGACATATTCTATTGAAATATATTTTCATTGATGGCAACAGGGTGATGGCAACAAAGTGTTCATAGATTTCAACATGGAATAGGTGTAAAATAAGGTCTCAAGAAGCATACTTAAGCAGCAGCATAACAACATGTTAGGAGAATGGTTCAAAGACTTTTGATCGTATTTTGTAATAACACATCATATCATAAGCAGGTGAAATCCACTTAGATGGATAGAGCTCTAAAAGAGCTTTCTAGTGGTATGTGGAAGCTTGAAAATGGCATCATGGATTGAGAGATATATCAAATCAATTTTTTGTGCACTTAATTCCATATTAGATGAGCTTTGGAGCATAGCCAAAGTTGGCACACGCAGCGGCAAGGTTGGTGGAGCTTCTACGTGAAGTTACAAGATGACGTGGTTGATGGAAAAGTAGCAAGGAGACATTTCATTGGACAAAGGTGGGACCCACTCGGTGAGCTTACCCTGGAAGAGTTACCCTAGCTATATGCTAATGGCAAACAAGTTTAAGCGTCAGAATGCTATAGAGCAGGTGGCGCCCACCTGATAGTGATAGCCCGGGAGTATCAACCTTGCATAATCTATTTGGTGCATAAAAGGGATGGACTGGGAGATGGGTTCTCGGACATGGCATCAAATCATCGTCCAATGGAATTTGAGTGGAGGATCCCAGGGTAATAGCTCATCGCACTGCAGGCTAGCCTGGATGTTTAGGAAAATTGTGGTGTAGTAGAGTGTCAGCCCGATAGAAGAACAAAATGGCAAAGCGATGAGCCACATGGAGGCTTTCTGATAAAACCATAAATGGAAGTCTTGGTGATAAAAGAAGGTTTTTGATCATACCATAAATCATGTATATCAATGACATAGAACCACCCTATAATCACTCCTCCAAAAATGACAAAATACAAATCAGTGGTGTCAAGACCAGTTTCTTGTACCCTGTGGTTTTTAATAAATAATGGAAATTTCTTGCAGAACAAGACTCTAGGACCCTATCTCTCTCCTCTAGTAGGATACATGACAACATATTATTGGCTTGTGGAGATTACATGGATGATGACGACAAAATGATGTGGTCCAATTGGCAGTGGACACATGGCAGTTATTTTTGGTATTTTTAGGCACCTGAATGGACCATATTTGAGTGACACATGTCACCACTTAGAGGATGAAACATGGCTGGTGTGATGTTAGCATGATGTCATCTCACTAGTAAGAGCCCAAAAATTTTGGCACAATACAATAGAGAATTAGCAAGATCACTGGGCATCGAGATGATGAGGAGTTGAATTACCCAAGAGATATTTTCATTGTCTCTTGGTTTTGATGTATGACCCCATGAGACAACTCATCTCGTAAGGAAGCGACTAGAAGATTGTTAGAAATGCATGTATTGAAAGCATCGAGAAATAATTACCAGGACACAGGGGATAGACAATAAAATAGAGGTATGTGATTAAAAAAGTGTCAAGGAGATACAACGAGAGACGTCAACCTAGTGGATAGACGCTGGTGGGTGAAATATAGTGCACACAAATGAAATCTTCGGGATAGAGGGGGATACGGGCTAAGCACCCACATAGGGCCATATGAAATAGGTAATGACTAAGGGCACAGAGGTTATAAACATAAATAAAGGCTATTGGAGTGGCTAAGTGCCATCTCTTGGTCGTTTCATGTAAAAATGGAACCAACAACATAGATCCATTAACAAATATATTTTGCCCATGAACGACTCAAAAGGACTTAGCACCCAAAGGCTAAGCTAACAATCAATGAGACTTGGTCCTATGGGAAGAAAGCGGGAAAAGGAGCTGATAAAAGGCATTAAAGCCCAAAAGTTGTGAAACTATCAATTTTGTAATGGATTTTTCAGTTAATTCAAAGTTAAATACAGATAAAAATAGTGAATCCCTACTAAAACATGTTAACAAAACCTAATTGCGAAAATATACACATAATCTCACTTTAACTTGCAATAAAGGATACTTGAAGGTTGAGAACTTGGTGACCACAGTCAGAGGATTGAAATGAAAAGGAAAATGGAAAAAATAGGAATGCATGCAAAAATCAAACGAAAAAAAATAAGCCTAAAATATCAAACAAAAAATTCTATATAAGCAAGCTTAAGCAAGTAGGTCAAACATGAAGAGATTTTTACAGAGAAGTGAGTTTTGTGAGAAAGTTATAGTGAAGAAGTTGGTGTTTTTCAATGATCATATATTATCTAGTGTGTTTCTTATTTGTGAATTTAATTGTTTTTGGAAGCAAAGAAGGCATTCATTGTTTCTAGTATGAAAATGGATGAAAGATGAACCAGTGAGAGTCAAAGACAAGGGTCAGTGCTCCGTCTAGTGGGTGCTATAAAATAGTTGGGGTTATAGCTTCATTCACTTGTATTTCATACATCAGGGAGTTGTATCTTCCTGTTGGTTGTAGCCATATAGTTATAATAGTAAGTTGTAGCTTACCTTATGAAGGAGTTGAAAAATAATTCTAAAAATTTACTTCTTCTGTGTGTGTTCCCTTGAGATAGTTGATTCCTATTATGCTTGTGAGTTACTAAAATATTTAATGGTGTTTCAATATTATTTCCAAAAGTAAAAGAATGTTGTTGATTGTTAAAATTTCTACAATACTGATTTCCCTCCCCCCCCCCCCCCCTCTCTCTGTATTGTCTTGGTTTCCAACATATTCTTCAAGGCAGATCCAAGTATTTTGTTGAGGCTAATCTAAGACATCCTTTAAGGAATTTTTTTATCCTTCATGAAGAATAGATATATCATATAGTGAAGCACTTCAAGACTATTTGTAGAGTCCTTGTCGAAATCGTATTTAATTTTGGGTGAGTTTCTATTAGGGACAGATTTAACCCTGTCCAAGCAACCATTGAAGAAGAATGTCCAAAGGGGAAAAGTAAGGGCACTAATGTTATGAGGAGTGATCTCTTATTTTTGCATTGAATTATGTATTCTTGAAGATATTTATAAGTTATAAACATATTGCAAATTGAATATGAACAAGAAGCAGACCCAAAGTACTAAAGGGCTTAATAATATATATGTAGCAAGGCAGTTATACTTGGACAATTTTGATAGTTTTATTGTATATAATATGAGCATGTATTGATAGAAGTTGACAATATTTATATTGTTGTAATTATTTCATTTTCCCTAGTACGAGATCCCAAGATTTATTTATTTATTTTTAGAAATGGTGGAATGGTGGTGGCAGGGAAGGAAGTTTTAGCTTCCTTTGGGACTTTATTTCCTCTTTCCAGTCAGAGATGGTAAATATGGGGTTGTAGCTAGTAAATTTTGATGTTGGAGCTTCCCTTATAATATAAATTATATATATATATGTCTTGTTTTACTTTGACACGATGATATTGGTTAATTATTTTGATACCAAATTGTAAGAACAAATGAAATATTAATTCACTCCCCTATAAGTCTTTCTAATAGTTGGTATCAGATCCAGGTTACCCTCTAATTGGAGGGAAGATCATAAAAAAGCATGGATCATATGGGAGGCATCTCTTCCGGAAAAATTCTAATATTTGATGGAAATTATTATTGAGTATGTCGTAGTTGGATGGAAACCTACTTGAAGGATAAAGGAGTGGATGTTTGGCTCTCCATCGTAAATGGCTAAAATTTTGCTAAAAATCCTCCAATATATTCTTACAAGAAGAATTTTTTTAGTTGCATTTGAAAAGTTCTTCATGATATCACCTATGGATTATCAAGAACTATAAATACCAAGGTAATGAATTTGACTGCAACCAAACATGTTTGGGACAAAATTAAAATTCTTTATGAAGGTGATGATAAGTTCAAGCATGTCAAACTTCAAAATTATAGAGCGCAATTTGAAAATATGAAAAACGAATGAGAAATAAGGTATTGAAACTTATTTACTCATAGTAGATGAATTTTTTGACTCCATTAGTGGATTAGGAGAAGAAATTAAAGATCTCTTAATCGCACAAAGGTTACTTATATCACATCCCTTGAGATAAGATGCCAAGTCATCTTCAATAGAGGAAATCAAGGACTTGACCAAGATGGAATTGGAATCGCTACACAACATGCTTACAACATACGAAATAAGCATATATATAGAAGGAGGACAGTAAAAAAGATAAGAAACTTTTAAATCCACAAAGAAGAAAAGTAACAAAGAACTCAAGTTAGAAAACACACAAGGTGATAAATCATATAAAGAAGAAGAAAATTTCATCAGGAATCTCAAGAGAGGAATAAAAAAAAACAAATGTAAGTTACCTTCCAAATGTTTTGATTGTGGCAAAATAGATCATAATGCTAATAGATTTCCTTTTAATGAAAGTAAGAGCTCCCCTAAGAAAAATATTTATTCTAAATAATATAGTAGTTCCTCATATTAAAGAGACATAGAAGAAGCCACGAATGCAAGATAATTTCTCTTTATAAACCACAAAAATCAAGATAATGAACATGATGAAAAAGAGGTAAATGATATATATGACGAAGAATGAGATATGAGAATGGATTATTTTTGGGTACTCTGAAAATATTTAGAGACCAAACATGAAGATGAAGATCTTCAAGAAAAATTAACGAATAATGAAAAGGAAAATGTTAGCTAAAAAGAAATACATAATTGAAAATCCTAAGTAGAAAAGCATGATAAAGAAAATATCTCCTTAAAGGTCCAACTTGAAGAAGTAAAACTAATTGTGGAAGTAATGAAGATACAAATGAATAAGAAAGAAAAATATTGTAATAATATTATAGAATACGTTATGTCATTGAGAGTTGAAGTTTATAAGCTCAATAATAACTTGAAAAACTCACTAATTTTGGACAACATTCTTGGTTGTCAAATACCATTAGGTGAGAAATTTGATCTTGCATATATAGGTGCATCCTAAAGCGAGGAAGACACTATCTCCAAGACTCCAAAGGAATAAACTTAAAGGGAATCTAGAAATTTTGCTACTTCTATTGATAAACAATGGAATGAACCTCCTCTAATAAAGAAAAAAATCGAAATCTCATCCTACTATCCTAGATATCAGAACATTTTTCTTGGTGATTGTTACTCCTGCAGAAATTTTGGACATAAACCAATCCATTTTAAAATAAATACAAGATATAATTATGTAAGAAGTAGGAACAATTATGGATTTGCAAGAAATGACCAGAGATCAGGGACTTTTCATGGATCTAAAAATGGAAGTTGGAATCTATTTGAACCACAAGTGATTCAAAACATTGTATGAAACAAGTGAAATAATCTTGGTCACAAAGCATGGGATTGCATCGTTGAAATTTCTCTAAACATAAAGGCATGAAAACCAACTATTAAATGGGAAAGGAAAAAGAATTAGGATTTGAATCTAGCATTAATCACTGAAGGTAAAGAATATGAATGGTACATGAACAGTTGATTCTTGAAACATATTAGTGGAGATCAAAATATTTTTTCAGCGTAAAAGGAAAATGCAACAATATTGTGTTTGGAGATAACTCTTCTATCAAGATAATTGGAAAAGGTCCAGCAAGTCTTGGAAGAGTATATGAAAGCAGAAAATGTTTTGCTAGTTAATAATTTGAAGCACAATCTTGTGAATGTTGGTGAGATGTGTGATCAAGGGTATAATTTATTTTTTAAATCCCAATAGTTTGAAATTAGAGAAGAAGACTCAAGAATATTGGCAGTGACAACCACAAGAAGACTAAACAACATGTGACATCCCTTGGTATACCTTGTAAAATGTTCATAGGATTAAAAACATTTAAAAGTTTTACCATAATATAGCATCCCATGAATGAATTATCACATACTCTTAATATGATAATTAAATGATATAATTAATATCATTAAGTGAAATAACCATAGAAATGGAATAAAGAATTGTGTACAAGGAAAAATAATTAGTGCAACTTGTTTTCATAAATCAGTTTGTTGCAACTTTGCATCATTATCATATTTAACTTAATGAAGGCTTATTAAACCATGATGAAAGATAAAATTTTCAATGTTATCAATGGTAAAAATATCATCAAGATAACCAATTAGGAAAGCACATAATTGAGCACTCGTATTACCCTGGAAATTGCAAGGAAATTTCGAATCCAAAAATGGGAAAAAAATTATTTTATTAATTTTTTTTGTCAGGAAGTTCATCCCTCACTCAATGGCAACAAGGAAGTCCATCCCTTGTCCATTGTTGACATTTTACCAGACAAACATAATCCTTCATTCAAGCATTATTAACTAGAGGCCCATACATTATACATGTTCTCATGTTCTCAAACGCATTAGTCAATAGTTCTTAGAGTACAATATCCTCATGACATGATTCTTTATTGAAGTAACCTCCTTCCCCTTTTTGCATCACCATTTTCGAATCATCACAAGTTATCAATGTGTTAGTAACCTACTTTCCCATTGCAAAACTTCATCTAATGATTTATAAGTCTACATGTAACAATAGTTATATATAATGATCTCGTCACCTACAATAGTTTAAAAACAACTCAATTCCTGGTAAGCCATGACTTCATCCCTAAAACCATTATTGTTAGAAAAAAACACTAATGTCATGATTACCTAAAAAATCAATTATAAAAACCTCCAAAATTATGGTTCTTCATCCAAATATAGTGCAAGAGAATCCAAATCTCTCTATTTGAATGCTTCAATCCTCATCGATCATTATACCTCTTGGCATAAAAGCATTTCCTTGTAATTACATAAATAAAAGTATAATTAATAACCAAAATTAACCTTTTTTTTTTATATGTTAATTTCATAACCATAATTTTTTTTTACTGAATTGGACTAATTCTATTAAGCAAAAATATGGTACAAGATGATGATACAATCAAGAGAGATAGAAAAACGGCAACCGGAATTGATAGGACTATCAACCTCGGTTGCAGAGAAGGAGTGAAGCAAGCAAGGAGCTACAACATATGACTGGAAAACACAAAAGACTGACTTCTACCCAGAATGGGTAGAAGCCTCAACACAAAGCTTTTTCCCTTTCCTTTCTTTGACTTCGACCCATCCATCCTGGGGCGTATCAGCAACAACCACTTGAAGACTGGGGTTCTCCAGAGGGGGGCCCTCCTTTTCTGATTCAGAGGAGGAGGTCATGTGGACGCGTTTCTAGGCGATGGCTATATCGGAGGTATGCGCCAGTCCATCAGCGGAAGGAACCATAGATTGAGGGGCTTGATCCAATTCTGCATCACTATATTCATCTTCAGAGCTAGAGAATTCAGAATCCACGACTGGAGGTGGAGAGCATGGAGCCCGTCGTTTGGACTTGGACTTGGAGAGGTTATATTTTTTCTTTTTTGTTGGGAGAGAATGGTAGGAGGTCTGCAGATGTCCTGTTTGGTGGCAATGGCGACAACGGAAAGCAGTATTTTCGTAATCTAGAGTCTGGGTCCAAACAAAGTCGTTTATCTTGAGATTGATTTGGTCTGGAAGTCCCTTGCTTAAATCTAACTCCACACATATTCTGGCATTTGTGTAGAGACCTTTATTTTCCATCCAGTAATCTCCCATGAGGAAACTACCCAAGGTGTTGCCTATAGCTTTGTATACCACGACATGCCATAAGTGGGCAGGTAAGTTTGGAAGCCTGATCCATACAGGTGTCCTGGTAATCACTACAGTTGTTGGATCAAAATCTGGGAACCAAGGAGTTAAGAAGAGCCCTCCAGTTCCCATGAACCAAATGCCTTCTTCTAAATCCTTTTCATAATGCTTACTGTCATCAAATAGAACAATGAAATATCCTTTTGAACAAAAACTAACCTTACAATGATGAGTCTAGTTTGCATGGATCCAATCATAACGATCCTGAGATCGCGGCCACAATCCGTTGAATCTGCAAATGATAGTTTTTTCTGCAAATTTTTGAAGTTGATCTGCAAGACCTGCATGGGGGATTTCTACAGAGGGAACTTCCTCTATTTTTTCAACCAAAAAAGGCTTGGGTTTAAGGGCTTCTGGGGGGTTTGGAGTTCTCAGAGTGCACTGTATCTTTGTAAGAGAAAGGAGGAGCAGAGGACATCTGTCCTGCTGAACCCCCTCTCAAACGAAGGGTTAAAACCAAAGAGTTGTTCCTGTTAATGCTATAAGTAGAGAGGGGAAGAAGGTCTTCAAGTTGTTTACCTTGAAAGAGAAGTCTCTGAAGGCCTGAAGGGATCCCAATCCACTGTTATAGATCCAGTTTGAGATCCAGCACCAAATCTGAAGAGCTAACCCATTGCAGGATGGTTTTGCCTGTAGGTTGAGAGATTTGGATCTGAAAGGAGTCAAGTATGCCATGTCATTGATGGGGAGGATAAGCCTCCTGCAAAAAGAGACGGTCACTTATTGACAGATACTGATCCGAGACAGAGGATTGGGAAGCAGAGTGATTAAAAAACCAATCGTTCTTCTCCTGCCTGTAAACCCGTTCTTTACAACCTGTGTGCAAGGAGAAGAGAGGGGTTGTCGAGTCGCGTTTGCTCATAGGCCCTAGATCATGATAAATGTTGAGGTTACCAGCATAAAGAGCTGCAGAGGGGTGAAAGGTACCCTTGAAAAGCTGAATCTGTCATTGTTTGTCTGAATGGTGTGGCTGCCTCTACAGATCCACATAGCAAGGACTGAGCGAAGCATATGGCGCAGGGACGAGGTCATTTGAGGCAAAGGATAAAGGGGTTGGTCTCCCAATCTGTTGTGGTGCGAGAGAAACATAAGAAAGAGCCACCGACAGTAAAATAGAAAGAACCCTAGTCTCCATTCCGTCAGCCTGTTTCAAAACCTAGTGTGACAGAGGTTTTTTCTTTTTCTTTTTTCTTTTTTTTTAATTTTTATTTATTTATTTATTTTTTTTCTTTTTTTTTCTTTTTTTATTGCATAACCATAATTATCTTATCTTTAACATATGAAATACTATAAATACCATTTTAAATCACACTAGTAATGTATTTAACAAAATGGAAAACCGTGGGTATCAACCATGGGTATCAACCCACTTGTTCATTTCAATATAAAATCATGTTTACCCACATCAACTATTTCTATTGATTTTATTTTAAATAATATAAAATTAAGTTATCCTTTTTTTTCTATATTTATATTTCAAATGCATAATACAAATCCATGTATATTTACACTTGTTCTTAAATATAAGAAATTTTATTGAAATATCCCAAATTAATGAATTATAATAATTCTTAACTAATAAAAGAATAATTTATTACATGGAATATACTATTCTTTTTAATAAAATTTAACCAATATTTTTCCATTATTAGTTAAATTTTATCTTTGGGTACAAGAACAAAGGTAATATAACAAAAGAAATCATCACAGCTAAATTCTACCTCTTTTCATAAAAATAAGGTAATATTTTTAAAAGAAATCATTATAGTTAATTCTACCTCTTCACACAAGAACAAGGTAATCTTTTAAAAATAAATCATCATAGTTAATTCTACCTTGCATATAACAACAAAGTAATATTTTCAAAATAAATCATTGTAGCTAATTCTAACCTTCGTAGTTAATTCCATTTATGCACGCAAGTGATGGAAATTTCTGAAATTTCGAACAAAACAGAGGAAGCAAAGTTCCTCAACTCAACACAAAGAAATAAGAGAAATTTGGACAAAGAAGATGGAGAAAAGCTCTATTTTTATTAACCATAAAAATGAAAATAAAAATTACAAACTTCTTCAGAACTACAGTTATAGAATAATCAAAAACTCCATACTCTGTTTTTACAAACTCTGTTTTTTACACAGATTTGATGTTTCAGCAATAGGCAGACGGTTGCTGAAACTTAGCACAGTCAATTGCTGGAACTCAAAGACAGTTGCTGAAACTGCCTGTAGAATGCATTGCTGCTCCAAAACACAACGACTCTATTTTTCCTGCTCTATCTTCTTCTCTGTCTTTTTCTATTTCTCAAAATCTCTAACATCAAAAAGAACTGTTGTTCATTACATTTATATGTTAAAAACATATTTGAATTTAAACATTAAAAAAATAAAAATATCTTCTAAAGCTTATTAACGTATTGAATGCTGCAAGCGGTGATGCCTTTTGAAGAAATGAAGTCGGCTGTTACAGGGGCATTTAATTCTGAAAATTTAATGCACAGTAATGTGCAAAATATCAAGCACGACTTTGAGGCATCCAACAGTCTGGAATATCTACAGCAAATCGGATTTCTGTCCAGCTATTTTATGTTGCAGTTGGAATTAAATTCCAACACTCCCCCTTAATTTCAACTGCTAGGTTTCGCTGCATACCCAGGAATTCTCTAAAATGATCAAATCTTTTCTTTCCCAATGGTTTTGTCAAGATGTCAGCAAACTGATCATCTGTTCTGCAATGCTGCAAAACAATCTCACCATTGCTAACCAATTCACGTATGTAGTGAAACTTGGTGTCAATGTGCTTTGTCCTTTTATGAAAAAAATAATTTTTAGACAATGCTATTGCCGAGTTATTGTCACAGTAAATGGTTGTGCCCTTTTATTGTTCATGACACAAATATCTGAGAACTCTTCTCAACCACACTGCTTGGCATGTTGCTGCTGTTGCTGCCAAATACTCTGCCTCTGCTATTGACAATGTCACAATTGGTTGTTTCTTGGAAGCCCATGAGATGGCTCCCGATCCCATATGAAACACATATCCCGATGTGCTCTTTCTATCATCAACACTTCCAGCCCAATCACTGTCAGTGTAACCTGTCAACATGAAACTTTCAGAAGAGGAGTAAAGTATACCAAACCCCTTCGTTCCATTCACATACCTTAGAATCCTCTTGGATGCCTGCCAATGAGTCTCTTTCGGTCTTTCCATAAATCTGGAGATTAAACTCACAACATGCATTATATCCAACCTAGTTGCAGTCAAGTACATGAGGCTACCAACTATGCTCTTGTACAAATTTGGATCAAAATCCTTGATGCTGTCTTCCTTGCTCAATTTCAACCCCGTTATAGTTGGAGTCACAGCTGCCTTGCTGTTCTGCATGTTAAATTTCTTCAACACTTCTTCTACATATTTAACTTGGGAAATGAAAACACCATTTTCACTTTGGTCTACTTCAATTCCAAGAAAATATCTTAAGAAGCCCAAGTCAGTCATTTCAAAATAACTTTTCATGACTGCTTTAAAATCAGCAATGAGAGAAGCATCATTGCTAGTAAAGATTAAATCATCTACATATAAAACAACAATAAGAATCTTACCGTCATTCTCCTTTATGTAGAGTGTGGTTTCACCATCACACTTCTCAAACCCATTCTCAATCAGGTAAGCATCTATCCTACTGTACCATGCTCTTAGAGCTTGCTTGAGCCCATAAAGAGCCTTCTTCACTCTACAGACTTTATGCTCTTGGCCTTCAACTTCATAGCCTGGAGGTTGTTCAACATAAACCTCTTCTTTTAACACTCCATTCAGGAATGCAGATTTAACATCCATCTGATAAATCTTCCATTTGTGTTGTGCCGCAATAGACAACACTGTTCTAACTGTTTCCATCCTTGCTACTGGTGCAAAGGTTTCATCATAGTCTTTGCCTTGTTGCTGCTTGTAGCCTTTCACAACAAGTCTTTCTTTGTGCCTGTCGATCTTGCCTTCAGCATTGCTTTTGGTCTTATAGACCCACTTAACTCCAATGACATCTTTGCCTTCAGGGAGGTCCACTAACTCCCATGTTTTACTCTTCTCAATTGCACCAATTTCTTCATTCATTGCTTCAATCCATTTATCTTCATTTACAACATCTTCAAAATGAATTGGGTCATCAACATGACAATATAAAGCGAATAATGAATTCAGACCGGTATTGTTACTTACCTCTCCTTGTTCATAAATCTCACTCAGATTTCTGAATCTTGGTCTTCTTGGTGTGCTTGGAGTTCCATTCGAACATGAGGATATTTCTGATCCCTGCGGTGTGCTTGGAGAAGCACTTACTTGACTTCTCAAGGCTGTTCGAATTCCAGCTTGTGGTGTGGTTTGTTGTACTTGCTGTGGTGGAGGAGGAGCCACCAAGGAAGGATTATTTGCTGCTGTCCCTTCCTCTTCTTCTTCGTGAGACACAATTGTCTTCACATTCACTGTCTTCTCTAAGCTTCCATCCCAAGCTTCATCTTCAATGAACTGCACATCTCTGCTTACTATCAATTTCTTGGTCAATGGATTATAGAGTTTGTATGCTTTTGACTCATCACAATAGCCAATAAAGACACACTTCTCCCCCTTACTATCAAGCTTCTTCCTTAGCTGATCCGGTACATGTGCATATGCTACACAGCCGAATACTCTCATGTGAGTGACAGTTTGCTTTTGTCCACTCCATGCTTCTTCTGGTATTTTGTTCATGACAACTTTAGTTGGGCATCTATTCAAGATGTAAACTGCGCAAGTGACAGCTTCTGCCCAATACTCATGCGGCAAGTGTTTTGCCTTCAGCATACTCCTGACCATGTCCAGAATGGTCCTATTCTTCCTTTCTGCAACACCGTTTTGCTGAGGTGTATACCTCGCGGTGAACTGCTTTTGTATGCCATTCTCTCTGCAAAAATGTAGAAAGTCTTTGGAGATGTACTCTCCACCTCTATCTATTCTGAGCACTTTGATATAATGCCCACACTGCTTTTCAACAAGATTTTTGAAGTGGCGGAATTTCTCAAACACTTCACTCTTCTGTTTCAGCACATACACCCATGTCTTTCTGGTGTAATCATCAATGAAAGTTAAAACATATTTATTTCCAGCAAATGATGGTATTTGCATCGGTCCACACACATCAGAGTGAACAATTTCAAAGGGTGATTTTTCCCTTATACTCTTTCCTGCTGGAAAGCTTTCTTTGTGTTGCTTGCCCAAGATGCAGCCTTCACAAAGGCTGTCCGGTTTCTCAATCAATGGCAATCCCTTTACCATTCCCTTTCTGTGCAACAGATTCAAGCCTCCGAAATTGAGATGTCCAAATCTCAAGTGCCACAACCAATTTTCATCTTTCACTTGTTCTTGAAAGACTTCTTGTGTTACAGCTGCAATAGTTCTACCTTCCTTCAAATCTGCCCCGAGTTTGAGAGGAAACATTCTATTGCTGGTCATCTGCACCTGTGCAATGATCTTCTTACTTGGAGGTATGTCTCTGATTGTACACATATCATCTTTGAAGAACACATTATAACCTTTGTCAATGAGCTGTCCAATGCTCAAAAGATTACATTTCAGACCAGGTACATAGTATACCTCTGGCACAATCATATGTTCTCCATTTCTTGCTCGGATACTGACTCTGCCCTTACCCTTGATAGATATCTTACTATTAGTTCCTGTTGTTACCTCAGATTTCACACTTTCATCCAGATTGGCAAACATTGCAATATTTCCAGTCATGTGATTACTACAACCTAAGTCTAAGAACCAAAAATCTTCTTGTTTGTCTTGTGCAATGTTACATGTTAACAACACAATCTTTGGATTCTTATCTTCTTCATTTGCAAAATTAGCATTTTTCCTATTATTCATGTCATTTTGTTTTTTCCTACATTCATTGGCATAGTGCCCATATTTCTTACAATAATGACATTGGACTTGGGATTTGTCATACCTTTGTCCATGAGCTTGTTGTTTGCTTGAACCTTCATCTTGGTTCTGATTGCAGCTCCTTCCGCTTGTGCTTGCAGGATTATTTCTACCTTTGTTTTGGCTTCTTCCACGACCTCTGTTATTTGCTCTGCCTCGACCTTTTCCTTGGCCAAAAGACATCTGAGTCTTGAATGCTTGCTCAAAAGAGGAATATGTTCCTCTACTCAGTCTGTGTTCATGAGACATAAGAGAAGCACTCAGTTCATCTACTGTGAACTGTGAGAGATCCTTTGTTTCTTCTATTTCTACCACAACAGCTTCAAACCTTGAGGGTAAACTTCTCAAGATCTTCTCTACAATCCTTCTTTCTTCAGGAATTTCACCATGAGATCTAATCTGAGTTATCAACCCAATAACCTAAGTGAATAATGAATCTACTGTATCAGATTCCTTCATGCTGAGTGTTTCAAAGTCTCTCCTCAACATCTGTAACTTTGCAGTCTTCACCTTCTCCATGCCTTCATAGGCAGTTTTGAGAATATCCCATGCCTATTTGGCTTTTGTTGCTGCTGCAATCCATGGGAAAACACTCTCATGTACTGATTGAAAGAGAAAAAAGAGGGCTTTAGCATCCTTCTTCCTGTTGCTCTTCAAAAGGTCCTTTTTTGCTACTGTCAAAGCAGCCAATGCTGTTGCATTTGCAGGTTCAGGGTAGCCAGCTTCAACTAGCTCCCACAATCCTTGAGAAGAAAACAATGCTCTCATAGTTATAGACCAATAACTATGAGTTTTCCCATTAAACTATTGCAGTTGGGAATTTTTCAAACCAGTTCCAGCATCTGCCATCTTAAAGATACTATCTGTTTAATTAAAACAAGCAAGAACTTTCTCTGCTGGAGAAATCTGCTCAGTTAAGCTTCTTACAGCTCCTGCAGTGGAAGAAACAAACTCTGTCTTTGACTCACTGAGTGCCTAGACTAGCTTTGATACCAGGATGGAAATTTCTGAAAATTTCGAACAAAACAGAGGAAGCAAAGTTCCTCAACTCAACACAAAGAAATAAGAGAAATTTGGACAAAGAAGATGGAGAAAAGCTCTATTTTTATTAACCATAAAAATGAAAATAAAAATTACAAACTTCTTCGGAACTACAGTTCTGGAATAATCAAAAACTCCATACTCTCTTTTTACAAACTCTGTCTATTACACAGATTTGGTGTTTCAGCAATAGGCAGACAGTTGCTGAAACTCAAAGATAGTTGCTGAAACTGCCTGTAGAATGCATTGCTGCTCCAAAACACGGCGACTCTATTTTTCCTCTGTTTTTCCTGCTCTGTCTTCTTCTCTATCTTTTTCTATTTCTCAAAATCTCTAACATCAAAAAGAACTATTGTTCATTACATTTATATGTTAAAAACATATTTGACTTTAAACATTAAAAAAATAAAAATATCTTCTAAAGCTTATCAGCGTATTGAATGATGCAAGCGGTGATGCCTTTTGAAGAAATGAAGTCTGTTGTTACAGGGGCATCTAATTCTGAAAATTTAATGCACAGTAATGTGCAAAATATCAAGCATGACTTTGAGGCATCCAACAATCTGGAATATCTACAGCAAATCGGATTTCTGTCCAGCTGTTTTATGTTGCAGTTGGAATTAAATTCCAACAGCAAGAACAATGTAATCTTTTCAAAATAAATCAATGTAGTTAATTATATCTTTGCACAAAAGAAGAAAGCAATATTCTCAAAATAGATCATCATAATTAATTATATATCTACCTACAAGAATAAGGTAATATTTTCAAAATAAACCATCATAGTTAATTATATCTCTACTTACAAGGTAGTAATTGAAAAACAATGTACAAACTTTCCATTTTCAAAATAGATCATCATAGTTAATTCTATATCTATGCATAATAACAAGGTAATATTTTCAAAATAAATCATCATAGTTAATTAAGCTGGTCCTTGTTTGAAAACAACTCTCCTAAATTGCTAGGTGTATCATTATAAACCATTAATTTTTATGTTAGATAGTTGAAAGATTTTCTACCTTAGGATTAGATATTTTTATTACAGTTACAAAGAAAATAGTTTTAAAAAATAATCTACTCCATCCTCGCTCGTTTAACGTTGCGCCAATTTGCCAATTCTGACATAGAAATATTTCTATGCAAAGTGTATAGGATATAATAACAACAATTGAGTTCTTGAATCTGGTTTCAAATTGGCAAGATAATGATGATGATTACTATGTGATACGCTATCTCACTATATTTATATTGAAATCTATCATGGGTGCCATGATTTAAGCTATGTGCCATAGATGTTGTTTTCAGAAAGTCATCTACCATTGTTCGAGGCTCAATTGAAGGTCGTGATCTGTTTTGTTTTAATTTTCTACTGCAATAAGGGAGGTGAATTCAATCTTCCAGGGTTTACCATTTTAGAGCAGTGGCATTGTTACGCTCTTCTATTTACCATTTTGTCTAGGGTTTTCAGAGCCTCCCTGCAAGACAACTCTCTTATTCCTGCTCTTTTTCCGCATAGGGTTTTATTTTGAGTTCTTGCAAAAATAAAAGTCCTCCTCAAGGTTCGTTCTGGTAAGGAGATGACAAACTCAGATTTTCCATATCTCTTCCCTTAAAATTCATAATAAGGGTTTTTTATTCAACTTTGTTTTGGTTTATTCTCTGTTATTTTTGTTTCCAGATTATGGTGCTAATTCCTTTGTTGTTCTAAAGTTGCAGACTTCTCTTCCTCCACAGAAAACTCTTACTGTTTAGGCTTGTTTTCAAGGTTTTCCACCTATTTGACACCATCATTTTATGATCTTGAATTCCATTTGTTGCTTTCTCAGTGCAGTTAAAGCTTTATAAAGCGGAAAAGAATTTAATAAGCCCTAGTTAAATAAACCTTCGATAACTTCTTGAAAAATATATTTTTCTTGGATTTTTGGTTTATAATTTTTCAGATATGGCCCAACTTTAGCATTTTTCCTCTATCCATCTTTCGTTGTCTCTAAATTTGCTTGCTAATATTCATATTGTGCATGAAATTTCAATTTTCGAGTTAATATTCATAACGTGCATGGACTTTCAATTGTCGAGAACTTTTGAGATTCTGGTGGCCGAAGGCAGGAGCTATGATAGGCCATTTGGTTTACCCAGTCTTGTGCATTCGCCATCAACAACCGTTTTCCGATGAAATCATTCACACCTTTCTACTGCAACTCATATTTTCTATATGAGAGCATGTTTTTTATTGAGAGAAGTTCTTTGATTAACTCTGGCTCTTTAATCGATAGTCGGCATTGGTTTCCCCACCAAATAACAAGCGTCGGCCTGTACACATGTACATTTTAGTGAATCATTGAATTATGTTTAAACGATTTATATTTGACAGTTATTTCGAATTTAATACAATATGATGTTCCGCATCAAATACGAAATGTGCACCTACAACTCACGTTCTTGGGCTCATTATTATGGTGTTGTCATGCTCACACATATATCCCAATCACTCAAGACAAATTTTAATGTTGCATGTAACTAAAAGGTTAGCTGTATAGATGAGGACATGTGCAATTTTAGAACGATTTTCACTTCAAAATGACATGCCCGTTTGATATTGAACCTGGGAAATCATCGTGGTAGTGCTCCATTAATGTTAAACCGCCACTTCAAGGAGTGAATATAAAAACATTAGTCTATTAATATTGGACCTTGCTAATGATTTAAATTCCTTCATTTAAAACTATGGAACAAACCAAATCGGAGAATAATATGTTTACGTTTGTTACACCTTTTCAGCAGCAGCCTAACCTTCTTAGCCTTTTTCAAACAGGTGAAGCTTCCTTTCTTGTAATGGGTGGCATTTCTCAATGCATCTTACTAAAGTAACCAATTATTGTCATAGTCAACCTTTTTACTAAGGTAACCAATTATTATGTTACTGTCATCAAAATAATAGCAAATATTTGTCTTAGCTATCCTATAAAATACATATTTTTGAACATGTATATTGGTGTGTTATGATTTGAATAATATATGAAAATATTGCATGATGATGGGCATGTATCCTTTCTCATTGGTGATTAATTCATTAATATGATCAAATCTTGTGAAAGTATTGTTATATTAATATGCATTATCTATTTGTAGTGATATGCATTAAACTCTATCAAAATTGGATGCATTGTTGGATGTTCTAATTTTGATACATTGTTGGATGCTTTATTGGAATGTGGTTCATGTCCATGTGGAATGATGGGAAATGCAGTTTGAGGACTTGTAAAAATCATCTTTAAAATTAAGTTAAAATTCAAAATGAAAATCGATGTAACTTAATTTTAGTTTATTTTTCACATTTGTAATTTCATTATTAAAAACAAAATTAATTTTTGTGTTAGAAGAGAAAAGACCAATAATCAAATCTTGTGAAAGTACTTTTATAGTGATATGCATTAAACTCTATCAGAATTGGATGCATTGTTGGACGCTTTATTGGAATGCGGTTCATGTCTATGTGGAATGATAATGCAGTTTGACGACTTGTAAAAATCATCTTTAAAATTAAGTTAAAATTTAAAAGGAAAATGGATGTAAATTAATTTTAGTTTATTTTTCACATTTGTAAATTCATTATTAAAATCAAAATCAATTTTTGTGTTAGAAGAGAAAAGGTCAATAATCAAATCTTCTGAAAGGATCGTTATAGTGATATGCATTATCTATTTGATTGTAGTATTTTGAAGATATGAAGATAATTATGTTAATATTCATTATGATTTTGGATGTTTAAGATTACATTTTAAAAGATAAAGTCAAGCATGGTTCCAAACTGCAGTGAATGATAATAGAATTTTCAATATAACCATAGGGCCTTACACATCCAAGGTTTATTGCTGTTAAATTTTTACATTTTAGTATGCATATTTTCGTAGTCAATATCATGATGTTGTGATGCACTTCACCTATTTTAGAAAAATAAATGTTAGAATTTGAAAAGTGCTATATTAAGTGTTATATTATTTCTTTACAGCATTTCCTTTGCAACATATGGTGCAATTGCTAGTTATATCTCTACTCACAAGGTAGTAATTCAAAAACAATGTACAAACCTTCCACACTCATTCACTCATGTATTCATTCCCCTCTTTATTTGATGGCATTTATTTTTTAGGTTTGAACGCAGAGAGCTTATTGTCATTCTAATGATTTCAAACTAATAAATAATCACATGACATGCTAGAAAAGAACATGAAGAGAGAAAAAAAGCATATTTCACCTTCAAAGCTTTAATTTTCTTTCACACATTCTTTATTCCCAGCTTCCATCACCTCACCTTCTATTTTGAATGTCCTGCTTTCACCATCTTCCATATACTATAGGAAAACATTTGACTCTCACATTCACTCATTCAAATATGTTGGTTTTGCAAATCATTCACCTAGTCTACTACAATGATATTTTTGGAGTGCTCAGAACCCCCCATAGAGACTTGGGGAATGGATATTATATCATGGGGCACTTTTAATCCAATTTCGTTCATGGAATTTTTACTGTTGGGTTCCTTATGGAGTTATGAACTCCATAACTAATTCATGATGTTGCCTACTGACACTAATAGTTTGAAATTACATCAAGCAGTCTAATCTAATAATATTTTTCATATTACTCAAATAATAAATTTCAAACATTTTAAAATTAGATCTATGTTTTAGGGATATTATATTCTCCCTTCAAAAAAAAACATTGTCCTCGATGTTCATATCTTTTTCATTTTGTCATCATTATGTTTTCAATAGGCCTTTATCTCCCACTCAAACTTTTTTGTTCATTTGGATTTATTTTAATCTCTCGCAATCTAATTTTTAGATCATATTTTACTCATTACATATATCTCCAATCATGATAGTTTTGTCACCAGAACAAGCAAAAGGGGATCCTTCCCCTTCAAAATGGAGGGTATTTTTTTTTAAAGGAAAAAACAATAAGTAAAATAAATAATGTTTTAATAATAACCATAATTATTTAGAACTATGAAAATATTAAGATTTTACTTCCACCCTTTTAGCATTTTTTCAATTTCGTGAAAACACAAAGAAATTTTTTCATAAAAAAATGGTTGTTACCTACCAATATTCTTGGAAACTATTGTCACTCCATGCAATATTTTAATTACAGGTCATTTATCAGTTGTGGAAAGCACACTGAGAGTGGTTTATCAGCTTAACAACAACCACTTTTGGTATTCTATTCAACTGAAGCATATATGTAGTGTCGTATTTACAAAGGAATACATTATTTTTTAATAACAATATTTCAATTATCAATCAATTATCCTAGCATATCTACAATTACTTCTAGATAATATAGTACTCTAATCACATAAATGATCAAATTAGCCATAAATACAAAAGTTGCACATTGTCTTAGCCCTTACTAAAGACATCCAAAAGTACAGTGTCAAGAATTCTAGGAAATACAATAGAGGTTGTCATGTTCCTTTCAAGCATTGAAATATCATTCCAATAATTCCACCTCGAGCACTAGGTTTCTTTCCATCCATGAAACTAATTAGAAATCTTTCATAGATTTACACCTCCTCATCCTAATAAGTGTCATGCTAATTCTGGGTATAGGTATAGTCCTTATCTCCCACTAGAACCTTCTAATTATGACTTCCCTTATATCCCACAGTGATCTTCCACCCACAAAATTTATCTCCATTCATGTTATATTTTTTTGGTCAGATCAGCTAAATAGTGTCAACTCCCTTGGAAAAATGGACTTTTCCTTTTTATTTGTTTTCCTATCCCTTATTAGACCATAACTGATTTCAATTGTTTCCTGGTAGTAAGGAGACTAACCTCTCAAGTTGTGGCTCCTCTTCTGTTTTCAACAATAATAATAAGTAAAATAATGTTATTTTATTAAAAATATAAATATTTACATTCTCATAAGAAAGTTTACCTTTAAATTTTTTGCTTTTTAGTCACATATCATCGTAAAATCTAATTTTAAAATGGATTCACCAGCTTATCTTGACATTTTTTTTCAATTTTCATTTTATTTAAAATAAAATATAGCTATAAAACTCAAAGTTACAATTTTATTCCCACTATCTTTGAATTTTTCCTTAACATATTTTCCATTTGCAACTCATGATTGCTACCAGCTCATGATTCCTTGAAAAATTGTAGGCCTTAGTATTAAATAATCCTCATAGTTTTCGCCTTCAATTAGGGTGTCACCCAAAATACAACAATTCTCAAGAATCATGACTAGCATTTCATGACTTAAATTTGGTATTCATTCAAGTTTTTCCACATAATAATCAAGCATACATTTTAGAAAAAAAAATTACATTTTCTATGCTCAAATATTGGATGTCATTCTTGCATAAGGATAAAAATTATACATGCAGGTCACACGGTAATCTTTTACCTTTCACTAGTCCTTATGATATGTGCTACCAAAATATTAGTGACATCACTAGGATTCCATTAAGCTAACTGTACTTAAACATACTAACAACATTAGTCACAACTATATTTCATACCCTTCACGACATTGTCTTATTTACAAAACATATTGTCAAATACACTCAATATGCATTTCAATTTCCACATGTATCAATGCTACTCAATAATTCATAAAAGTAAAAATGTATTGACCTGTTAATTTTTCACTTACAGAAACAATTTTCATGAATTAAGAGTAAGCATAGAAAATAAGGATATCTCCTCCATACAATACATATAAGATAATTAAAACAAAGTTTCCATGAGCATGTTTTCCTCAATGACAATTAAGGGAACATGACCTTCTAGTATATATAACCTTTCAGATCTAAACATTAACATTCACCATAATGATAATTCATGAAAAATGATATTTCATTTCCCTACAAATGTTTCCAACCATATGTAATTATGCAACATTATTCACTTGAATTCTATTGTAACACCTCCCTTCCATGGAATGTTTTAAGGATGGAAATTTATCTTAATGTTTAAAAACCTTGGTGAATCTTACTAGTCCCTAACATGCAAACTATAAAATATTTGGAGATATATTTGCAAAAGTATTTAAAATTATGTTGATTTTATATATAGTGTCTATAAAAATTAAGATATTTTTAAGGTAAAATAATTTATACTACAAAATTTGGGTTAATCATTTTAGAAAAACTGGAAATTGGCAAATTTTTTTTTGTTGTTGGAAAAATAGCCCACTTGCGAAAATTAGCCCCTAAAATTTTCCGTGCTCCCTCCCCAAATTTACATGATTTTACAAGCCCTCTAAGCAAATGTGAATCAAAGTTCCACTATGACATGACCCAACCTCCTATTTCAAGTTAAGGAAGTGGGGCCTATGAATGAGACTTATTGACCACAAACTGACATCCTATAGGGACTACAGATCACCAAAGAGATGAAGAAACACCTCAGGTTGTCAATCTCTGAGCTGGAACTTTGCTAAACTAACCTATACTCACAACCACACCCATGACACTTCCTCCATATCGTTTTGAGCCTCCAACTACACCCACAAGACTTTCTCCATGTGGTTGTGACCCAACTTTCCCAGTTAAGAGGGTGTGGTCTTAGGATCTCAACCACAATTCGATACCAACCTCTTGACCACTGCCTATAACTCCCTAAGACTTCTTAGAATCATAAATGTCATAATGAAATGGTTAAACATACAAAATTGAGTAAAAAATGTGACCTATACTTACCATTAATTACAAGGAATTTCATCAAGCATATGGTAAACATGTAAGCTACAGGACATGAATGCATATCCGAGTGTAAATATTTATTCTTTAGCTGGAAACCACCAAGAAATTCTAAGGGCCTCTCAAGTAGCTACAACAACACTTTTTATCCCATGCATTAATCAACCATTCATTAACTTATCAAATCATAATAATATCCATAGTCATAGCACATCATAAGTGATGCTTATAAGAAGAAAATAAACATAATATTAACCATGATCGAACAACCATCTAATCCACACAATAACAAGTACAAATTCTCATAAGAAAAAGTAAGAAAATAGCTCGTATTGACATATGCAAAATCCAACGAAGTTAGGGACTTCCACATACTACCCAGCCATAGATTGAGCTGAACAAAGTCTTTCTTTCATCCAATCACCTCCGTGCCATATTCCAAACATGAATGTGGGATTTCATGGGATAAACAAAGACATAAAAAAAAAGGGAATCCAAAGGCTAGACCAGCTACACACTCAAACTACCACGATCTCGCTGAAACTATTCAAGAGATCACAAAATAAAAAAAAGCTTGGATACCTCATAATTTCTTCACCATACCTTGAGGAAATTGATTTTCTATGCCCACTTGTCGGGGGCTTCTTGGAGAAAAACATCTCCACTATCAATTCTTGGGAATTTTCTTGAGACCACCTTACCGAGTTTCAAAACCTTCTAGAAATCCAAATCTCAACCAAGAAATTAATCCCATAACACCATGGCAAGGTTGAAACCACTATCAAACCCAACAAAACCCATGCCGATGACAAAAATTAACCAAATAAATCTGTGCATGTACCATGCATTAACTTATCATCTAGGAAATCACACATGTAACCTCTTCCCTACAAAACATGCTCGCTGAATTTATTTATCCAACCTTCTCCTTTCTTTCCTTGTTTGTTCTTTGTGTTATTTCTCCAATCCAAATAAATTACCATGTTCTCCAAAAATTCCCCAATAATTCCCGAAGTGTGCAAGAGTATAAGAAATAGAAAAGAACTCAAAAATGGAACTGCAAAAAGGTTTTGAACTGATCCTCAGAAGCAGTTTTATCATTGAGGCCTTTATTTTCTTCATTTTACTTCATTTTTCCTTCGATTTTCATCTAATGCAAATTTGTGTCTCTTAACCTTCCTTTTCTCCTATTTTCCTTTATTTCATAAAAAAAATTCCAATTAATGCCTCTTTTCCTTTCACAATTCATTTTCCAAATTCCTTACCCATAAATAAACTGAAAGTGATGTCTACTATGGTGCTTTCCCCAACTTTCAACTTGGAATATGTGTCCCATGATTATTAACATTTATTACATGACTTTTTAACCCCGAGTTGTTACAAACCCCTCTCCCTTAGGAGAACAACATCTTCAGTGTTCTATGACACTTATAATGAACAAACCACTGAAAAAAAAATACATCCTATGGAATTTTATGGCATAGGTTAATGCAGTATTTATAATGAACAATTACTACAAACCATGACCAACATGACAAGCATGACAATCAAACTGCTTCTTGGAGCTTTATAACACAACTCATCAGTATCTACAACCATATATATATATATATATATATATATATATATATATATATATATATATATATATATATACCAAAACTCATTTATTTGACCCAGAAAATAATGAAGGATACAAATCCCACATCCGATCCATTACCTCCCACATAGATTCATTATGCCCAAATTTCTTCCACTACACTTTAACTTGCTCAATTGCTCAGTTTCAGAGCATGAGTTATTTCCACTGCAATATGCATTTTCGTTCTCATTGCAATTATCATTTTGGTTCCACCTATAATACTACCCATTCAATGGAATGATTAACATCCTGGAAATACCTCTTAAGTAATAAAACGTGGAAAGTATCATGGAAATTGATTTTCAAAGGTAGTGCAAGTATGAAGGCCACTCATCCAATCCTCTCAAGGATCTCAAAAGGCTCGCAATATCGAGGTCCCAGCTTGGTAGATGACCCATTCCTCAAGGATATCCTCTTGGTCTTGATGTGCAAGTACACATGCTCACCAACTTTGAACTCCTTAAATACCCTAAGTTTATCTACATAAATATTCTTCATGTCTTTTGTTTCCTTCAAATTCCTCTTAATAACCTACATTTCTCATTCCATCTCTGCCAACATATCCAGTCCAATCAATACCCTGTTCACTAGATCAATCCAGCTAATAGGAGTATTACAACTCCACACATAAAGTTCCTCAAAGAGACTAATATTCAGGACTCTTGATACCCATTATTATATGAAAATTCTACCAGTGGAAGATACTCTTCCCACTTCCTTTGTTGATGCATGAAGTACATCGTCAACATGTCATCAAGAACCATTTTAACCCTCTCTATATATCCATCTATCTACAGATGATAAATTTTACAGAAAGCCAACTTTTTCCCGAAACATGCAAACAACTCCTTCCAAAACCTAGAAGTAAGCTTGGAATCTCTGTTGGATATAATATTCTTAAGAAAACCATGCAATATCATTATCTCCCTAATGAAAATCTAAGCTACCTCATTGGTTGAGCTCGTAGACTTAACTGCAATGAAGTGCACTACCTTAACCTATCAACCACAACCATGATATAATCATGTTGCTTCGATGTCTTCAAAAATCCTATAATGAGTTCCATGGAAATGACTTCACATTCCCACACTGGAATCAGAATAAGATTTCAAAAAATCCTTGGATTCTTACACTATGCCTTTACTTTTTGAAAATCTAAACATCTCTCAATAAACTCAGCCACTTCTTTCTTCATATTTGACCAATTGTAGAACTTCTTTACTATTTTCAATGTCTTTTGATATCCCGGTGACCTGAATACGACTTGACATGAAACTCCCTCAAGATAATATTCTTTAGATCAATATCATCTGGTACATAAATATTATTCCTAAATATGACCAATTCATTTGTTGTGAGGTGATACTCCTCATCCCCATTACCTTCACCCTGCTGCTGTGTTGGGATGGGGTCCCCTAAGGGAAATTTTTTGTATAATTTTGGGCTAAATTTTGTTGAAACATGTTGTGCACAGAAGTAAAGGGGATTTGGGGTGGGTCAAATCTCCTTTATCATTGTAATCAGTAAAATTGGAAACCATGAGTCTCAAACCATGGTTTGAGACCATGATATGTGCACATCAAAGACTTATAAAAATGTAAGAGTTAAGTCGAGTAAGAAATAAATCAATAGATCGATAGATGTTAATGTTAATGAATGGTTTGATTTGAGGTTTGGGTAATTCTATGTTTTGTATTGGTAGAAAGGCTCATATTGGCTGTATGCACAGAGACCTAGTCCTAAGTTTTTTGTGCGAAGACCTAGCCTTGAGCTGTGTGCATGGACTCTACTACTATGTGCGCAGACAAAAAGGTATTGTACTGAGTTGAAGGTCCATTAATAAAGAAGAAGCTTTGGAAAATTCTGATGCAATTTCTATGTGTTACCCATGATTATGTTGTTTATCAGTTAATCTCTTTATGTTGAACGTATATTTATCTTGGTTAATTATCTGTGGAAAATATTTGTATTCGTGCCACGATTAATTTTCCGTTAAGGGTTTTTATTGGAAAACTATCGATATGATCATACAAGTGTGGCTTCTGCTCTGATAAGTTAGACTGGGCTAAATTATAATATGTTTACGCCTATCTATTAAGTTTTTTTTTATCTGCACCTAGATCTGGGTTCTTAAGGATGCCTCGCGCAGTCAGATAAGCATTAAATCTGACAAGGGTAAAACACATATCAAATGCTCCCTGAGGATGCCGAAACCTGGTTCCGTTACCCCCCCATACTGCTTTGGGTTAGAATTTGGTCTGCACAATTATATCATTACCGAAAGAGCCAGCAGTTGTAGGGTTTTGTTGGTTGCACAAAACACTTTGAACCTGGGTCTTGACCCCTTAAGCCAACAAATGGTTTTGTTGCCAGGACTGAGATTTGTTTGGGAAAGACTTGATGTTGTCATTTGCGGAATTTTGAGATCTAAAATGGCCCTCCCAAGGAAATTATAAAATAATAGTGGAAATAATAAAATAAGATTTGATTACATCACCAAATTTTATAGGGAAAAAAGAAAAAGCTACTTTTTCAACTCATATTTTCAACTTATCTCCCAAATGTTTTACTCCAATTTCTATGGGGAGTACTCGTCGAATGAAAATTTTAATTCTTCCTTCATGAAGTACCCATGTTGCATACTTTTGATGGATCCTGCTACATGAAAAATGTGATTACAATAACATGTTATCATGTATTTCTCATTTTTCATGTAGCAAGTTCCATCAAAAGTATTTGAAATGGGTACTCCTTAGATGAGGAATTAAATTTTTCATCCAATGAATACTCTCACTCGAAATTTGAGTAAAAAAATTAGGAGATAAGTTGAAAATAGGAGTTGAAAAAGTAGTTTTATTATTTTATTATTTTTTAATCTTTTTGCCCTTTTACTTAAAAAATGGTGAATCATCCCCCATGGTTGGCATCATCATCTTGAATCCAATCGGTTGTTATAAATTTTATTTTGGTTGTACATTTTTCTTAGGAGGCCCATTTTAGACCTCAAAATTCCCCTAATGGGCATCACGCAAAGAATGAACTGCAAGATTGGTTTGATAAGAAGGTACGTGAATTTGCAATCCAAGAAAATAGAAACCATAAATTATCTGTTGAGGATTGGGAGCAATGGTATATCTATACATATGTCGATGAAATTTTCTTTGCTTCCTTTGCAACTGAGTTACACGAGTGGTTATCTCGGTTGACTGAATCTTAGACATGTTTAAAGGATGAGGCGATCACTGGGAGGACTTCTGAGGTGGTTCAGCAGTTGGAGAAATCTAGTAATAAAATTTACTATGCAATATATTATTGTATTGATGGTATTTTGAGTGGCTTTGTGACTGAATTTTCTATTGATAGTTTTGTATCATATTCTAAAGATGAAAGTAGATTTTTCAAGGGCCCTAGAGGTAAGTTTCTACACTCATTAAAATTGTGGATTAAAATGATGTTATGTGAAAATGGAACTTTGTGCATCCACATTGAGTGAATGTCCCTAAGAGGCCCGACTACGTGTAACAAAAAAACCTACATAGTATATCTAGAAGAAGGTTTTATTTATAGCCCTCTCAATGGTAAATCTGACAATGATGAGGAGTCAGAAACAGGTAGCTTTGGTGAATCTGCACACTCAGAATAAGAGGTATTGCGAGATCAAACTATTTTTGGGTCATTAGCCATAGTTCAAATCCCATCCACTCCACTTCCAAATTTATTTCACTCTAACAAGTCATCCACTCCAACTCCACCTTCACCACCAAAATTCAATATGGCTACGTCGATAAAGCTACATAGTTTCAAGGGTGTTGGAAATTAATATTTCCACAAATTTGTGTCCATTGCAGATGTTTTATGGACAACGCAAATAATGATAATGTTAAGAAATAATAGCTGGCTACTTCATTTTAAGAACATGCACTGGATTGGTAAATGAGGTATATGGAAACCAACCCTAATGAAATGATTAATGAGCTTAAAACCACATTGAATTAGCAGTTCAAAAAGCCAAAATCATACTCTCAATGCATGACCAAATTAAAGGAGAGTCACCACGAAGTGAACGAATATATATTGGAGGCAGATGACTAATTGAAGCACACCACCAAGGACGAAGGATTTACTATCAATGAAACACAACACAAATAATGGTTCATTTCTATGTTGTTTTCGCAACTACACTAGTCCTTAAACCAAGAGAATATTGCGACATAGGCCGAAGCTGTGGACATCGCCATGAAGCTAGAAGCCTCGCCTGTACTAGCCACACAGGTTGGGGCTTAGTAAATGGAAATCCAGCTGTCTGCATTACATGTAGAAATACAAACTCTAATAAAAGAGAAGTAAAAGGATGTGTGCGCAGGAGTATGGTGTACACGTTGTAAAGCTGAAGGGCCTCATAGGTATCATTTTTCAGTATATCATAACTATCTGGGGGTTAGAGGACCGAGTCAGATTAAGAATGGGGCAAGGCATAGTGAGGCTCCCAAATTATGGTGTGCAATTTTCTAAGATGATGGACTGCACACGATAAACTTCTACCCTAGGCTTGGTAAATATATTTCAGAGCTACAACAACCTTACTGCACATTTTATTGATCTGTGGGGCACGACGAGAAGAATTATCACAACTTCGATCTAATGATTGAGGAGCCTGCTTCGTATATATTTCACGTTGAGGGTAGAGGACCAGATTCGCCTGCATCACCATCTGGGCTTGGTGGGTTTCAAGGCAGAGGAGGAGGAGCTGGTTGTGGAAGAGAAAACCCATTTCTTATAACTTTGGAGAGGCGGGTCTTTATGCACACGATTTTTCGAACCCAACACAGAAATATTTTAGGTACTGTAGACAATTTGATCATTTTCTTGAATATTTCCTTGTAATGTTTGTAAAAATGTAGGAAAATAAATCATAGACACCTACACAGAATGTTCAAATGATGAGAGTGGAACTGCACATTGAATACCCTAGCATAAATATTGTGATCGAAAGCGACGTAGCAACTAGAGAAGATAATTTAGGAAGTAAGAGACCTATCACTGTTGTTTGGGTCCCGAGATCTCCTCAGAAAAAGGAGGGGTTTAATATACAAAGGGAGGAAAAAACCTTCGCCGCAAAAAAGGACTTTGCAGATCCTATCACATATAAAGTACCAATAAAACCTACCATGGATAACATGGAAGGGCAGAAGCCTGTAGAGATGAAACCATTTTTGCAGGCATGTATCAAGATTTTTCATAATAAGAAGGCAGCTAAGAATATTCAAGATCTAATTAATAGTGTGCCAAAATTGAACATCCCTAGATCGAGTAAAATGTTGTCAATATTATCTACAAGAAAAAGAGAATAATTAGCCAAGAGATGCGCCTAACTACTCATATAAGTGAGTTGAAATTGATCAGGTCATTTTAGATCTAGGATTTGATGCAAATGTCATACCAATGTAGACTTGGTAGAAAATGGGAGATCCAAAGTTGGAATGGTCTGCAATATAGTTGCCCATGGAAAATCAATAGAAGATTATCCCAATGGGTATAATTTCTGGGGTCATAGTTGATATCTAAGGATTTAAGGAACTAGCTTATTTTGAGGTTATTCAAATTTTTGATGATTCAGATTTGCACCCTGCGTTGTTGGGCCTGGATTAGGCTATTGACATGGATGCTAGCATCAACCTCAAGCGCAAAATTATGGTGTTTGAAAATAATGCAACCATGGTTGTGGTCCCATTGGACCATGAATAAAGAGAAATATACACAGAACCTATGTGTGCGAAAAAGGACATTGATCATATCTACAATCTAACTGTGAGAGATGACTATTGGATCAATCCCACAAAAGATGGTCGGCTCAGCTAGGATAGGGATAATTCATGCCACTCAGACTTAGATGAGGAATTGGAGAACTAGAAGAACCATTTTCATAAAGTCTCTACACTCCGTTGAAACTGAGTCACCGGATCTCTATGATGCATATCCTCTGAGGTTCGAGAATTACCTTGTTATGATGGTGTAGGAAGTCTCAATTTTTTTTTAGATAAATTTGAAAATTTTGTTTCAGAGACACAATGGTTCCATGCGCTTGACTTAGTTTTGTGCTACACCAGAGCACGCTGGTGGGAAACACACAAGGACAACTTGGTGGATTGGGAAGAATGCACCCACATGATGCAACTACAATTTGGACAACCCAATCCTTGGTTGGAAGGAACCGATGCAGGCAAAGAAGACCCGCACATGCATTTATCCAGGTGGACTGCACCTTGGAGAGAAGAGCCACAACCTAGTTGGGTGAATACATTTATCCATACTTTAGGCAAAATACCTATGAAATGGTATTTGGAGGTTGAGCTGCCACAAGGCATGCAAGAATGAGCTACACTATGAGAAAGCTTTGTTTTAACGTTGAGCTTTGAGAGTTGATTCACATGCATCAATACTACCTTACACACGATTCAAGATGTGGTCTTTGACATGCCAGAGAAACCAAAAGAACGAGCCCTACCAGCATGGGATGCATAGATGAAGGATATAGTTGAATGTCGGAATGTGACTATTGAAAGTAATGAGGAAGACCCAAGAAACATCAATGTCCCTGAGTCTCAATGTCAACATGTAGTTTTTGGGCCTATTGTTGAAGTGCCAAATGTGACTAAACCCGTTAATATTACACAATTCAACATTGTAACATAAGAGCAACCTAAGATTTCTAAAATAGGGGATTATTGGGATGAAGATACAGTAGTTAAGGTTGTGGAGCTTCTCGTTGAATATCAAGACTTATTTCCCATGAATTTTTCAAAGTTAAAAGGTATTGTCGAGGATCATGGTGTGATGAAAATCACTCTTAAGCCAGATGTTAGGATTTTCAAGCAAAGCCCTTACATTTTGAATCCTAAGTATAAATAGAAGGTCAAGGAGGAGTTGGAGAAAATGTTTAATGCAGGGACCATTGAATTAATAGAAGAATCAGATTGGGTAAGCCCCATGGTGGTCCAAAAAAATAAGACCAAACGAGAAATTAGGATTTATGTGGATCTATGCAAGATGAATGAAGCATGTGTGCATGTCCCTTTTCCCAACTCCATTTTCAGATGAAATATTTGACAATCTGGGAGGGCAGGAGGCATACTCATTCACTAATGGATATACCACCATATACGAATTGTGCTTGAAAATGGAAGTAAGACAACCTTTGTGACGGAACGGGGATCATTCCAATATAAAATAATGCCATTCATTCTGAATAATGTGCTAGCAATATTCTCGCACGTGGTGGCAGCTGTGTTTAAGGAGTACATACATAGGTTCTTAGAAGTATATTTTGATGAATGGATTTTATTTTTCTTATTGAAGAAGCATGTTTCAAATCTGAAATTAATGTTGGATACTTGTTGAAAGCATCAGATCTTGTTGAATCTAAAGAAGTGCATATTATGTGTCCATTTCGGGATTTTTTTGGGTCATATTATCTGTCAATAGGGATTGATGTTCGATCTAGCTAATATTTCTATTGTTTTCAACTTGGAGGCGCCCACAAATATGAAGCAGTTGCACTCGATTTTGGGTCATACTGGATTTATTGAAGGCTATGCATTGAGTAGTGCATCGATGGAAAATTTGTTGAAGAAGGACTCCTATTTTAACTCGGATGAGGACTGCCAGAAGAGTTTAGAGTTGCTTAAGGCGAAAATGGTGTTTACACCTATTTGGTATTTCAAAATTGGAAAAAGGAATTACATGTACATGTGGATGCTTCTTGTATCGTGCTAGGCGTTGTACTTGCACAACCATGAGTTGGAGATATTGATCACCCAATTGAATTTGGGAGCAGGAAATTGTCATGTGATGAGTGCAACTACTTGACAATAGAGAGAGAAGTATTAGCTATGGTCTATACACTACAAAAATTAATCAGTATTTGCTGGAAGGAAATTTTAAGATTTTTACCATTAAGGGAATTTTGAGGTCTAAAATGGGCCTCCTAAGGAAATTATAAAATAATAGTGGAAATAGTAAAATAAGATTTGATTACATCATCAAAATTGAAAGGGAAAAAAGAAAAAACTATTTTTTTCAACTCATATTTTCAACCTATCTCCCAAATTGTTTACTCAAATTTCGAGCGGGAGTACTCGTTGGATGCAAAATTTAATTCCTCATCCAAGGAGTACCCATGTTGCATACTTTCAATGGATCCTGCTACACGAAAAATAAGAAATACATGAAAAACATGATTGCAATCACGTTTTTTCATGTATTTCCAACTTTTCATGCAGCAGTGTCCATCAAAATTATGCAACATGGGTACTCCTTGTATGCGAAATTAAATTTTTCATCCAATGACTACTCCTGCTCAAAATTAGAGTAAAAAAATTGGGATAAAAGTTGAAACTACCAGTTGAAAAAGTAGTTTTATTATTTTATTATTTTTTAATCTTTTTACCCTTTTACTTAAAAAATGATGAATCATCCCCCATGGTTGAAATCATTATCTTGAATCTTATTGGTTCTTATAAATTTTATTTCTGTTGTACATTTTTCTTAGGAGGCCCATTTTAGACCTCAAAATTTCCCTAATGCTGATCAATCTGCTTTGAATTACCTGGTCAAAAAGCATGTGTTTGGGGGGGATATTTGTCGATGGCTCTTATTATTTTAGGAGTATGATTTTGAGGTGATTGTAAATCGAGGGAGATTTAATGCAGGTCCAGACCATCTATCATGCATTGAAAGTGGAGAGGCACCAACTAGTTTGGAGGTCGGGTTACCAGACGCGTAGCTATTTTCCATTAAAGTATTCGATGACCACTTTGCAAATAGTATCCACTTTCTGACCACTGGTGGTGCGCCTATGGATTATACAATTAAGAAGAAGAAAGAACTGGTCTTGCGTGCAACAAAATTTTCTTTGATTGTTGACCAGTTCTATAAGATGGGATTTGATGAGGTATTGAGATGTGATGTGTCGGAGTGAAAGACAGAGCATCCTAGTCGAAGTACATGCAGGTGTTACAAGAGGTCACTATGCAAGAAAACCAACTGTGCAAGAAATTTTGAGGGCTAGGTTGTGGTGGCCTACGATGCATAATGATGCAAAATAATATTTTCATGCTTGTGATGTATGTGAAAGAATGGGGAAACGCTCATGTAGAGATGAAATTCTACTACAACCACAAGTGACTTTACAGGCTTTTTATAAATGAATTATTAAATTTGTAGGACCGATCAACCCTCCCGGGAAGACTGGTGTGTAGAAGATAAGACTGTGAAATATTATAGTGCAAAGATAGTTTTGCACTTCATTTTTGAGAATATCTTGACAACACTTGGGTGTCTCAAGATCATGATAAGTGATCAGGGTACACATATTGTGAATGAGACCATTCAAGCATTGAAAATGGATTTTAATATGCACCATCAGAGGAGTACATCATGCAATAAAATGGCACGGTCGAAGCCTTTAATAAGATTTTGGAGAATGTGCTCACTAAGGTCTGCAACACTAATTGGAACGATTGGGATGTGCATGTACTTGTGGTTATGTGGGCATATAGAACTACATGCAAGAAATTTACCAGACATACCCCTTCCTGGTTTGTCTATGGACAGGAAGTTGTTATGCCAATGGATTACATCAACCCTAGTCTACGCATTGCACTAGTAACTAACATGGTTAATCAAGATAATATGGAAGAGCGACTATTTCAGCTAGTTTCACTAGAGGAGGACATATTAATTGATGGTTTCCATCAGTAGGTGCAAAAGGGTGTGAAAAATCTTGGCATGACAGGCACATCAGACAAAATATTTTCAAGGAGGATGATTTATTTTTTCTATATGACAGTAACTTTGCACGCCACTGAGGAAAATTAAAAATGCATTGGCTTGGAACTTATGTTGTCAAGGAGATTACAGAAGGAGGCTTGGTACATCTAGTTACCTTAAGGGATGAAGTCCTTCCTTGATATGTGAATGGAATTCGGTTGAAGCCTTACAGTGATGATCCTATCCCTATGTGCGCCAAATGACTATATGTCTGGAGAAGTGTCTTAGTGCCCCGGACAATTGTGAGAGGGAGAAGGATGATAAAGAAGTCTGTCAAAAGTTGTCAAAGTATGTCAGTGTGACGAATATTGAGGAAGCATAGGTATCTGCGATAGTCGCATAGAGGTTGCGCCAATAAATTGAAACTGTCATAGATGGACCAAAAAATAGTCATTGGAATAGTTAATCTAGATAACAAAACTTTATTACCATTTGGAGTATTTTCTAACCTACATTTATGGAGTATATTATGCCAAATTTGGAGTCTTTTTAGTATTTATGAGGCTGCATCAACATACATCAGGTCATTTAGGTTGTGCCATCACTATAAATATGTCAGGAAGGGTCGCATTAGCTCCCTTTTATTTCTAGGTGATCTTTGTCTATTTCTCTCATTGTGTTTGCCTGAGTGTATATCTGAGCACCTAGAATCCTTCCTTAAGATAATGCACCAACAAGAGTTATGACATTTAATCCCTCCCAGTATGACTACCACAGATCCTACCCCCTCTACAATGCCCACTAAAGAGACACTTGTGCTGTAACCTCAAATGTAGAAAACAAAAAAGGGAAGACCTCAGAGATTAGGAAGTCTTTGAGCAAGAAGACATTGAAACCTAAGTTGACCCTGGCTGAGTGACAGAAGGGACCAATGGATGAAGAGCCCAAATTAATCATCGAAGAGGATGTTTTTGAATAGATCAATCCAATGTCCTAGTTGCCGAGGTATATGGTGTCGCTCAAGTCGTCTATGAAAATCACGAAGGACTTAGATAAGGTCAAATCTCATATCAATATGTCGTTGCTCTTGGAAAATGTTCCATTTGAAGGAGACATGTTTGCAAAGGTGTCATTTCTCAAAATCAAAGACTGGGACATGGATGACCATGAAAATTTCCTCGAACTTGCACCCTCGTAGTATTTGTAGCAGGTACCCTATGACAGGGGAGTCATCAAAGTCGATATGAAGACATGGGCATTGGAGTTGCAACAGTCTGGGTTGTTGAACCTTTGGACCATCCCATATTTTTGGCATATCATCAGAAATGACATTTTTCTGCGCCAACTGCTCGCCCTGGTGCACGATAATTGTCTATGGCTAGGAGAGCCCATTCTGATATATGATATGTTGATTCATTAGATCACCAGGTTACCATACTAAGGGGAGGATCGAAGGGCGGCCTTAAGAGGAAAGGGATTGGAGAAAAAGGTCACTGATGAGGTGAAGAACTATTATGGGGTGAACAGGAACACCCGCAGCTTTGTTGCAGCAGACATCAATTCCACAGGATTTAAATTTTCCACCCTAATCCTTGCGTGTAGAATGATTAGGAAGTGGCATTCAAAGGAGTTTTTGGCGTATGTAATTAACCTAGCTGCGTAGTCCATAAAAGGGGTAAAATATAATTGGGAAAAGTACCTCTACAGTGAATTTCTAGAAACCATTCAGGAGGCACAGGAGGAGGGAAAACATTTCTATTATGCTTGGTTTTTGTCATTGGTCGCACTGATCAGTTAGAGGTTGTCGTCGCAGTAAAAATTTCTAGACATTGAAACCGATCTATGTAAAGCTGCCAAGTATGCGTCCCTATGGAAGTCGAAGCTGCCATCCAGAATCACAGAAAATAAAATCTTCTAGGTTTTTTTTGATGCAGAAATATTTGAAGCGGTGCAGTCCAATCTAAGACTCTCACCTACGTTGTATGAGTAGTACAAGCACATCACAGACTTCAATTCTATCTTCCATAATGTGCATATTTACGTGAATACGGGCATGGTAGGGGTATGGTATGAGCTGCCATACATGGTCACGGAGGATGAACTTGTGTGCACCATGACCAGGTGGCCCCCACTATGGCTTGAAGCAATCACGATTGGAGGTGTGTCATCCTATATACCACCGAAGACCCCAATGAAGCCGTGCACGCCCACATATCACCTAAAGAGAGAAACAATGGACCTGTGCATTGATGAGGACATGGAAAAGAAGGATGGAAACATTTTCGATGCACTGATAGACACAGTTTGAGGAACCAAAAGAGGGCCTCAGACCACCCTGTGGTCGTGCACAAAATGAAAAGGTTCTAAGAAAACTAGGACCAATCCATTGATTCTTATAGAGGAGGATTTTGACAAGATTGGAGATATAATACAGACGATCACTGAACATGTATGGACCAAGGTTGAAGCTTGGTATAATTTCATCCTTGATGATGTGCAATAGGGCCTCCAACATCTCAAAGTGCAATCGAGCGCCATACAAGTGAGAGTTGGTCAAGCAAGTGTGGGACAAGTGAGTGAGCTAAGAATTTGACACCCATCCAGCTTTGAAAGCCGAATATTTCAAGTTTCAGGTACCACACTTCAAATTATCATTTTCAAGCTATGCGTGATCATTCCCGAAATCTCTAAGGTCGATATTGATTTAGCTGTGTTCCCCAGCGGCAAGCTGCATGTTATAAGGCCTGTAATACCAAGAATATAAGGCCTTCCAATACATTGTGGCAGCACAACACCAAGCCTCCTCCACACTTAAAGGACAACAGCTAGCATAGGATGCACATCATGCCACTGAGATCCAGTGCACCTAGTTGGAAACTTTGGTTTATCAACTATGTTCAGGTATCCTCGAAATCACAGTACAAAATATTGTAACTCCCACTGTTAAATTATAAAAAATGGTAGTCACGCTCAATGCTTCACGCTATGAAATTGCCACAGTCCGAGCAGAACTTGAGCAGAAGATCGTTGACTTGCAGATGAAGTTGTAACCTAAGACTCCTCCAAAGTTTCATGCATAGCATGCCAAGGTTGTTCAAAAGTCAAATGTTAAGATCAACATTTTTGTGGATGCTTGTAGCCGATTGTTAGAGGAGGCCATGGGAATTTAGACCTCCATCCAAGATGACCCTTTGGCACTGCAGCTGAAGATGGACCTGTGGGAAATAGAGAAACAATTTAATGAGATTCAGGTCACTGCATCGACCTTGGTGCCTGCCTAGTGGTTGCCGTGCTTATAGGAAATTCGAGATATTCGAGAAGATATTGACACACTACGCCGATGGGAGTGGTTGCTCGACAACCTAATGTAGCCTTGGACTGAGGAAGCCTTGTAGTTGTCACAAAGCATAGATGGTGCCCTAAGAAGCATGTAGAAGACCTAGAGGAGTATCAACCTAGTAGCTGAGGGGCCAACTACAGAAAAACTGGTCCATGAAGCACAAAATGTTGTAGCACAAAGCACTGAATTCATTCAGCAACTAAAGACTTCCATTCAGCCGCTAAAGGACAAGATGCAAAAACTAGGACCAGAGTGACTAGGGACCAGTAGACCCTGTTGGGTTCATGTTGCAATGGGGTCCCTAAGAGAAAATTTTTGTATAATTTTGGGCTAAATTTTGTTAAAATCCATTGCGCGTAGAAGTGAAGGGGATTTGGGGCTGGTCAAAGCTCCTTTATCATTGTAATGGGTAAAAATTAAAATCAATCAATAGATCGATAGATGTCAAAGGCTTATAAATATTTAAGTGTCGAGTCGAGTAAGAAACCAATAAATATATCAATATATGTTAATGTTAATGAATTCTTTGATCTAATTTTTGGGTAAGTGTGTGATCGTTCTGGGTAGAAAGGCTCCTACTGGTTGTGTGCGCGGGGACCTAGTCGTGAGTTGTCTGCACGGACTTTGCTGCTCTATGCACAGATGGAAATGGATTGTACTGAGTTGAAGATCCATTAATAAATAAGAAGCTTTGGAAAATTCAGATGAAATTTTTGTGTTATGCATGATTATGTTGCTTATCTGTTAATTTGTTTATTTTGAATGTGTATTTATCTAGGTTAATAATCTGTGTAAAATATTTTTATTTGCACCAGGATTAATTTTCTGTTAAGCATTTTTACAGAAAATTATCTATATGATCATGCAAGTGTGGTTTCTGCTCTGATAAGTTAGACCCGACTGAAGTATAATTTGTTTAGGCATATTTGTTAATGGTTTTTGTTTGTGTTTATATCCGGTTTCTTGCGTATGTCCCACGTAGATAGATAATTATTAAATCTGATAAGAAAGGTTAAAACACACATCAAACGCTCCCTCAGGGTGCGAAAACCTAGTTCAAGCACCCCCCCATACTCCTTCAGGTGAGACTTTGGTCTGCGCAGGAAGATCATTATCGAAAGGGCCAGTAGTTGGATGTGTTTGTTGGTTGCGCATGACACTTTGATCCTGGGTGAGGACCCCTTAAGAATACATGTTGTAACCTATGCCTCAATTGTTGATAATAGCCATCATGTTTTCCTTCCTGTAAGATCTAATCAGGTAAATATGTCCCAAAATAACTCACTACTTTCATTGATTCACCTGTACTCTTTTACTGAGAGCATCTGCAACCTTTTTCTCCTTGCCCTTAATGTACATGATCCCATTTAAAGCTCATTAAGAGTAGCCAACCATATAGTTTACTTATCATTCATATTATGTTGGTCAATCAAGTACCTAACCCACTGTGATCACTAATCAAAATAAATCACCATCCAAGAAGTTAATTCTTCCACATATTTAAGGCATGAATAATAGCTACCAACTCAACATCACGTGTCACATAATTATGATTGTGCTCATTCAACTTCCTTGACTCATAACATATAACCTTTCCATATTTCATCATGACTACTCCAAGTCCTCTATTGCAAGCATATGTATATACCATGAACTCTTTCTCTAGATCCATAATCTTCAGGACTATAAAATGTGTAATAAAATGCTTCAAATGCTCAAAAATATCTTCACACTCTTTATTCAATTCAAACTTCTTCCATTTTCACTACAAATATGTAATAGGATAGGAAACCCATGAGAATTTCCTGATGAACCACCTATAGTAACCTGGCAGTCCCATAATGTTGATCAGCGGTTGTCATTGATGTCAACCCAAGCAGCCTCGGGACTAACCCAATATTGCATGGGAATTTTGACCTACAAAATTACTATATTTTGGTTCAATAATTATTCTGATAGTTTCTACTTGTCGAGATGTTTCTGTTGATATATGGCATGCCACGTAATTTTTCATGGTTTGAGATATATTCATGTTTGAATTTTATACCCCCAGTTAGTGGGCTAAAAGCCCATAGGGTTGTGGCATGGGTCATTGAAAAGTCACAATTAATATTTTTTAAGCTCCTAAAATCCCTCCCACATTTACTTGTTGAAGCCTCTCTCAACCTAAGAATTTATATAAATTGTGATCCTCATATCCTCCTTATGCAAGGGATTTCGCCATCTAAAACAGGTCATCATGGAATTTTTGCCCTAACTTTGTTTCTACGAAGGTTCAGATGCTAAAATTTTTATGAGGCGTAGTTGAAATCCTGAGGAAGCTCCTTTGAAAATTTTAGATCAATTTTCAAAACATTGTCAGAGATATGATCTGTGGAAGTCAGTGTTTTTGCAAGCTCCTGAAATTCATCTCAAGGAAGTGACCTTAATAAAATCATCATAACCCTCTCTCTGAGTATCGAATTGGTATTCTGTAAAAAGTTGAATATAGTGCAAAAAATTTAGTTTTTTCTCTATAAATTTCAGAGCCAAATGAAGAAAATGTGACACATGGAACGTCATACAAGTTCGCTCTACTGAAATAGTCCATAATTAGGGCATTGTGAGAGATTGGGCATAACTCCTCCTTGAAGAATCCAAATTGGGTTAGACCTATGGCACTGGAAAGATGACAAAGAGGACTACTACAAGACCAAAAATCACATATTGGGGATCTGAAATAACATAGATACACCAGTTTCAATATCGATCTCCTAAAAGGCAAGAAAACACTAGGACGAGACTTTCTAGGGCAGAAAAGCAAAGCAAGGTGCAGTAGAGGGTAGCATGACAAGAGTAGTAACCAAGGTGCATAACATCAACAAGAATTTCATCACATGAAGTCTTCAAGTGGGTATCACTGCATACAATCATTGTAAAGGTATCATTGTACTAAGTCATTGTAAATAAATTATTGTAAAAATTGTACTAGTGTCTATCTGCCAAGAGTTGAAGAGGTAGTTTCAGGTGGTGTAAGATCATCATTAGGTGGTTGTGTCATAGTTGGGGTTATGTTCTAGTGTGTCTTCTTCTTCTACATAATTCTATATCATTGTAAAGTGGACCATTTTCCCTGGTGCGGGAGTCCATTCTTATTTTATTCTTCTAAAGGGTGGTAGGTTAGTGCTAAGGTGACTTGTAGCTCATTAGGTGTTGGGGCATCCATTCAGTTGACTACTAAATAATCTCGGGTATTAGAGCATCCATCCCGTGGGAGCTGGAAAAGAATGCTTTTCTAGATTCTAGGAAGTTGGAGCTTTATTTTCAATTGGAGTTGAATATTAAAGAATTATTAGAAAAGCATTAGGTGGCTTTTGTCTCAGAGTGAGTTTCCACTTAAAAACTATGTGAATTTGTATTCCTTTTGTTTACTGCTATCATTGTACATACATTGATAATAATTGAAGATTAACTAATGCTTTAATTGAAAGGAATAATGATTCTGACCCCCCCCCCTCTCAGTATTTCCAACAATTGGTTTCAGAGCTTGGTTCCTTCAATAGCAGCTTAACAGCTAGAAGAAGGTCATGGGGCATACCAAGAATGGTGTACCTCTGTTCAATGAAAATAATTATGCACTCTGGAAAGGAATAATGGAGGTCTATCTCTTGGAGGAAGGTTACGAAGTATGGGACACTATTCAAAATGGATTTACATCAACCACGGATGAACAAGGTAAGAAGAATTTGGTAAATGATGCAAAAGAAAAGAATATTGTTATCAATGGACTGATTGAATTTGCTTATCATAAGGTGTTGGGTTGTAAAACCACAAAAAATGTATGGAACAAGCTTGAGAATATATATGAAGGTGACTCAAATGTCAAAGAAGCAAAGCTTCAAATATATAGAGAAAAATTTGAGCAACTCAGAATGAAAGAAGATTGCAACATTGCTGCATACTTCCAATACGTTGATGAAATAACCAATAGTCTAGAAGGATTGGGAGAGCCAGTTGACGAGAAGACTATTATATGGAAGATTCTTAGAATGTTACCAGGGAGATTCAACCCAAAGGTATCGGTCTTAGAACACAGTGCAAATCTGGACAAACTGAGCAAAGAGGAATTACATGGAGTACTCATAGCATATGAAATGAGACTTGATGAAGAAAAGGGTACTTCAAATCTAGAAACTGCGTTCGTTGCATCTAATAAAACCAATAAGGAAAAACAACCTTCAATTGAAATGACATGCACCTGCAAGTGTGAAGAAAAGGGAGATGATGGAGAAGGTCTTTCAGATGAAGAATATGCTTCCTTTACGAAAAAACTAAAAATTGGTAAGGGAAAATTCAAAGGTAAACTTCCATTGATATGTTTCGGTTGTGGTGAGGTTGGCCATTTTGCAGCAAAATGTCTAAACCAAAGTGATGAAAACTCAAAAGGAAAGAAAGGATTTAAGAAATTCAACAAGAAAGGCAAAAAGAAAGGATCCAAAAGGAACTCTCTCTCTAAAGAAGATAGCTTATCATTCGATGAAGAAAGTGACAGCATAGAAGAAGCCAATGAGAAAGTATTGTTTATGGCCAAGCACAATAAACAAGAGGTATCAAACAATGAAGAATAAGGGTTGACCATAGAAGAATTTTTTTAGGAGAAAATCAGGCTTATAAAGATCTCAAGGTTGAGAAGATCTGTTCCAGTAATCTTGAAGAACAAGTTCAAGGTCTCAAAATTGAAGTTCAAGAACACAAATGTATTGAAGAGTCACTTCAAAACAAGTTGGAAGAAAGAAACCAAGAAAGAGAATCATTAGAAGTTGAAGTAGTCTCACTGCGTAAAGAAGTGAAGAAGGGAAAAATTGTCCAAAACTATGCCAATAGCTCAAGGGCATTGGAAGAAATCATCAACAATCAATGATATTACAACAACAGAACTAGCCTTGGTTACAAAGAAGAAGAATTAGGACCTTCTACAACAAAATACAACAAACCTATGAGATCTGACATGCATGTAGACTTCATTGGACAAGATTTGCAAGCACATCCTTGGAAGACAATTCCTCGACGAAGATTTCCATCCAAGTACCAACATAATTTTCATGGCTATTGTTATTCATGTGGAAAAACTGGTCATAAAGCTATAGAATGTTGCACGTACCCTAGGAACCAATACAATTCCAGGAGATCCTTCAAATATGAACCTCCCAGGGCTCAACGAAACATCAATAGATTTGAACATTTAAGAAATAATATGGAATTTTACAAATGTTAGAACTTTGGACACAGCCAGAGACTGTAGACTTTAAAATCCTCGAGAAGAATCTTCGAAGCCACAGAATGAACGAACATGGAAGAAGAAGAAGACTGATAATTATGCTCTCACTCTCAAGGCTCAAAACAACAAAGATGTGTGGTGTGTTGATAGCAATTGCTAAATGCCTATGACTGGAGATAGAAGGAAATTTGTATCTCTGAAAAAGAAGAAGGATGGAACTGTATCCTTTGGAAATGATGGATCTTCAAATGTTATAGGATCAGGTATTGTCAGTCTTAGAAGCAAATATGTTATAGCCAAGAATGTTCTATTGGTTGAAAACATGAATCACAATCTGCTCAGTGTTGGAAAAATGTGTGATCAAGGACACACAATGCTATTCAACTCCACAAAATGTGAAATCAGGAAAGGCAGGTATGGTAAAATTGTGGCTACAATAAGTCAAGCTCCAAACATCATATATGTTCTGGATCAAGCAACTAAAGCATGTCTACTAGCTAAAGAAGATGAAAGCTGGTTATGGCACAAACGAATGGGTCACATAAACTTTAACAATCTTGTAAGGATAAGCAAAAAGGAAGCAGTATGAGAAATGCCGAAAAATCTCAAAACCTTCCAACACACTATGTGAGTCATGTCGGCACGGTAAGTAGAAAAAAGACAAATTTAAAACAAAATAACACTTTTCATCACATCCATTGGAATTGATACATACTGATCTATGTGGTCCTGTGAGAACAAAGGGCCAATATGGAGAATTATATTTCATGTTAATGATAGATGACTATACCAGGATGATAACCGTCAGTTTCCTAAAGACAAAATCTGAAGCATATGAGTGCTTTAAGATCTACAAGGAGTTGGTAAAAAATGAAACTGATTTGAAAATGAAGTGTCTAAGATCAGATAATGGTGGAGAATTCACTTCCAAATTATTTCAGCAATACTGTGACAAAAATAGAATAAAAAGACAATTTTCAACAACATGAACACCTCAGCAAAATGGAGTTGCTGAAAGAAAGAACAGAACCATATAGGGAATGGGTAGAACAATGTTGAAGGGCTCAAAATTGGATGAAAAATTCTAGGTTCAAGCAGTTGATATGGCAGTCTTCATTATCAACCAAAGTCTTCTTAGAAATAATTTCAACAAGACCCCATATGAATTATGGAAAGGAAAACCAGTTAATGTAAAATATTTCAAAATCTTCAGAAGAAAATGTTATATCAAAAGAGAAGATCAAAATTTGGGTAAGTTTGAATCACGTGTTGATGAAGTTACCTTTGTTGGTTACTCACGCAAAAGAAAGGACTATAAATGTTATAATCTAAGACGAAAATAGATAGTGGAGAGCATAAATGTTACATTTGATGAAGATGGTGTTCTAGCGAATAATGATGAGGATCTAGAATCTTTGAAAGTTGAGACAGAGGCTAAAAAAGAAAGATAAAATTATAGAACAAGAAGCAACTATCATTGAGGAAGAAGTAAATAATGATCATCAAGATATACCAGAACAACAACAAGAAGCTCCTCCAAGGAGAACAAGAGAATGGATTCAAAAGAACCATCCATCAAATCAAATCATTGGTGACATAAATGAAGGTCAACCACTTTGTTCATCACAACAAGCTCACATTGCTTTTATAGCAACCTTTGAGCCTAGTAGTTTTGAGGAAGGCAGCCTGAATGAACATTGGGTAGCAGCTATGAATGAATAATTGAATCAAATCGAGAAGAATAACAACTGGGAATTAGTTCCACGACCAAAATATAAAAATGTCATTGGGACTAAATGGGTGTTTAGGAACAAATTGAATGAAGATGGACATGTTACTAGAAACAAAGAAAGATTGGTTTGCAAAGGCTATGCACAAGTGGAAGGAATTTATTTCGATGAAACATTTAAGCCAATTTCCACAATGGAAGCCATCTGAATGTTTCTCTCCTATGCATGTGCAAGAAAAATCAAAGTCTACCAAATGGATGTTAAATCAGCATTTCTGAATGGAGAATTAGAGGAAGAAGTTTACATCGAACAACCTGAAGGTTTTCTACTATCAGAAAAAGAAGACTATGTTTGCAGCTTAAGGAAGGCTCTATATGGTTTCAAGTAAGCTCCTAGATCATGGTATGCTCATCTTGATGGATATCTACGTCAACAAGGGTTCAAGAAAGGTACTATTGATATCAATCTTTATGTACAAATAGATAAAGATAATTTAACAATCATTGAGGTATATGTGGATGATATAATGTTTTGTAGCAATGATGATCGACTAAGAATAACTTTTCTACAAAGATGAAAAGTGAGTTAGAGATGTCTTTACTTGGTGAGTTGACATACTTCTTAGGGCTTCAAATATCTCAGCAAGAGAAAGGAATATTTATATGTCAAGCTAAGTGCATCAAGTAAATTCTCAAGAAATTCAAAATGGAAGATTGCAAACCCGTCCTTACTCTGATGGTAACAGGTTGCAAATTGAGTATAGATGACTCATCTAAGGATGTGGATCAAAGATTGTACAGATCTATGATTAGTAGTCTTCTATATGTAACAGCCTCCCGGTCAGATGTTATCCAAGCAATTGGACAAGTAGCAAGATTCCAAGTAGAAACAAAAGAATGACATATTGATTCCATCAAAATAATTATTCGATATCTAAAGGGCACAGAAGAATATGGCTTGTGGTATCCCAAGGGTAAAAATCTCATTATTCAAGCCTTTACAGATGCAGATTGGGCATGAAGCGTTGATGATCGTAAGAGTACTAGTGGAGCAGCATTCTATCTAGGTGGTTGTCTCGTATCATGGTTAAGCACAAAGAAAATCTCAATATATTTATTTATAACGGAAGCAGAATACATTGTAGCAACATCATGTTGTACTCAAGTCCTTTGGATGAAACAAACTTTGCAAGATCTTCAATTAAAATTTAGTGAGGCTATTCCCATATTGTGTGACAACACTAGTGCCATCAGCATCTCCAAGAATCCTATCATGCATTCAAAAACAAAACACATTCTAATCAAATATCATTTTGTTAGATAACAAGACACTGAAAATAATATCAAACTTGAATGTGTTGGTACAAAATAATAAATTGCTGATATCTTCACTAAACCTTTACCTCGTGAAACATTTGAATATCTTCACCAGAAGCTTGTGATTCTCCCAAGTTCTCATTAGATTACAGGTTTGTAGGATAGTTGTGTGTCAGGGGGAGTAGAAGTGTGTACAAGTTCGTAGGATGGTTGTGTGTGAGGGGGAGTTACCCTTTTCCATTAATGTCAAAGGGGGAGAGAATGTTGTAGGAAGAGGTGTCATGATCGCAGGGGAGTACTTGTGTTGCCATCAATGCAAAAGGGGGAGATTGTTGATCAATGGTTCTCATTGATTTCAACCCAAGCAGCCCAGGGGTTAACCTAATATTGCATGGGAATTTTGACCTACCAAATTACTATAGTTAGGTTCAAGAATGCTTTTTATGGTTTCTACTTGTCGATATGTTTATGTTGATATATGGCATGCCACGTAATTCTTCACGGTTTGAGAGATATTCATGTTTGAAGTTTATACCCCGAGTTAGTGGGCTAAAACCCCATATGGTTGTGGCATGGGTCATTGAAAAGTCATAATTAATATTTTTTACACTCCTAAAATCCCTCCCACATTCACTTGTTGAATCCCCTCTCAAGCTAAGAATTTATATAAATTGTGATCCTCATATCCTCCTTATGCAAGGGATTTCGCCATCTAAAACAGATCATCATGGAATTTTCTTTCTAAGTTTTTTTCTATGAAGATTCAGAAGCTGAAATTTTTATGAGGCGAAGAAAAAATCCTAAGGAAGCTCCCGTGAAAATTTAAGCTCAAGGTGCGTAACATTTGTGGAGATATGATCTGTGGAAGTCAATGTTTGTGCAGGCTCTTGAAATTCATCTCAAAGAAGTGACCTTGGAAAATTAGTCATAACTCTCTTTCTGAGTATCAAATTAGAATTCTGTAAAAAGTGGTAGATAGTGCAAGGAATTTAGTTTTTTCTCTATAAATTTCAGAGCCAAATGAAGAAAAGGTGACACATGGCACGATGTACGATTTCTCTCTACTGAAATAGTCGATAATTAGGGCAATGTGAGAGATTGGGCATAACTCTCCCTTGAAGAATCCAAATTGGGCTAGACCTATGCCATTGGAAATATGACTCAGAGGACTACTACAAGACCAAAAATCACATATTTGGGATCTGAAATAACATAGATACACCACTTTCAATTTCGAGCTCCCAGAAGGCAAGAAAAAGCTAGATCATGTGTTGTCAAGGGTTGCAAAGGACCAGACTTTCTAGGGTAGCAAAGCAAAGAAAGGTGCAGTAGAGGGTAGCATGACAAGAGAAACAACCAAGGTGCATAACAACAGCAAGAATTTCATCACATGAAGTCTTCAAGTGGGAATCACTGCATACAGTCATTGTAAAGGTATCATTGTACTAAGTCATTGTAAATACATTATTGTAAAAGTTGTACTAGTGTCTATCTGCCAAGAGTTAAAGAGGCAGTGTCGGGTGGTCTAGGATCATCATTAGATGGTTGTGTCATAGTTGAGGTTATGTTCTAGTGAGTCTTCTTCTTCTACATCATTCTCTATCATTGTAAAGTAGACCATTTTCCCTGGTATGGGAGTCCATTCTTCTTTTATTCTTCTACATGGTGGTAGGGTGGTGCAAGGGTCAGTTGTAGCTCATTGGGTGTTGGGAATATGTTTAGTTGACTACTGGAGAATTTTGGGCGTTGGAGCGTCCATCTAGTGGGAGCTAGAGAAGAATGATTTTCTAGATTCTAGGAAGTTGGAGCTTTATTTTCAATTGGAGTTGAATATTAATGAATTATTAGAAAAGCTTTAGGTGGTTTTTGTCCCGTATTGGGTTTTGACCTTAAAAACTATTTACATTTGTGTTCCTTTTGTTTACAGTTATCATTGTACATATATTGATAATAATTGAAGATTAACTAATGCTCTAATTGAAAGGAATATTGATTCAGCCCCCCTCTCAGTATTTCCAACAATTGGTTTCAGAGCTTGGTTCCTTCAATAGCAGTTTAACATCTGGAAGGAGGTCATGGAGCATACCAAGAACGGTGTACCTCTGTTCAATGAAAATAATTATGCACTCTGGAAAGGAAGAATGGAGGTCTATCTCTTGGTGCAAGGTTACGAAGTATGGGACACTATTCAATATGGACTTACATCAACCGTGGATGAAAAAGGTAAGAAGAATTTGGTCAATGATGCAAAAGAAAAGAATATTATTATCAGTGGACTTATTGAATATACTTATCATAAGGTTTTGGGTTGTAAAACTGCCAAAAATGTATCAGACAAGCTTGAGAATATATATATGCAGGTGAATCAAATGTCAAAGAAGCAAAGCTTCAAATCTATAGAGAAAAATTTAAGCAAATCAGAATGAAAGAAGATTGCAACATTGTTGCATACTTCCAATATGTTGATGAAATAACCAATACTCTAGAAGGATTGGGAGAGCCAGTTGATGAGAACACTATTATACGGAATATTCTTAGAACGTTACCAGGGAGATTCAGCGCAAAGGTATCGATCTTAGAATATAGTGAAAATTTGGACAAACAAAGCAAAGAGTAATTACATGGAGTTCTCATAGAATATGAAATGAGTCTTGATGAAGAAGAGGGTACTTCGAATCTAGAAACTGCATTTGTTGAATCTAATAAAACCAATAAGGACAAACAACCTTCAATTGAAATGATATGCACCTGCAAGTGTGAAGAAAAGGGAGATGATGGAGAACGTCTTTCAGATAAAGAATATGCTTACTTTACAAGAAATCTAAAAATTGGTTAGGGAAAATTCAAAGGTAAAATTCCATTGATATGTTTTGGTTGTGGTGAGGTTGGGCATTTTGCACCAAAATGTCCAAACAAAAGTGATGGAAACTCAAAAGGAAAGAAATGATTTAATAAATTCAACAAGCAAGGGAAAAAGAAAGGATCCAAAATGACCTTTCTCTCTAAAGAAGATAGCTTATCATCTGATAAAGAAAGTGACAACAAAGAAGAAGCCAATGAGAAAGTGTTATTTATGGCCAAGCACAATAAACAATAGGTATCAAACAATTAAGAAGAAGGGTTGACCATAGAATAATTTTCTGAGGAGGCAATCAAGCTTATAAAAGAGCTCAAGGCTGAGAAGATCTATTCCAGTAATCTTGAAGAACAATTTCAAGGTCTGAAAATTGAAGCTGAAGAACACAAATGTATTGAAGGGTCACTTCAAAAGAAGTTGGAAGAAATCAACCATGAAAGGGAACCATTAGAAGCCGAAGTAGTCTCACTGCGTAAGGAAGTGAAGGGAAAAACTGTCCAAAACTATGCCAATGGCTCAAGGGAATTAGAAGAACTCATCAACAATCAACAATCTTACAACGACGGAACTGGCCTCGGTTACAAAGAAGAATAAGCAGGACCTTCTACAACAAAATACAATGAACCTATGAGATCTAACATGCATGTTGACTTATTGGACAATATTCGCAAGCACATCCTTGGAAGATGATTCCTCGACGAAGATTTCCATCCAGGTACCAACATATTTTTCATGGCTATTGTTATTCATGTGGAAAATTTGGTCATAAAGTTGTAGAATGTCGCACATACCCTAGGAACCAATACAATTTCAGGGGATCCTTCAAATATGAACCTCCCAGGGCTCATTTAAACATCAATATATTTGAACATTTAAGAAATAATATGGAATGTTACAAATGTCAGAAGTTTGGACACATAGCCAAAGACTACAGACTTGAAAATCCTCCAGAAGAATCTTCGAAGCCATAGAATGAACGAACATGGAAGAAGAAGAAGACTGATAATTGTGCTCTCTTTCTCAAGGCTCAAAAGAACAAAGATGTGTGGCATGTTGACAGTGGTGTCTCAACACATATGACTGGAGATAGAAGGAAATTTGTATCTTCGAAAGAGAAGTAGGATGGAACCGTATCCTTTGGAAATGACGGATCTTCAAATTTTCTAGGATTAGTTACCGTCACTCTCAGAATCAAAGATGTTATTGCCAAGAATGTTCTATTGGCTGAAAATATGAATCATAATCTGCTCAGTGTTGGACAAATGTGTGATCAAGGACACACAATGCTATTCAACTCCACAAAATGTGAAATTAGGAAACGCAGGTATGGTAAAATTGTGGCTATAGCAAGTCGAGCTCCAAATGAACTATATGTTCTAGATGAAGCAACTAAAGCATGTCTACTAGCTAAAGAAGGTGAAATTTGGTTACGGCACAAATGAATGGGTCACATAAACTTTGAAAATCTTGTCAGGATAAGCAAAAAGGAAGTAGTACGAGAAATGCCGAAAATCTCAAAACCTTCCAACACACTATGTGAGGCATGTCGGAACGACAAGCCAACAAAAATTCAAATTTAAAACAAAAGAACACTTTGCATCACATCCATTGGAATTGATACATAATAATCTATGTGGTCCTGTGAGAACAAAAGGCTTAGATGGAAAATTATATTTCATGTTAATGATAGATGACTATACCAAGATGACAGCCGTCAGTTTCCTAAAGAAAAAATCTGAAGCATTTGAGTGCTTTAAGATCTACAAGGAGTTATTCGAAAATGAAACTGAATTGAAAATAAAGTGTCTAAGATTAGATAATGGTGGAGAATTCACTTCCAAATTATTTCAGCAATACTGTGATGGAAATGGAATAAAAAGACAATATTCAACAACATGAACACCTCAGCAAAATGGAGTTGCTGAAAGAAAGAACATAACCATACAGGAAATGGGTAGAACAATGTTGAAGGACTCAAAATTGGATGAAAAATCTTGGGTTCCAGCAATTGAAATGGAAATCTTCATTATCAACTAAAGTCTTCTCAAAAATAAATGCAACAAGACCCCATATGAATTATGGAAAGGAAAACCAGCTAATGTAAAATATTTCATAATCTTCGGAAGCAAATGTTATGTCAAAAGCAAAGATCCAAATTTGGATAAGTTTGAATCACGTGTTGATGAAGGTATATTTGTTGCTTACTCACGCAAAATAAAGGCCTATGAATGTTATAATCCAAGACGAAAACATATAGTGGAGAGCATAAATGTTACATTTGACGAAGATGGTGTTCTAGCGAATAATGATGAGGATCTAGAATCTTTTAAACTTGAGACAAAGGCTGAAAAAGACAAAGATAAATTTCTAGAACACGAAGCAACTATCAATGAGGAAGAAGTAAATAATGATTATCAAGATATACCAAAACAACAACAAGAAGCTCCTCCAAGTAGAACAAAAGAATGGATTCAAAAGAACCATCCATCAAATCAAATCATTGGTGACATAAATGAAGGTCAATAACTTCGTTCATCACAACAAGCTCACATTGCTTTTCTAGCAACCTTTGAGCCTAGTATTTTTTAGGAAGCCAGCTAGAATGAACATTGAGTAGCAGCTATGAATGAAGAATTGGATTAAATTGAGAAGAATAACACCTGGGAATTAGTTCCATGACCAAAAGATAACAATGTCATTGGGACTAAGTGGTTGTTCAGGAACAAATTGAATGAAGATGGATAGGTTACCAGAAATAAAGATATATTGGTTTGCAAAGGTTATGAACAAGTGGAAGGAATTGATTTCGATGAAACATTTGCACCAGTTTCTAGAATGGAAGCCATCTGAATATTTCTCGCTTATGCATCTTCAAGAAAAATCAAAGTCTACCAAATGGATGTTAAGTCAACATTTCTGAATGGAGAATTAGAAGAAGAAGTTTACATCAAACAACCTGAAGGTTTTCTACTATCAGAAAAAGAAGACTATGTTTGCAGCTTACAGAAGGCTCTATATGGTCTCAAGCAGGCTCCCAGAGCATCATATGCTCCTCTTGATGGATATCTACGTCAACAAGGGTTCAAGAAAGGTATTGTTGATAGCAATCTTTATGTACAAATAGATAAAGATAATTTAACAATCGTTGACGTATATGTGGATGATATAATATTTGGTAGCAATGATGATCGACTAAGTAAGAACTTTTCTATAAAGATGCAAAATGAGTTAGAGATGTCTTTTCTTGGTGAGCTGACATAATTCTTAGGGTTTCAAATATCTCAGCAAGAGAAAGGAATATTTATATGTCAAGCTAAGTACATCAAGGAAATGCTCAAGAAATTCAAAATGGAAGATTGCAAACCTATCCTTACTCCAATGCTAACAGGTTTCAAATTGAGCATAGTTGACTCATATAAGGATGTGGATAAGAGGTTGTACAAATCTATGATTGGTAGTCTTCTATATGTAACAGCCTCTCGGCTAGATGTTATGTAAGCAATTGGACAAGTAGAAATATTCCAAGCAGCACCAAAAGAATCACATATTATTGTCGTCAAAATAATTCTTCGACATCTAAAGGGCACAAAATAATATAGCTTGTGGTATCCCAAGGGTAACAATCTCATTATTCAAGCCTTTACAGATGCAGATTGGGTAGGAAGCATTGATGATCGTAAGAGTACTAGTGGAGCAGCATTCTATCTAGGTAGTTGTCTCGTATCATGGTTGAGCAAAAAGCAAACCTCAATCTCATTATCTACGGCAGAAGCAGAATACATTGCAGAAACATCATGTTCTACTCAAGTCCTTTGGATGAAACAAACTTTGCAAGATCTTCAAGTACAATTCAGTGAGCCTATTCCCATTTTTTGTGACAACACTAGTGTGATGAGCATCTCCAAGAATCCTTTCATGCATTCAAAAACAAAACACATTCCAATCAAATATAATTTTGTTAGAGAACAAGTCATTGAAAAGAATATAAAACTTGAGTATGTTGGTACAAAAGAAAAAATCATTGATATCTTCACTAAACCTTTACCTCGTGAAGCTGTTGAATATCTCTGCCAGAAGCTTGGGATTCTCCAAGTTCTCATTATATTACAGGCTCGTAGGACGGTTGTGTGTCAGGGGGAGTGGAAGTGTGTACAGGTCCGCAGGATGGTTTTGTGTCAGGGGAAGTTACCCTTTTCCATTGATGTCAAAGGGGGAGAGAATGTTGTAGGAAGAGGTGTGAAGATTGCAGGGGGAGTACTTGTGTTGTTAACAATGCCAAAGGGGGAGATTTTTGATCTGTGGTTGTCATTGATGTCCACCCAAGTAGCCCAAGGGCTAACCCAATATTTCATGGGAATTTTGACCTACCAAATTACTATATTCTGATTCAAGAATTATTTTTATGGTTTTTACTTGTCGATATGTTTTCATTGATATATGGCACGCCACGTCATTCTTCACTGTTTGAGAGATCTTCATGTTTGAAGATTATACCCCCAGTTAGTGGGCTAAAGCCCCATAGGGTTGTGGCATGGCTCATTGAAAAGTCATATTTAATATTTTTTAAGCTCCTAAAATCCCTCACATTTTCACTTGTTGAAGCCCCTCTCAACCAAAGCATTTATATAAATTGTGATCCTCATATCCTCCTTATGTAAGGGATTTCACCATCTGAAACGGGTCATTGTGGAATTTTTTCTCTAAATTTGTTTCTATGATGGCTCAGAAGCTAAAATTTTTATGGGGAGAAGCTAAAATCCTGATGAAGCTCCTGTGAAAATTTCAGATTAAGATGTGCAAAATTTTTGGAGATATGATCTGTGGAAGTCAGTGTTTTTGCAGGCTCCTAAAATTCATCTCAAAGAATTGACCTTACAAAAATCTTCATAACTCTCTCTCTTAGTATCAGATTGGAATTCTATAAATAGTGGAAGATAGTGCACGGACTGCAGTTTTCCCTCTATAAATTTTAGAGCCAAATGAAGAAAAAGTGACACCTGGCACGCTGTATAATTTCGCTCTACTGAAACAATCCATAATTAGGGCATTGTGAGAAATTGGGCATAACTCTCCCTTGAAGAATCCAAATTGGGTAAAACCTGTGGCATTGGAAACACGACTCAAAGGACTACTACAAGACCTAAAAATCACATATTGGGGATCTCAAATAACAGAGATACACCAGTTTCAATATCAAGCTCCTAGAAGGTAAGAAAAAGCTAGATCATGTGTTGTCAAGGGTTGCAAAGGACCAGAATTTCTAGGGAAGCAAATCAAAGAAAGGTGCAGCAGAGGGTAGCATGACAAGAGCAGCAACCAAGGTGCATAACAGCAGTAATAAGTTCATCACATGAAGTCTTCAAGTGGCCAGCACTGCATATAGTCATTGTAAAGGTATCATTGTACTAAGTCATTGTAAATACATTATTGTAAAAATTGTACTAGTGTCTATCTGCCAAGAGTTGAAGAGGCAGTGTCGGGTGGTCCAAGATCATCGTTAGGTGGCTATGTCAAAGTTGGGGTTATCTTCTAGTGTGTCTTCTTCTTCTACACTATTCTATATCATTGTAAAGTGGACCATTTTCCCTAATATGGGAGTCCATTTTTCTTTTATTCTTCTACAACGTTGTAGGGTGGTGCTAGGGTGAGTTATAGCTCATTGGGTGTTGGGGCATCCGTTCAGTTGAATACTGAAGAATCTTGGGCATTTGAGCGTCCATCCAGTGGGAGCTGAAGAAGAATGCTTTTCTAGATTCTAGGAAGTTGGAGCTTTATTTTCAATTGGAGTTGAATATTAAAAAATTATTAGAAAAGCATTAGGTGGTTTTTGTGCCAGAGTGGGTTTCCACCTTAAAATCTGTGTGCATTTGTGTTCCTTTTTTTACTACTATCATTGTACATACACTAATAATAATTGAAGATTAACTAATGCTCTAATTGAAAGGAATATTGATTCACCCACCCCCCCCCCCTCTAAGTATTTCAAACAATTGGTTACAGAGCTTATTTCCTTTAATAGTAGTTTAACAGCTGGAAGGAGGTCATGGAGCATACCAAGAATGGTGTACCTCTGTTCAATGAAAGTAATTATGCACTCTAGAAAGGAAGAATGGAGGTATATCTCTTGGCACAAGGTTATGAAGTATGGGACACTATTCAAAATGGATTTACATCAACTGTGGATGAACAAGATAACAAGAATTTGGTAAATGATGCAAAAGAAAAGAATATTATTATTAGAGGACTTATTGAATCTTCTTACCATAAGGTGTTGGGTTTTAAAACTACGAAAAATGTATGGGACAAGCTTCAGAATATATATGCAGGTGACTCAAATGTCAAAGAAGCAAAGCTTCAAATTTATAGAGAAAAATTTGAGCAACTTAGAATGAAAGAAGATTGCAACATTGTTGCATACTTCCAATATGTTGATGAAATAACCAATACTCTGGAAGAAATGGGAGAGCCAATTGACGAGAAGACTATTATACGAAAGATTCTTAGAACATTACTGAGGAGATTCAACCCAAAGGTATCGGTCGTAGAATACACTGCAGATCTTGACAAACTCAGGAAAGAGGAATTACATCGAGTTCTAATAACGTATGAAATGAGACTTGATGAAGAATAGGGTACTCCGAATCTAAAAACTACGTTCGTCGCATCTAAGAAAACCAATAAGGACAAACAACCTTTAATTGAAATGACATGCACCTATAAGTGTGAAGAAAAGGGAGATGGTGGAGAAGGTCTTTCAGATGAACAATATGATTACTTTACAAGAATAATAAAAATTGTTAAGGAAAAATTCAATGTTAAACTTCCATTGATATGTTCTGGTTGTGGTGAGGTTGGGCATGTCGCAGCAAAATGTCAGAACAAGAGTGAGAAAGGCTTTAAGAAATTCAACAAGCAAGGCAAAAAGAAATGATCCAAAAGGAACTTTCTCTCTAAAGAAGATAGCTTATCATCCGATGAAGAAAGTGAAAGCAATGTAGAAGCCAATGAGAAAGTATTGTTTATGGCCAAGCACAATAAACAAGAGGTATCAAGCAATAAAGAAGAAGGGTTGACAATAGAAGAATTTTTTAAGGAGGCAATCAGGCTTATAAAAGAGCTCAAGGCTGAGAAGATCCGTTCCAGTATTCTTGAAGAACAAGTTCAAGGTCTTAAAATTGAAGTTGAAGAACACAAATGTATTGAAGAGTCACTTCAAAAGAAGTTGGAAGAAAGCAACCAATAAAGGGAAGCATTCGAAACTGAATTAGTCTCGGTGCATAAGGACGTGAAGAAGGGAAAAACTATCCAAAACTATGCCAACATCTCAAGGGCATTAGAAGAACTCACCAACAATCAACGATCTTACAACGACAGAACTGGCCTCGGTTACAAAGAAGAAGAAGCAGGACCTTATACAACAAAATACAATCATGAACCTATGAGATCTGACATGCATGTAGACTTCACTAGACAAGATTCGCAAGCGCATCCTTGGAAGACGATTCCTCGACGAAGATTTCCATCCAGGTACCAACATATTTTTCATGGCTATTGTTATTCATGTGGAAAATTTGGTCATAAAGCTGTAGAATGTCACACGTACCCTAGGAACCAATACAATTCCAGGAGATCCTTCAAATATGAACCTCCCAGGGCTCAAAGAAACATCAATATATTTGAACATTTAAGAAATAATATGGAATGTTACAAATGTCAGAACTTTGGACACATATCCAGAGACTGCAGACTTGAAAATCCTCCAGAAGAATCTTCGAAGCCACAGAATAAACAAACATGGAAGAAGAATAAGACGGATAATTGTGCTCTCACTCTCAAGGCTCAAAACAACAAAGATGTGTGGTATGTTGACAGCAGTTGCTCAACGCATATGACTAGAGATAGAAGGAAATTTGTATCTCTAAAAGAGAATAAGGATGGAACCGTATCCTTTGTAAATGATGGATCTTCAAATGTTATAGGATCAGGTACTATCACTCTCAGAAGCAAAAATGTTATAGCCAAGAATGTTCTATTGGCTGAAAACATGAATCACAATCTGCTCAGTGTTGGAAAAATGTGTGATCAAGGACACACAATGCTATTCAAATCCACAAAATGTGAAATCAGGAAAGGCGGGTATGGTAAAATTGTGGATAAAGCAAGTCGAGCTCCAAACGACATATATGTTCTAGATGAAGCAACTAAAGCATGTCTACTAGCTAAAGAAGATGAAAGCTGGTTATGGCACGAAGGAATGGGTCACATAAACTTTGACAATCTTGTCAGGATAAGAAAAAAGGAAGGAGCACAAGAAATTACAAAAATATCAAAACCTTCCAACACACTATTTGAGGCATGTCGGCATGGAAAGCAAACAAAAGTCCAATTTAAAACAAAAGAACACTTTGCATCTCATCCATTGGAATTGATACGTATTGATCTATGTGGTTCTGTGAGAACAAAAGGCTTATATAGAGAATTATATTTCATTTTAATGATAGATGACTATACTAGGATGACAGTCATAAGTTTTCTAAAGAAAAAATATAAAGCATTTGAGTGCCCTAAGATCTACAAGAAGTTGGTCGACAATGAAACTGATTTGAAAACAAAGTTTCTAATATCAGATAGTGGTGAAGAATTCACTTCCAAATTATTTCAGCAATACTGTGATGAAAATGGAATAAAAAGACAATTTTCAATAGCATGAACACCTCAGCAAAATGGAGTTGCTGAAAGAAAGAAGAGAATCATACAGGAAATGTGTAGGAACAATGTTGAAGGACTCAAAATTGGATGAAAAATTTTGGGTTCAAGCAATTGATATGGCAGTCTTCATTATCAACCGAAGTCTTATCAGAAATAATTGCAACAAGAGCCCATATGAATTATGGAAAGTAAAACTAGCTAATGTAAAATATTTCAAAATCTTCGGAAGAAAATGTTATATCAAAAGAGAAGATCAAAATTTGAGTAAGTTTGAATCACATGTTGATGAAGGTATCTATGTTGGTTACTCACACAAAATAAAGGCCTATAAATGTTATAATCTAAGACGAAAATAGATAGTGGAGAGCATAAATGTTACATTTGACGAAGATGTTGTTCTAGCAAATAATGATGAGGATCTAAAATATTTGAAACTTGAGACAGAGGCTGAAAAAGGCACAGATGAAATTCTAGAACAAGAAGCAACTAACGAGGAAGAAGTAAATAATGATCATCAAGATATACCAAAACAACAACAAGAAGCTCCTCCAATGAGAATAAAAGAATGGATTCAAAAGAACCATCCATCAAATCAAATCATTGGTGACATAAATGAAGGTCGACAGCTTCGTTCATCACAGCAAGCTCACATTGTTTTTCTAACAACCTTTGAGCCTAGTAATTTTGTGGAAGCCAGCGAGAATGAACATTGGGTGGCAGCTATGAATGAAGAATTGGATCAAATCGAGAAGAATAAAACCTAGGAAATAGTTCCACAACCAAAAGATAAAAATGTCATTGGGACTAAATGGGTGTTCAGGAACAAATTGAATGAAGATGGACAGGTTACCAAAAACAAAGCAAGATTGGTTTGCAAAGGCTATGCACAAGTGGAAGGAATTGATTTCGACGAAACATTTGCACCAGTTGCCAAAATGGAAGCCATCCAAATGTTTCTCACCTATGCATGTTCAAGAAAAAACAAAGTCTACCAAATGGATGTTAAGTTAGCATTTCCGAATGTAGAATTAGAAGAAGAAGTTTACATCAAACAACCTGAAGGTTTTCTACTATCATAAAAAGAAGACTATGTTTGCAGGTTAAAGAAGGCTCTATACGATCTCAAGCAGGCTCCCAGAGCATCGTATGCTCATCTTGATGTATATCTACATCAACAAGTGTTCAAGAAAGGTACCGTTGATAGCAATCTTTATGTACAAATGGATAAAGATAATTTAACAAGCGTTGAGGTATATGTGGATGATATAATATTTGGTAGCAATGATGATCGACTAACTAAGAACTTTTCTACAAAGATGCAAAGTGAGTTCAAGATGTCTTTACTTGGTGAGCTAACATACTTCTTAGGGCTTCAAATATCTCTGCAAGAGAAAGGAATATTTATATGTCAAGCTAAGTACATCAAGGAAATGCTCAAGAAATTCAAAATGGAAGATTTCAAACCCGTGCTTACTTTGATCATAACAGGTTGCAAATTGAGCATAGATGACTCATCTAAGGATGTGGATCAGAGGTTGTACAGATCTATGATTGGTAGTCTTCTATATGTAACAGCCTCCCGGCCAGATGTTATGCAAGTAGAAACAAAAGAATCACATATTATTGCCGTCAAAAGAATTCTTCGATATCTAAAGGGAACAAATTAATACGGCTTATGGTATCCCAAGGGTAACAATCTCATTATTCAAGCCTTTACAGATGAAGATTGGGCAGGAAGCATTGATGATCGTAAGAGTACTAGTGGAGCAACATTCTATCTAGGTGGTTGTCTCGTATCATGGTTGAGAAAAAAGAAAACCTCAATCTCGTTATCTACAGCAGAAGAAGAATACATTGCAGTAACATCATGTTGTACTCAAGTCCTTTGGATGAAACAAACTTTACAAGATCTTCAAGTATAATTCAGTGAGCCTATTCCCATATTCTGTGACAGCACTAGTCCCATCAGCATCTCCAAGAATCTTGTCATGCATTCAAAAACAAAACACATTCCGATCAAATATCATTTTGTTAGAGAACAAGTTGCTGAAAATAATATCAAACTTGAGTATGTTGGTACAAAAGAACAAATTGCTGATATGTTCACTAAAAATTTACCTCATGAAGCATTTGAATATCTTCGCCAAAATCTTGGGATTCTCCCAAGTTCTCATTAGATTATAGGTCCATAGGACAGTTGTGTGTCAGGGGGAGTGGAAGTGTGTATAGGTCCGCAGGATGGTTGTGTGTCAGGGGGAGTTACCCTGTGCCATTGATGTCAAAGGGGGAGAGAATGTTGTAGGAAGAGGTGTCATGATCGCATGGGGAGTACTTTTGTTGCCATCAATGCCAAAGAGGGATATTGTTGATCAGCAATTGTCATTGATGTCAACCCAAGCAGCCCAGGGGCTAATCCAATATTGCATGGGAATTTTTACCTTCCTAATTACTATATCCTGGTTCAACAATGATTTTTATGGTTTTTACTTATCGAGATGTTTCCGTTGATATATGGCACGACACGTAATTCTTCACGGTTTGAGAGATATTCATGTTTGAAGTTTATACCCCTAGTTAGTGGGCTAAAACCCCATAGGGTTGTGGCATGGGTCATTTAAAAGTCATAATTAATATTTTTTAAGCTCCTAAAATTCCTCCCACGTTCATTTGTTGAAGCCCCTCTCTACCTAATCATTTATAGAAATTGTGATCCTTGTATCCTCCTTATGCAAGGGATTTCGCCATCTGAAACAGGTCATCCTGGAATTTTTGCTCTAAATTTATTTCTACAAAGGTTCTGTTAGAGTCAGCCTTTGCAGCCTTCCTCCAGTGATCAAACATGCTCTTTCAAAGTGATTTTAAAGTGTCAAGGTCAAATTTTGTCATTTCAATGAGTCTTCAAGCAAAATTTGGTCACTAGGTATTAGGTCTAGGGTTGGTTTTCACTCTTTTCAAATTTGTCCAAATGTCAGTCCATGTCACCATTCAGCTGAGTGTACCATCATTCAGAGGGTTTTCATCATCATTTCAAGTTCCGTTGGGTTATTTTACACCTCGTTCATGCTTCAGTTGTGCCTTGGTAAGGTCCATTTCCCTCTACTAGGGTTTTGGAGGTAATTTCTCTTGGACGGTCAAATCATCGGAAAAACTTGTATCCTGATGTTCACACACCTTCCCCTATCCTTAATATACCTTATTAAACACTTTCCATCACTAAGATTCCCCAAATTCCTCATTTTTGCACAAACCCTAGTTTCTTGCCACAACTTGGCAATTTTCTAGGCTAGGCCTGTGTTTTTCCCTTTTGGACCCCTTCCCTCACTCAATCTCTGAGATTCCACTTTCCCCTGCTTCCTAACATCCCTCCCTACTTCCAAAAATTTCCCCAAGAATTTAGAAGCCCCTTATCCCCTTCATTTCGCTTCATTTCGACAAAATCCCTTGTTCCACACATCGGGATCGGTTTCACTCAAAAGTTTTTTCAGAGCAATCAAAGATGAATTTTGTAAAACTGAGAGAGGTTTTTGTCCACAACATGCCAAGGAAGAAACACCTCCTTCACGTTTTACACAGGTGTCATGGTTTTAGAGAAATGTCAAAAATACCGTTGCCTCAAGGGAATTGAAGCACCTGCTGGAAGTAGTGTTGGGAGATTTGAGTTTTGACAGGGTAACTGAGTTCCAAATTGGGAAATTCCACCTGGGTTGGAAATTATACTTCAAGACCTTTCCAACGAGCTATCATGAGCTCAATTTGGATTCTGGGAAGTACTTCAAAATCGGGCTGAAAGGCGCGCGACCCACTTGGCTTAGGGGCGCGACCCATATGATTGGGACACTTGCTGGAGGAAAACTTTGCATTTTTGGATTTTTCATGATTATTTATGCATCCTCAGAAATTAACTAAGCATTTAATCAAAATCTGGATGGTCAAAAAGCTCAAAAACACTATGAAAACCACCTTGCTGCCACCTTTTGCACCAGCAGGAAGTACTTCTGGGCGAAAGAAGTTTTGGAGGGTCAAATGAGCTCCAAATTCAGAAATTCCACTTGGGTTGGATAGTCAACATCCAGGGCTTTCCAACGAGCTATCATGAGCTCAATTTGGATGCCGGGAAGTACCTCAAATTCAGGCTGGAAAACGCGCGACCCACTCGGCTCAAGAGCGACCCACTTAAATTTTTCCTGAATTTTCAGCTGCCAGCTCAGATTTTCGCCTAGTATGGACCAGTTTTTCTTGTGGATGGAATTTTTGGGTTTTTATGATGTAAATTCATGTTTGACATGTAACTTTGGCTTATTTTTATCTATTCTAGAAGATTCACTCTCAAAAAGGGTAAAAATCATGTAATGGATCAGTTTCCACTCTTTTAGAGGCAAGTTGTTAGCTGCCTAGATTGTAGTTCCATGAATAGAATTGGTTGAAAATGATCCCTGAAGAGGGAATTCGACCCCTAGAGGTGGGGAAAGGTGTTAGAGTGATCTATATATTGTAATTTCTCAATCATTTTCAGAGGTTGGAGAGGTTGGACTCTTGGGAGACTTTTGATATCATTGTACATATTTTTCATATTTTGGCTAAGGAAAGATCAGGGGTTTTGTGGCACTTGTTGGGATCCTTGTGGTGTTCTGTTCTTGATGGTGTTTCTTCTTTGTTTACTGTAAGTTTCTTCATGTTTAATGTATACCATCCTTTCATATGCTTCTGAACTAAATTGAATGAGTGAAATAAAGTTGAATCCATTGTTTACAGTGCTCGGCTTTTGAATTCAGTTAGTTCCATATGTTTTCAACTGTTTGGAGAGGATCCAAGTTCTTCTTTGCCCTCTTCAGCTCCTCGTCGGTCTAATCTGTCCATATATCCAATCAAAAGCATCAATACATTCACCTACCTCGCCCCAACTTGAAATCTGCAAAGGTCTGACCTTATCCCCGGACCCAAAATTTGTTTTCCCATTTCTCCAGCGAAAACCCAAAAATCAAAAATCAAACATACCTATCTCTTTACTATCCTAAAATCAGTTCCCTTTTAAAGTCATCTCGCACCCTATTGTTCATTTTATCGAGATTGACGGAGAGAGCCCTCTCCTGTCCTCGTAGGGCTAGCTACGAGGCTGAGCGTGGTTTGATGTAGCCTTGAGTTTTACCTTATTTCATCCTAAGGTAGATTTGAGCGCTAACATAGTGGCGACCATACTGGGGAGAAATTCAAAACGTTTGCTTGTTATAGACGGAGTCTGAAGTCACGCCAGGTAGCCTTCGAAACGCTGGTGCTATGCATCAGCGAAGTAGATAAACGCTGCTTCAGTCGATCTCCGGTTTAACTTGTAATCGTAGCATTTAACTTGTAAATTGCCCCAGTACATGTATCAAGTTTAGATCTGATGGTTGATGGTGAACAACGGTCAGACATCAGAAGGCTGAAAACATTCACCTGGTGACTTCATTCACTGAACAAATCCAAAAATCGATGCTTCATGGTGACTTCACTGCAGGGAGATCAGTAGCTGTGAGATTTTCAAGATGGACCGAATCACAAGAAGATATGCTCCCATGAGCCGAGATCACATTCCAGGTTTTCCGAATAGGATGCCCAAGGTAGATTGGTCAAGGAATCTGCCTACGTTTAACGATGATGGTAAGAAAGATGCTGCCTTACATTTGGTTAGATTTCACATGCATATTCGCAAGTTGAAGGTGGCTTTTCCTGAAGATTGTTTGATGAAGATATTCCTAGCCACTCTGGAAGGTGAAGCCCAATCTTGGTATGAAAATTTTCCACTGGCTTGTATTTACTGTTTAAAGGATTTTCATGCCCTGTTCATTGAAAGATATCAAGCATCTTATCCATCATTAAATTTAGTTCATGACTGTTGCAAAAATGCTTCTACTTTTATTGAAAGTCTTGAGAAATATTATGAAGATGATAATTTCATGGATGATGAGATCATGGAAGCCCTGTATGAAAATCCATTTCAGCAGCATAAAGACGATCATGAGAATTTGCAGCAGGATCAAGATCTTAGTGTGGTGGAAGATGAAGGAATTTTTCATTTTGACAGTCAACAGGAATTACATGAAATGGATCAGCAGTATGAGGAAAGTTTGTATACTCCTTCACTTGAAATCAATGAAGACAATCATTGTTTGAGCAAAAGAAAACAAAAGGTATTATCTCCTCTGTCTGAAGATGAGATAGATCAGCTATTGAAAGGTCATGTTCCAGCTCAAGTTAACACAGATCTACAGTGTGCACATGGTAAAGAAAGTGATGGTGGAACTTCTTCCTTTTCTGAAATAGATGACAGTCCTGTAAGCAGCTTTATAGATCAGCAGGTTGAAGATGTCTATATGGCTGAAAGAGATGAAAGAGAAAGTGTCATTTCAAATCTGCCCACAAAAGAAGACAACATGCAAGTAAGTCCAGTTTCAATTTCAGAATGTGATGCAGTCAGGTCAGCCATTTCAGATTCAAATTGTAATAACCAAGCATACCTTGTGCTGAACCCTGAAAAGGAGTGTTTTGCTGTTGAGACCATAGACAGAGTTTTTGATCCAAGTGTTTTCAGTTCATCAGAACAAAGTCTTCATAAAGAGGTAATTCAGTTAGTTCATGAAAAACAAGATGAGATCTTCATTCAAGTAAGTGAAACAGTTCCTTTGGATGAATTTATGGTAGATGATAGAAATGTCATGTTTGGGTTTCAAGAATCATCTAAAGTTGCTTTTCTCATGACTGATGAATGCAATAAGGAACATGATAATCTGGTTGTGATATCATATGAAGATGACCTACCATATTTTCAGAGTACAAAAGATCAAAACATTCCGGATTGCCTTTCATTTTCTTCATATGTTTCATGTGTTGAAATGTTTTTACAAGAAGAGATCTGCTCATCTACCTGTTCAGAGTTTTTTGAAGCCTAGGAGCATACTTTTACTGAAGTACATGATAAAGATAAATCAGAATCAGAAGAGAAAGACACCTTGTTTCTTCAGCAGAAGGTAAATCTTCATGTTTTTCAGGATCCAATGGCAGATTTGTTACAGTCAGCAGTGAAAGTGATTATTGCAGTGTTTAGTGATGAAGGAGATCATGGTCAGCTATGTTTTTGGATGCCCAGTTATCAGTTTGTATTGTTGACCAACAGATCTGATTAGGGAAATCAGTCAAGAAGCCATCTGCTTGACTGGTTGCATTGGAAAGGAAATTATACATGAGTGTACATATTTCATTAGTATGCAGGTGGTTGTCATCATGATTCCAAATCTTGATGGATTGCTGCCTTTTTTCAAAAAGCTTTGTAAATTCTTGTTTTAAGTTAGTCATGAGTCATTTGTGTTTGGTCTGTTGAGTCAGCTTTTTCAAGTTATTTCAGCTTGCCATCGAGTTGATTTGAGTCAAGTTTCAGTCAGCTTTCAGTCAAGTTTTCATTCAATAAATGTGTCAAAGGTTTTGTGTTATCCGTTCAAATAATGATTCCATCGCCCAATGGATGAAGGTACTGGTCTGCTCTCCCAAAGATCTGTCGTTCTTGGCACCTCCAAGGAGCTACCATCCCCATTGGAGCCAATGTTAGAGTCAGCCTTTGCAGCCTTCCTCCAGTGATCAAACATGCTCTTTCAAAGTGATTTTAAAGTGTCAAGGTCAAATGTTGTCATTTCAAAGAGTCTTCAAGCAAAATTTGGTCACTAGGCATTAGGTCTAGGGTTGGTTTTCACTCTTTTCAAATTTGTCCAAATGTCAGTCCATGTCACCATTCAGCTGAGTGTACCATCATTCAGAGGGTTTTCATCATCATGTCAAGTTCCGTTGGGTCATTTTACACCTCGTTCATGCTTCAGTTGTGCCTTGGTAAGGTCCATTTCCCTCTACTAGGGTTTTGGAGGTAATTTCTCTTGGACGGTCAAATCATCGGAAAAACTTGTATCCTGATGTTCACACACCTTCCCCTATCCTTAATATACCTTATTAAACACTTTCCATCACTGAGATCCCCAAAATTCCTCATTTTTGCACAAACCCTAGTTTCTTGCCACAACTTGGCAATTTTCTAGGCTAGGCCTGTGTTTTGCCCTTTTGGACCCCTTCCCCTCACTCAATATCTGATATTCCACTTTCCCCTGCTTCCTAACATCCCTCCCTACTTCCAAAAATTTCCCCAAGAATTTAGAAGCCCCTTATCCCTTTCATTTCGCTTCATTTCGACAAAATCCCTTGTTCCACACATCGGGATCGGTTTCACTCAAAAAATGTTTCAGAGCAATCAAAGATGAATTTTGTAAAACGGAGAGAGGTTTTTGTCCACAACCTGCCAAGGAAGAAAAACCTCCTTCACTTTTTACACAGGTGTCATGGTTTTATAGAAATGTCAAAAATACCGTTGTCTCAAGGGAATTGATGCACCTGCTGGAAGTAGTGTTGGGAGATTTGCGTTTTGACAGGGTAAATGAGTTCAAAATTTGGAAATTCCACTTGTGTTGGAAATTATACTTCAAGAAATTTCCAACGAGCTATCATGAGCTCAATTTGGATTCTGGGAAGTACTTCAAAATCGGGCTGAAAGGCGCGCGACCCACTTGGCTTAGGGGCGCGACCCATATGATTGGGACACTTGCTGGAGGAAAACTTTGCATTTTTGGATTTTTCATGATTATTTATGCATCCTCAGAAATTAACTAAGCATTTAATCAAAATCTGGATGGTCAAAAAGCTCAAAAACACTATGAAAACCACCTTGCTGCCACCTTTTGCACCAGCAGGAAGTACTTCTGGGAGAAAGAAGTTTTGGAGGGTCAAATGAGCTCAAAATTCATAAATTCCACTTTTGTTAGATAGTCAACATCCAGGGCTTTCCAACGAGCTATCATGAGCTCAATTTGGATGCCAGGAAGTACCTCAAATTCAGGCTGGAAAACGCGCGACCCACTCGGCTCAAAAGCGACCCACTTAAATTTTTTGCTGAATATTCAACTGCCAGCTCAGATTTTCGCCTAGTATGGACCAGTTTTGTTTGTGGATGGAATTTTTGGGTTTTTATGATGTAAATGTATATTGGGCATGTAACTTTGGCTTATTTTTATCTCTTCTAGAAGATTCACTCACAAAAAGGGTAAAAATCATGTAATGGATCAGTTTCCACTCTTTTAGAGGTAAGTTGTTAGATGCCTAGATTGTAGTTCCATGATTAGAATTGGTTGAAACTGATCCCTGAAGAGGGAATTCGACCCCTAGAGGTGGGGAAAGGTGTTAGAGTGATCTATATATTTTAATTTCTCAATCATTTTCAGAGGTTGGAGAGGTTGGACTCTTGGGATACTTTTGATATCATTGTACATACTTTTCATATTTTGGCTAAGGAAAGATCAGAGGTTTTGCGGCACTTGTTGGGATCCTTGTGGTGTTCTGTTCTTGATGGTGTTTCTCCTTTGTTTACTGTAAGTTTCTTCATGTTTAATGTATACCATCCTTTCATTATGCTTCTGAACTAAATTGAATGAGTGAATAAGGTTGAATCCATTGTTTACAGTGCTTGGCCTTTGAATTCAGTTAGATCTATATGTTTTCAGCTGTTTGGAGAGGATCCAAGTTCTTCTTTGCCCTCTTCAGCTCCTCGTCGGTCTAATTTGTCCATATATCTAATCAAAAGCATCAAGACATTCACCTACCTCGCCCCAACTTGAAATCTGCAAAGGTCTAACCTTATCCCCGGACCCAAAATTTGTTTTCCCATTTCTCCAGCGAAAACCCAAAAAATCAAAAATCAAACATACCTATCTCTTTACTAGCCTAAAATCAGTTCTTATTGTAATTCATCTCGCATCCTATTGCTCATTTTCTCGAGATTGACGGAGAGAGCCCTATCCTGTCCTCGTAGGGCTAGCTACGAGGCTGAGCGTGGTTTGATGTAGCCTTGAGTTTTACTTCATTTCAGCCTGAGGTAGATTTGAGTGCTAACAGGTTCAAAAGCTGAAATTTTTATGAAATGAAGCTGAAATCCTTAGGAAGCTCCTATTAAAATTTCAGATCAAGGTGCACAACATTTTTGGATATGTGATTTGTGGAAGTCAGTGTTTTTGTAGGCTTCTGAAATTCATCTCAAAGAAGAGACCTTGGGAAAATAGTCATAACTCTCTCTCTAAGTATCAGATTGGAATTCTGTATAAAGTAGCAGGTAGTGCACAAATTATAGTTTTCTCTCTACAAATTTCAAAGCCAAATAAAGAAAAAGTGACACGTGGCACGTCATACAATTTCACTATACTGAAACAGTCCATAATTAGGACATTGTGAGAGATTGTGCATAACTCTCCCTTGAAGAATCCAAATTGGGTAAGACCTGTGGAATTGGAAATACAGATCAGTGGACTAATACAAGACCAAAATCACATATTGGGGATATGAAATAACAGAGATACACCAGTTTCAATATTGAGCTCCTAGAAGGCAAGAAAAAGCTAGATCATGTGTTGTCAAAAGCTGCAAAGGACCAGACTTTCTAGGGCCAAAAAGCAAAGCAAGGTGTAGCAGAGGGTAGCATGATAAGAGCAGCAACCATGGTGCATAACAGTAGAAAGAATTTCATCACATGAAGTCTTCAAGTGGGCAGCACTACATCCAGTTATTGTAAAGGTATCATTGTACTAAGTCATTGTAAATACATTATTGTAAAAATTGTACTAGTGTCTATCTGCCAAGAGTTGAAGAGGCAGCGTCGGGTGGTCTAGGATCATCATTAGGTGGTTGTTTCATAGTTGGGGTTGTGTTCTAGTGTGTCTTCTTCTTCTACATCATTCTATATCATTGTAAACTGGACAATTTTCCCTGGTACAGGAGTCCATTCTTCTACAGTGTGGTAGGGTGGTACTAGGGTGAGTTGTAGCTCATTGGGTGTTGGGGCATCGGTTCAGTTGACTAATGAATAATCTTGGGCATTGGAGCATCCATCCAGTGGGAGTTGGAGAAGAATGATTTTCTAGATTCTAGGAAGTTAGAGCTTTATTTTCAATTGGAGTTGAATATTAAATAATTATTAGAAAAGAATTAGGTGGTTTTTTTCCAGAGTGGGTTTCCACATTAAAAAATGTGTGCATTTGTGTTCCTTTTTTTTACTGCTATCATTATACATACACTTATAATAATTGAAGATTAACTAATGCTCTAATTGAAAGGAATACTGATTCAACCCCCCCCCCCCTCCAAGTATTTCCAGCAATTGGTTTCAGAGCTTGGTTCCTTCAATAGCAGTTTAATAGTTGGAAGGAGTTCATGGAGCATACCAAGAATGGTGTACCTCTGTTCAATGAAAATAATTATGCACTCTAGAAAGGAAGAATGGAGGTCTATCTCTTGGCGCAAGGTTACGAGGTATGGGACACTGTTCAAAAGGATTTACATCAACCGCGGAGGAACAAGGTAAGAATAATTTGGTAAATGTTGCAAAAGAAAAAAATATTATTATCAGTGGACTTATTGAATCTACTTATCATAAGGTGTTGGGTTGTAAAACCACCAAAAATGTATGGGACAAGCTTGAGAATATATATGCAGGTGACTCAAATGTCAAACAAGAAAAGCTTCCAATCTATAGAGCAAAATTTCAGCAACTGATAATGAAAGAAGATTGCAACATTGTTGCATACTTCCAATACGTTGATGAAATAACCAATACTCTAGAAGGATTGGGAGAGTCAGTTGATGAGAAGACTATTATACGGTAGATTCTTAGAATGTTACCAGGGAGATTCAACCCAAAGGTATCGGTCTTAGAATACAATGAAAATCTGGACAAACACGGCAAAGAGGAATTACATGGAGTTCTCATAGCATATGAAATGAGACTTGATGAAGAAGAGGGTACTTCGAATATAGAAACTGCATTCGTTGCATCTAAGAAAACCAATAAGGACAAATAACCTTCAATTGAAATGACATGCACGTCCAAGTGTGAAGAAAAGGGAGATGATGGAGAAGGCTTTTTAGATGAAGAATATGCTTACTTTATGAGAATAATAAAAATTTGTAAGGGAAAATTCAAAGGTAAACTTCCATTGATATGTTTCGGTTGTGTTGAGGTTGGGAATTTCGCAGCAAAATGTTTGAAAAAAAGTGATGGCAACTCAAAAGGAAAGAAAGGATTTAAGAAATTAAACAAGCAAGGCAAAGAGAAGGATCCAAAAGGAAATTTCTCTCTAAAGAAGATAGCTTATCATCTGATGAATAAAGTGATAGCAAAGAAGAAGACAATGAGAAAGTATTGTTTATGGACAAGCACAATAAACAAGAGGTATCAAACAATGAAGAAGAAGGGTTGACCATGGAATAATTTTCTGAGGAGGAAATCAAGCTTATAAAAGAGCTCAAGGCTGGGAAGATCCATTCCAATACTCTTGGAGAACAAGTTCAAGGTCTCAACATTGAATTTGAAGAACACAAATGTATTGAAGGGTCACTTCAAAAAAAGTTGGAAGAAAGAAACCAAGAAAGGGGAAGCCGAAGTAGTCTCGCTTGTAAGGAAGTGAAGAAGGAAAAAATTTTCCAAAACTATGCCAACAGCTCAAGGGCATTGGAAGAACTCATCAACAATCAACAATCTTACAACGATAGAACTGGTCTCAGTTACAAAGAAGAAGAATCAGGACCTTCTACAACAAAATACAATGAACCTATGAGATATGACATGCATGTAGACTTCATTGGACAATATTTGCAAGCACATCCTTGGAAGATGATTCCTTGACGAAGATTTCCATCCAGGTACCAACATATTTTTCATGGCTATTGTTAATCATGTGGAAAATTTGGTCATAAAGCTGTAGAATGTCGCGTGTACCCTAGGAACCAATACAATTCTAGGAGATCCTTCAAATATGAACCTCCCAAGGCTCAACGAAATGTCAATGGATTTGAACATTTAATAAATAATATGGAATGTTACAAATGTCAGAAATTTGGACACATAGCCAAATATTGCAGACTTGAAAATCCTACAGAAGAATCTTCGAAGCCACAGAATGAACAAACATGGAAGAAGAAGAAGAAGACTAATAATTGTGCTCTCACTCTCAAGGCTCAAAAAAAAAAATATGTGTGGTATGTTGATAGTAGTTTCTCAATGCATATGACTGGAGATGGAAGGAAATTTGTATCTCTAAAAGAGAATAAGGATGGAACCATATCGTTTGGAAATTATGGATCTTCAAATGTTATACGATCAGGTACCATCTCTCTCGGAAGAAAAGATGTTATAGCCAAGAATGTTGTATTGGTTGAAAACATGAATCAAAGTTTGCTCAGTGTTGGACAAATGTGTGATCAAGGACACACAATTCTATTCAACTGCACAAAATGTGAAATCAGGAAAGGCAGGTATGGTAAAATTGTGGCTACAGCAAGTCGAACTCCAAACGACATATATGTTCTGGGTGAAGCAACTAAAGCATCTCTACTAGCTAAAGAAGATGAAAGCTAGTTATGGCACAAACGAATGGTTCACATAAACTTTGAAAATATTGTCAGGATAAGTAAAAAGGAAGCAGTACAAGAAATGCTGAAAATCTCAAAAACCTTCTAACACACTATGTCAGGCATGTCGGCACGGCAAAAAGTCCAATTTAAAACAAAAGAACACTTTGCATCACATCCATTTCAATTGATACATAATTATCTATGTGGTCCTATGAGAACAAAAGGCTTAGATGGAGAATTATATTTCATGTTAATGATAGATGACTATACCAGGATGACAGCCATTAGTTTCCTAAAGAAAAATCTGAAGCATTTGAGTGCTTTAAGATCTACAACGAGTTGGTCGAAAATGAAACTGATTTGAAAATAAAATGTCTAAGATCAGATAATGGTGGAGAATTCACTTCCAAATTATTTCAGCAATACTGTGACGAAAATGGAATAAAAAGACAATTTTCAACATCACAAACACCTCAGTAAAATGGAGTTGCTAAAAGAAAGAACATAACCGTACAGGAAATGGGTAGAACAATGTTGAAGGACTCAAAATTGGATGAAAAATCTTTGGTTCAAGCAATTGATATGGCAGTCTTCATTATCAACCAAACTCTTCTCAAAAATAATTGCGAAAGGACCCCATATGAATTATGGAAAGGAGAACTAACTAATGTAAAATATTTCAGAATCTTCGGAAGAAAATGTTATGTCAAAAGAGGATCAAAATTTCGGTCTGTTTGAATCACGTGTTGATGAAGGTATCTTTGTTGGTTACTAATGCAAAACAAAGGCCTATAAATGTTATAATCCAAGACAAAAATAGATAGTGGAGAGCATAAATGTTACATTTGACGAAGATGGTGTTCTAGCGAATAATGATGAGGATCTAGAATATTTGAAACTTGAGACAGAGGCTGAAGAAGACATAGATAAAATTCTAGAACAAGAAGCAACTATCAACGAGGAAGCTTTAAATAATGATCACCAAGATATACCAGAACAACAACAAGAAGCTCCTCCAAGGAGAACAAAAGAATGGATTTAAAAGAACCATCCATCAAATCAAATCATTCGTGACATAAATGAAGGTCGATAGCTTCGTTCATCACAAAAAGCTCACATTTATTTTCTAACAACCTTTGAGCCTAGTAGTTTTGAGGAAGCCAGCCAGAATGAAGACTATCAGAAAAAGAAGATTATATTTGCAGGTTAAAGAAGGTTGTATATGGTCTCAAGCAGGCTCCTAGAGCATGGTATGCTCGTCTTGATGGATATCTACGTCAACAAGGGTTCAAGAAAGGTATTGTTGATAGAAATATTTATGTACAAATAGATAAACATAATTTAACAATCGTTGGGGTATATGTGGATGATATAATATTTGGTAGCAATGATGATCGACTAGCTACGAACTTTTTTACAAAGATGCAAATTGAGTTCGAAATTTCTTTACTTAGTGAGCTAACATACTTCTTAGGGCTTAAAATATCTCAGCAAGAGAAAGGAATATTTATATGTCAAGCTAGGTACATCAAGGAAATGCTCAGGAAAATCAAAATGGAAGATTTCAAACCCGTCCTTACTCTGATGGTGAAAAGTAGCAAATTGAGCATAGATGACTCATCGTGGACTCATCTAAGGATGTGGATTAGAGGTTGTACAAATCTATGATTGGTATTCTTCTATATGTAATAGCCTCCTGGCCAGATGTTATGTAAGCAGTTGGACAAGTAGCAAGATTCCAAGCAACACCAAAAGAATCACATATTATTTCCGTCAAAAGAATTCTCCGATATCTAAAGGTCATAAAAGAATATGGCTTGTGGTATCCCTTGGGTAACAATCTCATTATTCAAGCCTTTATAGATGCGGATTGGTCAGGAATTGTTGATGATCGTAAACGTACTAGTGGAGTAGCATTCTATCTAGGTGGTTGTCTTGTATCATGGTTGAGAAAAAAGCAAACCTCAATCTCGTTATCTTCAGCGGAAGTAGAATACATTGCAGCAACATCATGTTGTACTCAAGTCCTTTGGATGAAACAAACTTTTCAAGATCTTCAATTTCAATTCAGTAAGCCTATTCCCATATTCTGTGACAACACTAGTGCCATCAACATCTCCAAGAATCCTGTCATGCATTCAAAAACAAAACACATTCTGATCAAATATCATTTTGTTAGAGAACAAGTCACTGAAAATAATATCAAACTTGAGTATGTTGGTACAAAAGAACAATTTTTTGATATCTTCACTAAACCTTTACCTCGTGAAGCATTTGAATATCTTCGCTAGAATATTGGGATTCTCCCAAGTTCTCATTAGATTACAGGTCTGCAGGACGGTTGTGTGTCAGGGGGAGTGGAAGTGTGTACAGGTCCGCGGGATGGTTGTGTGTCAGGGCAAGTTACCCTTTGCCATTGATTTCAAATGGGGAGAGAATGCTTTAGGAAGAGGTGTCATGATTGCAGGGGGAGTACTTGTGTTGCCATCAATGCAAAAGGGGGAGATTGTTGATCAACGGTTATCATTGATGTCAACCCAAGTAGCCTAGGGGCTAACCCAATATTGCATGGAAATTTTTACCTTTCAAATTACTATATTTTGGTTCAAGAATTTTTTTTATGGTTTCTACTTATCGAGATGTTTCTGTTGATATATGGCACGCCATGTAATTCTTCACGGTTTGAGAGATATTCATGTTTGAATTTTATACCCAAATTTAGTGGGCTAAAACCCCATACGGTTGTGGCATGGCTCATTGAGAAGTCATAATTAATTTTTTTAAGCTCCTAAAATCCCTCCCACGTTCACTTTTTGAAGCCCCTCTCAACCTAAGCATTTTTATAGATTCTGATCCTCATATCATCCTTATGCAAGGGATTTCGCCATCTGAAACAGGTCATGGTGGCATTTTCGCTCTAACTTTGTTTCTATGAAGGTTTGGAAGCTAACATTTTTGTGAGGAAAATCTGAAATCCTTAGGAAGCTCCTGTGAAAATTTCAAATCAAGGTGCAAAACATTTTTGGAGATATGATCTATGGAAGTCAGTGTTTTTGCAAGCTCCTGAAATTCATCTCAAATAAGTGACCTTGGTAACATCATCATAACTCCCTCTGTGTGTATTGGATTGGAATTCTCTAAAAATTGGTAGATAGTGCACGAACTGTAGTTTATGCTCTATAAATTTTAGAGCCAAATGAAGAAAACGTGACACATGGCATGCAATAAAAGTTAGCTCTACTGAAACAGTCCATAATTAGGGCATTGTGAGAGATTGGGCATAACTCTCCCTTGAAGAATCCAAATTGGGTCAGGCCTATGGCATTGGAAAGACAACTCAGAGGAATATTATAGGACTAAAAATCCAATATTGGGGATCTGAGATAGCAGAGATACATCGGTTTCAATATCAAGCTCTTAAAAGCCAGGAAAAAGCTAGATCATGTGTTGTCAAGGGCTGGAAAGGACCAGACTTTCTGGGGCAGAAAAACAAAGCAAGGTGCAACAGAAGGTAGCATGATAAGATCAGCAACCAAGGGGCATAACAGTAGCAAGAATTTCATCTCATGAAGTCTTCAAGTGGGCAGCACCGCATACAATCATTGTAAAGGTATCATTGTACTAAGTCATTGCAAATACATTATTGTAAAAATTGTACTAGTGTCTATCTGCCAAGGGTTGAAGAGGCAGTGTCAAGTGGTCTAGGATCATCATTAGGTGGTTGTTTCATAGTTGGGGTTATGTTCTAGTGTGCCTTCTTCTTCTACATCATTCTATATCATTGTAAATCGGACCATTTTCTTTGGTATGGGAGTCCATTTTTATTTTATTCTTCTACAGGGTGGTAGGGTGGTGCTAGGGTGAGTTGTAGCTTATTAACGGTGTTGCGGCATCCATTCAATTGACTACTCAAGAATCTTGGGTGTTGGAGCGTTCATCCAGTGGGAGCTGGAGAAGAATGCTTTTCTATATTCTAGGAAGTTGGAGCTTTATTTTCAATTGGATTTGACTATTAAAGAATTATTAGAAAAGCATTAGGTGGTTTTTGTCCCAGAGTGGGTCTCCACCTTAAAAAAAGTGTGCATTTGTGTTCCTTTTGTTTACTTCTATCATTTTACATACACTAATAATAATTGAAGATTAACTAATGCTCTAATTGAAAGGAACACTGATTCACCCCCCTCTCAGTATTTCCAACACCTAAATGAACTTACCTCATCCACATTCCTAGGAGTTCCCCACTCCATGATAGCTCTAATATTTTCTGTGTCCATTGATATACCTTCCTTTTAAACAACATGTCCTAAGTAATGAACTTCTTTCTAAAATAAATTTCACTTACAAAACTTGTCGTGTAGTTGGTGCTCTCTCAACAATCTTAATATTATTGCTAGGTCATTTTCATGCTCTTCCTCATTCTTAGAATATACCAATATATCCTCAATGAATACTATCACAAACTTGTCGAGATAAGGACACAATACATTATTCATCAAACACATAAAAGTACACTATGGATTTCTTTTCATGTAAGGTGCCTTTGATGTTGATGTTGCTCCCAGTATCAACTCAATAGAAAATTCCACTTCCTTGTGAGGTGGTAACTTTGAAATATAGACAGGAAATACATACTGAAACTCCTATAAAATCAGATACCTCTTCAAGGCATCAGGGTCCTCAACATCCTTCCCTTTGTCACTAGAAATATGAACTACAAATAATACACACCCTTTCTTGCAACTACACTTTTCCTGCATAGTTGTAAACATTCTCACTAGCATAGGATTCTTCTTTCCCTACAAGATTCTCTTCTCTCCATCATCATCTAAGAACCTTATGGCCTTCTTGTAAAAATATACCTTAGTCCTATGAAGTTACAACAAATCCATACTCAAAACATACTATATTCAACTCAAACACACAAGCTCTCACCCAATGATGAAAGCTTTTCTTATTACCTATAGCCAACTACACCAACCAAGATTCTACATGCATCTCTTTACTCAAGCCACACCTATCCACCAATTCAAGATTAAGATAACTATAATTATATCTAGGATCAATCAAAATGGAAACAACTCAATCAGAAATCCTACCTTCCATCTCAATAATGGATTCTTGTTTATCTTCCTGCTTGTTATAAAATATTGTGTAAATCCAAGGAATTCTATTGCAAAATTCCCCAATTGTTTTCACCTTTTGAACACTATAGATATGAGTTCTACCACCCTGATACAATTGAAAACCCTTTTTGTGATTATCCTTGCCGCATATTCAAGACTGCAACGGTTCTGTACCACTACCTTTATTTTGTTGCTCTTTGGGCTAAAATACATGTCCCTTCTCAGTTGTATTGAAATTATTGTAAGGAGCCACATTCTCTTTCTCACCTACATCCTGAGCTCTTCTCGCTTCGGAGGACATTTTCCTTTGGTTTTTTCATTTCCTTTCCAGTCAAACTTAGGCTCTATCTTTCACTTCAATTTATCATAATAGCGCTTTAACTTCCCAATTACTTCCTCTAATGATTGAGCCTCATCACACTTAATTCGATACTTTAATTCTATTGGTCATCCACTGATGACTCACAGGATGTTTTTCTTATCATTCTTAAGATACAACACATGCATCAATAACTCCAAGAAATTTTTCATATGCTCCTCATCTATTACAAATGCCATCTTCAACTCATAGAAATCCTTAGCCATATCATTATAGTGTCTCACTAACAATTATTTATTCTTTAAAGTGTCTCTTGAACTCATGGCAAATCAACTCCTTTGTCTTGATGCCTCTTACGTGCTTCACATCTTCCCACCAAATGATTTCCTTTCCCTTGAGACTGAAAATAGTTATCTTGGATTTCATGTTCTTTATATGCTCATGCAGCTCGAAGAAATTCTTCATCCTAGGAAACCATGCTTCTACATCCTTCAGTTTCTTCAACTCTCCATTGAATGTAGTAGGTTTGGATTCCTTGACCTCATCTGGAATGTATCCCCTCTCATTCCTCATGTAAGGATGATAGCAATAATTACCACGATCGCTATCTGAAATACAACTAGAATAGAACCCATAACCACTACCTCTCCTGTCATGTTTATCCATCCATCTACTAGCTATTACTGTGTGATATTTTTCTGAACTATTACCACCATGAGACCTGATATCATATTCCCCATCAATCCTATCCTATTATCCATAACTAATCTCTGATTATCCTTGTCTCTTCAAATAATATAAAATCTGAAGGATCACTGCATTAACCTCTACTTTTCTTTCATGTTCCCTAGAATGTCTTTCATATGATAGAATGATACTACCATTATCTACTTTACAACTACTGATTTTTGCCTTTAAAATTCTCAATGTATCTCCTATGTTAGGAGAATACTCATCTATTTTTCTCTTATATGATCTGTAAGTAGAGTCATGTGAACTTTAATCCACTATTTTTATTTCCTTTCGTGATCTTCTTCTTCCTATAAATATAACATGTCAAATAACCAAATATAAACATAATGAAAAATACCTCAGTGAAGTGTTCAGGGGAGGTTATCTCATCTACAAAAATCAAATATATATATATATATATATATATATATATATATATATATATATATATATATATATATATATATATATATATATATATATATATATATATATATATATATGAGCATATCCACCTATGAACATCATGCATGATAACTAAAACTATCACACTAACTACATACATGACACCATAGCTACATTAATGCATGGATATAACTGACATGCATGCATAACAATCACATCCTTCCCATCCAATCTCAGCTTTTGAACCTACAAGATTTTATACCAATATATAACACCTCCCTACCCACCCCACATTTACCTTTTTTATAAGCCCTCTGAGTAAATTTTAAGAGGAGTGCCACTATGACACGACCTAACCTCCTAATTCCAATTAAGGAAGTGGGGTCTACAAATGACACTCACCGACCATAAACTGACATCCTATAGGGACTACAAATCACCTAGGTGCTGAAGAAACAACATAGGTGGTTAATCCCTGAGTTGAAACTTTGGTAAACTAACATAGACTCCAAATTACACCAATGACACTACCTCCATGGGGTTGTGAGCCTCCAACTTCACTCACATGCCTTTCTCCATGTGGTTGTGACCCAACTTTCCCAGTTTAGATGGTCCGATCCCAATATCTAAGCTAAAATTCCAGTCCAACCTCCATGCCACTACCAAAAACTTCCTAATACTTATAATAATGATAAATGACATAATGACAAGGCTAAAATTACACACTTGATTCAAAAATTTGACCTAGATTGGCCATAACATACTAGGAATTTTTTTGAACACATTGTAAACATGTAAGCTATAGGTCATGAATGCATATCTGAGTGTAAATCTCTATTCTTTGGTGGGAAATCACCAAGAATGTCTAAAAACCTCTCAAGTAGTTGCAACGACACTTGTTTTCCCATGAACTCATCAACCATTTGTTAAATTATCAAATCATAATAAGAGTCATAGTCGGAGCACCTCATAAACGATACTTATAAGTAGAAAATAACTAGAATAACCATGAAATAATAGCCATCAAAGCCACATAATAATAAGTAAAAAGGCTCATAATACACAATAGGAAAATATATCTTATTAACATATGAAAAATACAACCAAGTCAGGGACTTCCACGTAACACCTAACCATAGATTGAGCTTAACCAAATCTTTTTTTTAGCTAATCACAAGTGTTCCATATTCCATTCATGAATGTGGGATCTCATGGGATAAAATAAGACTTAAAAAATAATGGAATCCAAAGGTTAGACAACCTCCACTCTCAAACTACCACGATCTCACCAAAACCAGTCGAGAGATTAAAAAATGAAATCAAGCTTGGATGCCTCATAATTCCTTAACCATACCTTAAGGACTTTCCCTGTCTCCACCCACCTATTGAGGTATTCCTAGAGAAAACCATGTCCATCCCCAACCCTTCGTAATTTTCCTGAGACCACCTCACCCGATTCCAAAACCTTCCGGAAATCCAAATCTCAACAAAGAAATGAATCCCATAACACCATGACTATTCAGGAAATGGAAAGACAAGGATGAAACCACTATCAAACATGGAAAAACCCATTCCAATGACATAAAATGAACCAAGTAAACCAATGCATGTACCGTGCATTAACAAATCAGCTAGGAAATCACACATGCAACCTATTACCTGCAAAACCTTCCCGTTGAAGCTCTTGATCCAACCTTATCCCTGCTTACAATATGCACACATGCTAGTTGAATTTCCCAAGGATAAAAATGAAATATTTTGTTATATGCATGATGTATACAGGCTCCTCATATTAACACCACCATTGAAACATCAACTTGTATAACTATATCAACGTAATCACTAACACCTAGATGCTACTATTTTTATCATTAAATTTGGAGAAAATAGATAATGTATTTTATCGCATACATCCCTATTACTAGAAAATACATTATTGGGATACCAAATAATATTTTCTATCCTTACCACACCCATTACCATTTATTCATGTTTTTTTTCTAATTCATATAAAATACCACAACCCTTCTCCTTTCTATTCTTATGATTGACAAAAAAATGAAATTATATTAAACTAGTCACTTTATAAGGCATTACTAATATCTTTATCTAAGTTCTTTATGATGTCCAATAATTATTGTCATGCCTATGAGTGGTTAAATAAATATTCACTTTCATAACCATCAATCATTCTTGAATACTATCTTAATTCTCATCAAAGACTATAATTACCCATACATAATTTCAAACATATAAAAATATTAATTTACCATTAGTAACTAAGTGTCGATAACCAATACTAGTTGTAATTTAGAATCCATTAATAGAATCATATTCGAATGACATATTGTCACCATGAAACCAATAATATGGGAATGAACTACCGCTATCAAATTGTTTACAAATTTAACAGTAACTTCCAATGAAATCCAAATGATGCATATGCCAATAAACTTATTGCACTTTACCTTTAGAGATAAGTCTAATTGTTTGTCAATAGATAACATACAATCTATTAGTATTACAATTACCAAAAATGATGCCATTAATGTTTTCAAAAAAATGTATAGTATCATGTCTTTCTAAGTCATAGAAGGATATTCAAATTTACTAAACATACAATGCCACCAAATAATTGTAAATTCACTTGACATTCAAGGTAATTCCACAACAACATACAATCAACTATCAATTGTTACAATCATACTATGCATCATTTTATTCAACAAGCCCTACTACATGACTCATTTCTTATTCTCAAAATCGAATAGGGTTCTTTAAATATTTTTAAACATGCTATCAAAAACACTAAGGGCAACCCATCATTTCCTACGCTCTTTCAGTACCACACTGTTTCCATTATTGACAAAACAATGCATGCATTCATTATTTTCCAAAAATTGTAAGCACTGCATTACAATTCCAACCATCATTAATAATTATCATAAGATTATGGATTTAAAGGATGGTAGTCAGTCCTAATCTATAATATCACCATTTACTATGTCAGTGTTCAATATTTCTCATAATTTAATTATAATCAAATGCAACATAGTTTGTCTTTTTTCAACATAAGGACGTGTTGACGCTGCTCCAAAATTTTTCCTACACTTTATTTTGGATCCTATAGAGGATCTTAATTTTATCGTTCCTCATATTTGATATATTTGTTGATAAATTTTTAAGTCTTATTCTTAGATTCTAACTGTCAAAATCACTTGTTCACACATGGTGAGTCCTTGGTAAATGCATGAGCACACCTTTCTTCTACAAGCTTTAGCTAGGAATTGTGTGTCTCTTGAAAGTAAGGCTTAAGAAAATTAAAATGCGCAACCTATGCTAACAACCACTACACACATTCATTGAAATTCCTCCCTCACTTTGGTTTCAATTGTACTTCTATTCCAGTGAGTTTTCTCAATTGTTTCTTTTATGTACCTTTGTTTTCACAAATGTTTCTTTTAACTTCACGACGGTCAGATTTTCTTTCTTTCACTTTAACAAGTGCTTTTTTCATTTTTTATTTTATTTGTCATGTGCCTCTTTCAATTTATTTATATTTTTCAAGTTTCGTTTTCACATTTTCTTACTGTTGCATGTGTCCCTTCTAACCATTTTCACTCATATATGTGTTGCATATTTGCACATCACTAGAGGTAGTTCTAGTACACTTTTCTACGTTATATGATCCTACATATCATAAGAATATGTTCTAGACAAATTCCTATTTCTTAGCTCATTTTCTGGTCACAATATACATGTATGTCACAACTTGTGTTCTATGTGTTGCAATGTTTCATCTCAACTGTCACATTTAGAAATAAGTGTCACTTTGTTGTTATTTTAAGGTGTGATTGTTGTCCATGATTTCTATGCATTCCCTAACTTGTATTGATGTCATTCATGTGAGTGATATTTATTTTGGTCTCATCAATATTATTATCCCTCTCTTACTCTATTGATCCCACACTTATTCATTCTAGAGCTCTTCTTGATCCTCATGCCCAATGCAAGTTATGAAAGTTCTAATACTTCACCAAGTGATGGGCACTTCTTAGTCAAAAGCCTCATTGATTAGATATCTCCCTCCTAGACTCATGAAATAAGTCTTTCTTAAGGTCATCTCCTATGATTACGAATTCATAACCTTGGAAGCATAGTCATCTAACCTTCTTGCTTTTACTGACTCACTGCACTGAGTTTTGATAAACTATGCCTTGTATAGTGCATGCAGCAATTCTAGCTGCCCTCTGCAAAATAAAACTGCACAATATAAGGATATGCTCTATCGCAGTGCATTAAGAATCTCCATTGTAAAAGTGAATTGACTTATATTCTTTTCCTTAGCCAAATATGGAATATCCTCTTCTAGTGAGCCTCCCTAAGCATAGGTCACATTTGTAGTGGACATACAACCAATATAGAAGAAAATTGCGCTAGCAGAGAAGTCTTCCTTAAATCCTAACACATGCCATAGTTATAATACCTATTACTTCCTTCTCCAATAATAGGAGTCCCTCACTGTTCCATATTGTTGGGCAGGGCCCAAATTGGTTCAGTTTTGAGTAAAATTCTCCATGTTTTGAGGAAATGAAGTGTGTTATCGAGAGGAAATAATTCAATCACACGAAGTTTTAGGAGTCTTAGGGGCTTTGGGGCAGGTCAAAGCCCCTCTTTTTGTAAAATGATTGGGCTTTTTTTCTAGTATTTTGAGCTCTTCCCATGGTTTTCGGACCATGGTATTTTAAGAAAGAATGTTATATAAGGAGATGACTTAGTGAGTCATAAAATATATAACATGATGATTGTATGAGCGCAAACTAAATTATCTATGTTTTAGTCTGTTTTGGGTCTTCGAAGAAGGCTCCACAATTGTTTGCATGGAGGCCTTGGTCTGCAGCTATGTGTGTAGACCACCCACAGCTAAATGCATGATTCGAATAAGGATTGTAATGAAACTACACATTATCGATAAAGAAAAGAAAGATGCTGAAGAATTTATGTGTATTTGCAGAATATTTTTATGATTGACCTTCCAATTTGTGCTATGTACTGTGAATTTTTTTGTATGATTTTTTATGCATATTAAGGTCCTTTATGTTGTTTAAATGTGTTGCAATGGGTTTATTAATTCATAATATTGATAAAGGTGTAGTGTGTGGTAATACTAATTGATGAATAGGGCATAAACTGTAAAGGTAGATATTTTCATATACGTAGTTCATGAAGGAATAAGGAAGAAGAATAGAAATAATTTCATGTCCTAATATCCCTCCTAATGTAGAAACATGGTTCTAGCATCACCAAATATTTCCTTGGGTGAGACTTCTATCTACTCAGTAGATCATTGTTGAAAGGGACAGTAATAGAGGGTTTATTGGTAGCGCAGCTACTCCGAACATGGGTATAGACCCCCTTAATCCAACACATAACATGTTCTGATTTCTTTCCTGGTTACATGTCACATTTCTATTAGACAATGTATCATTCCCTAGATCACTAATGAATAAAACTAGGCTCTCCCTTAAGCCTACCGCTTAGTTATAGTGTGTGTCATAGTTTTAATCAACAAGCCATCAACCCGTGTCCACTAGGTTTCCTATTGTGAATTCATTGAGTATTACCCTACTTCCCTAGCACATGTGGTAGTTCTAGTCAACATTGGTATTTCCCCACAGTCACTTTGAAGCTCAATTATTCTATCAATGTCTCCTTGTCCTTTCAACTCTACGCAGTGCACAGTCTCAATCAACAAGTTCATCTCACTATCTCTTGCACTTTCCCATTGTGTTAGACCCTGAAGAGCTCCTCTTCACATAATATGGTGTAGTTCTATTAAGTAGTGATACCTTCCCTCAGCCTTTGTTGATATCAACTACACCATCATTAAAAAGCCTTCCTCTTTCAGTAAATTCACAGGCCCATCACAAGCATCTTGTTCCATGAGAAAATTATGGCTAGAATAGATGATTTCAGGACTGATCGTTCCTTTTTATGAGTGATATTCATTGATAGGTGTCCATCCTCATTAAATTCAAGGTGATGCTCAAGGAAATTTTCAAGGAGATGGAATAATGAAGCACTTGCAGATAAGAAGCACAAAGAAGAACCAGCATGAAGACATGAAGAAAATATTTTACCATGATAAAATGAATACATTTCATGATCACCCAGAAGTTCCCGATACTTATCCAACACCATTTGGAGGCTGTAGATGAATATAAATAAAATATTTCATGAAGATGAAAAATAAAGCAGCAAGGAGAATAGCTTGGAATTTCCACATCATCATGAAGTCCATTTCATCATTGTCAAGCTATGGCTTATACAAGTGTCATCACAATGTCATATGTTCCAATGTGTCTTGCCACATGATGTGGAAGGTAATGATGTATTATTTAAAGGAACATAGAAAATGTAGATGTGTGGAAGTCCAGGAGTCAGATGTGGAATCTAGAAATTCACATGCGGATGAAATATTTGTATAGAAGTTAAAAGGTCATCTAGTATTCCAAGTGTCATGAGGGTAAATTAAGATTCATAAGGGAAGATGAAAGGTCACTCCTCTTTTTATAAAAGAAACCTCATAACTCAAGCAAAGGGCCTTTGTAGGCCGAGACTTTTGAGAGTTAGCCTTGGATTCTTCAGCTTGGCCTAGGAGAGAACATCATTCCTGGGAGAAGCAAGAAGTGACTTGATGTTCCACTATTGGAGCTATTTGATCACCATTGTAACTGTGTACTTGGAGTTTTCACCTAATAATTATAATATCATTGATTCACCACATTTTCACGCATGTAACGTGAATGTTGTAAGAATATTCTTTAGATCTATGCATCATATGTTATGTTTATATGTACTACCAAAATTGAACTACATTATTGGATTTTGTGCTTATCTTATTTAATGTGTGTTGTATTTTTTTTAATGATCGTTGTGTCTATGTGAACTATTTTTATAGGTAACTAACAAATATTTACTTACTCTCATATGTATCTCTTAGGATAGTACTGTTAATTACCTTCTAAAGGCTCACTCTTTATTTCCCTCTCATGAAATCCTCCTTTACACATTGCAATTGGTTTCTCACGATGTCAACTTACTTGTTTATTCAAATTTTATGTCTATAATATATTATTTTATCCATTGAAGACAAGGAAAGCCTTAATTTATGGTGGTCAATCTGATACTTTGGATGGGGCTCCTACTCCAAATGGTGTGAGTTCTAATTGGGACTTCACAATGGAGAGACGCCATGTATGTTGGTGGTATCCATAATCATCAACATGACCCAATTTCATCAACATTATTATTCTTCAAATAAATCATTAGAACTATTATGAACTTCATATCAAACGTAGTCTAATACATACATTTCCATGTAATTTCATTAATAATATATGTGAGATTCATTCCATAGCATCATACCTCTACTCCTTCTCATTCTTACAGGACCCAATAGGTTCCAATGTTGCATCCTCTACTCTTATACCACTTGTAACATCCCTCAGTATACCTTGTACAAAGTTCACAAGAATAAATTATGTTACAATTTTTACCAACATGTAGCATCTTTTGAATGGCTTACTACATACTCTTAATCTGATCATTAAATGATATAATGATAATCATTAAGTGAAATAACCATAGAAATTGAATAGTGAAATTCCTAAAGGAATGACCATTAGTGCAACTTGTTGTCATAATCAAGTCTGTTAGAACTTTGTATCATTAAAATTGCTAAATTTATGAGCGCTTATTACAACATGATCCATGATCAAATTCCCAACGTTAAGCATTGTAAAAATATCATCAAGATAACCAATTAGGCAAGAAGATAATTAAACACTAATATTACCCTAGAAACCATGAAGGGAAAAAATAGAAAACATTTATTTTACTAAATGTATCCTAAGGATGTTCAACCCTCATTAAATGGAAGTAAGGGATTCAATCCCTTGTCTATTGATGAGATTTTAAAAGAGAAACATAATATTTCATTCAAGCATTATTAACTAGAGGATGATACATTACATATATTGTCATGTTCTCAAACACAATACCAATTACATATTATATTACAATATCCTCATGACATGACTATTTATTGTAGTAACATTCTTTCCCTTTTTGAATCACCATTGTCAAATATTCACAAGTTAGAAATATATCTTAGTAACCAAGTTTCTCATTGTAAAACTCCATCTGACGATTTATCACTAAATGTAACAATAGCTATATATAATGATATCCTCTCATGTGAAAGTTTAAAAACTACTCAATTCCTACTAATTCATGACTTCATCCTTGCAACCACTCTTCGTCACTAAAAATTCTAATGTCACGATTACCTGAAATATCAATTATAAAAATTCTATGAAAACAACTCCAAAAATAGAAGAGAAGAGAGATAAAAACCTTAGAAATCATCCACTTCGAGGGGGAAACCTCCAATACATTACATAAATGAACAATTCTTGGATGATACAAATGAAAAAACCTCCTTCTATATATAGGGGTCCATGGGGTCACAATATAATCCTAGTCGGCCTAACAATACTAATGTAAGGTAACAATAATAACAATATGGGGGTTACAAGGGAACAATGATAATAATAAAGGGGCTACACTAAAAAAAATAAGGTACTACACTAGTAATATGGGAGCCTAACATGCCCCTCTCCTTCAAAAAAGTGTTGTCCTCAACGCTTGAGTAGCTCTGGATTATTTTGTATAAAATTCTCATCCTCCCATGCAGAATCTTCAGTGGGTAAGTTCTTCCACTTTATGAGATACTCTGAAATTGATCGATTTCGTAGCTGTCGAGTTCTTATTTCCGTGATTGTTTCAAGTTCCAATATGATTTTTACTTCCTCATCATGTTCTGGCAATATTGTTTGAGCTGGAATTTTTTCACCTATAACCTTCTTTCAGCATGAAACATGGAAAAATCAATGCACTCGCGAAGAAGAAGGAAGCTCCAATTTGTATGCCATAGTACCAATCTTTTGAAACACCTTGTAAGGACCATAGTATTTTGATGATAATTTATTATCCTTATCTTGCTTGACAGAAATTTTTTTGTATGGTTGTAGCCGTAAAAATACCCAGTCTCCTACATCAAAAATTCTCTCGCTGTGATGTTGACCTGCCTATTTTTTTCATACAATTTTGTGCCAAATTGAGGTTATCCTTTAAGAATTGGAGAACTTGTTGTTGATGCTCGATGTGATCTTCCACTACTTGCACCTTAGAATTTTCTCTTAAAGATGATGTGATGGATGGTGGATGGTATCCATAAAGTGCCATAAATGGGGTTGTTTTTGTAGCAATATGGAAGGAAGTGTTATACCACCATTCCGCCAGAGGTAACCACTTGACCGATTGTGTTTGTTCATCACATACAAAACAACGAAGATATCCTTCCAAAAATTTGTTCACTATCTCAGTTTGACCATCAAATTGAGGATGATAAGATGAGCTATGAGCTAGTTGAGTACCCAAACAAGAAAATAATTCTGTCCAAAAATTTCCAGTAAAAATGGGATCTCTATCACTTACCATAATCTTTGGGTTTCCATGTAGCTTTTGAATTGTTTCCATAAATGCAGTAGCAACTATACTTGCTTTAAATGGATGAGATAATGCACAAAAGTATGCATACTTGGTAAGTCTATCAACTACCACCATGATGAAACTCTTTCCTTCAGACTTAGGTAAACCTATGATAAAATCCATTGAAATCTCCTCCCAACGTTGACTTGGAATGGATAAAGGTTGTTAAAGACCCGGGGTCTTAATTGTCTCAACTTTTTTTTCTGGAAAACTAAACATTCTGCCACAAACTTTTGAATATCAGATTTAAGGCCATCCCAAAAAAATTGTTTCTTCACCCTCTCTTAAGTTTTTTAAAATCCTAAGTGTCCTCCTAAATGAGAAGTGTGCAATTCCAAAAGAATCTTTTGTTTTATTTGGGAATTCTTAGAAACATATAAGCGATCTTTGTACCATTAGGAATCATTTTTCCAACTATATGTATCATATGTACTAGGATGTTAGTTCAATTTTCGAATGAGTATCCACACTTCTTTGTCCTTCTTCCATTCATCTCTTGCTTCGGTTATCCAATTTGGGTGGATAATAGAAATTGAACAAAGCAATGCTTCCACCTCTTCATCGTTTCTTGAGAGTGCATCTGCAACAACATTTAGCTTCCCTTTTTTGAAGATGATTTCAAAGTCATAACCCAACATATTTGTGACCCATTTTTTCTGCAATTCAAAAGATAGTCTTCGTTTCAAAAATTGTTTAAGACTATCATGATCATTTTTTACCTTGAAGTTCCTTCCCATTAGGTAAGGTCGCCATTTCTTTAGTGCATGTAGTATTGCCAACATTTCCTTCTCATAAATAGCTTTCTGTAAATACTTTACTTTGATTGGACGACTTTCAAAAGCAATGGGTCTTCCTTCTTGCATTAACATAGCACCAATTCCATTTCCTGAGGCATCACATTCCACAATAAAGGTTTTTTTGAAGTCTATCATAGCTAAGACTGGTGCTAGGCACATTTCCTCTTTAAGGTGTTCAAAGGCCTTAGTTGCTTTAGGAGGCCATGAAAATGCATCTTTCTTTAATAATATTGTTAAAGGTGTAACTATTCTCCCATAATTCTTAACAAACTTGTGATAATACACTGTTAACCTAAGAAATCCTTGCAACTACTTTATGGTTGTGGGGACTTTCCATTCCTTAATGGATTTAATTTTGTTAGGGTCTACCTTAACACCCTCGTGAGATACAATATGACCCATATATTCCAACTCTTGTACTCCAAAGAAACATTTGGATGTTTTTGCATATAATTGTTTCTCCTCCAATAGTTTGAGCACCCTGTCAACATGTTGAACATGATCCCTCCAAGACCTACTGTAGATTAGTATGTCATCAAAAAATACTAGCACAAATTTTCTAAGGAATGGTTTGAAAATAGAATTCATCAACATTTGAAATGTAGAAGGTGCATTGGTAAGTCCAAAAGGCATGACCAAAAATTCATAATGACCCTCATCAATTCGAAATGTTGTTTTCGGAATATCTTCAATCTTCATTATAATTTGATGATATCCTGAATGAAGATCCAACTTGGTAAAATAAATAGTGCCATGTAGTTCATCCAATAGTTCATCAATCATAGGAATGGGAAATTTATCTTTAATAGTGAGCCAATTGAGCTCCCTATAATCCGTAGACATGTGCCAAGATCCATCCTTCTTGTGTACCAATACTACTGGAGCAAACAAATAACTTTGACTAGGTTGAATTATACCATCTTCTAACATTTCTGCAATCATATGTTCAATTTCGCTCTTTTGGACATAAGGATATCTGTAATGCCTGATGTTTGGAGGAACACTTCCTGGAATCAAATGAATAGCATGATCATGATCAAGAATAGGTGGGACTCCTTTGGGAGTATCAAATAGCTTAGAATGATTGTCAAACATTTTTTGGAAATCCAGAGAAATAGATGATTTTAATGTTGGAACTTCTAGGGAGCATAATTGTGAAATTATGCCACGTTGTTATTTCTTTAGAAGCTTTGTCATGATATTAGAGCTTATTATCTTTCTTGGCTTCCCTGCGATACCCCGTAATTTCATTTCCTTTCCTTCTGAAAAAAAATTCAAGAAAAGTTCTTGAAAATTAAAAGCTACCGTCCCCAAAAATTGTAACCATTGTACTTCTAGTACAACATCAACACCTCTCATTGGAATGGAAAGAATTGGACTATTAAATACATATTCCCCCATGGTTAGCTGGATATTATGGCATTTTCCAGAGAAATTTATAGTTCCTCCATTTGCAACCATCACTTGACATTTTGGTGTTGGGTATAGGAAACAAATCAATTCCTTGGCTACCTTACAATGAATAAAATTATGGGTGCTACCTGAATAAATCAACACTATTACCTTTTTCTTCTTGATATGTCCTTCTACCTTGAGAGTTTGAGGAGTGGTAATTCCTGCCAATGAATAACACAATATGGTCTAACTCATTTCTTATACTTCTACGGTTGGTTCTTGGTGTATATCCTCTTCTTTTGAAGTTTCTTGTTCATTTCTTCCTCCTCTTCACAATCAATGTAAAATAATTTCTTCTCATCACACTTATGACCTTTACTATATTTTCTTTCACAACTGTAGCAAATCCCTTTTGCTCTTTTTTCTTCCAATTGCTGTGGTGTCAACCTTGTAGGTTGTGGAGGTATAGGAGTAGCAATACTTACATCTTTATATATGTGAGTGTTAGGCTTCCCTGTCGCCATAATTTTACATTAAATTTTCCTTTCCAACCCGAATTCCTTCTCCAATGAATCAAGTTTCGAAACATGAACTTCATGTTGGATGTTATCCTTTAAAGTCCCTATGAAGACATCAATCATGTGTTCCTCTGGAATATGAGTTACCCTTATATTCAATTTTTGGAAGTCCTCAATGTGCTCCACCACTGAACCCTTTTGTTTGAGATTTATCAATTGGGTAAAGAAGGTGTTTCTCTTTGTATCCTCATAACGTGCTATCATTTCCTTCGTAAAAATTGACCAAGTGACAATTTTTTTACTAGAGCAAAGTCATTGATACCATAAAAATGTATTTTGTTCTAAATGTAAATTTATAATGCGTACCTTTTGTGTGTTTTGCACATTATTGAGATCAAAATACTGCTCCATCTATAGTATCCATGTTACGGAATCCTTGCCATAAAATTTCCTCATATCCATCTTTAGAATATGGTGGTTCTTCCATCCAACATTAGATTTTATGAAATCACGATTAATATTTATTTTTTTCTCATCATGAGTTTCCTCTACTATATTTTTGGCATTAGGAAATATTTCTTGTATCAACTTTGTCAAACCTTCAATACATGCTTTTATATCATTATTCATGTTTTCCATGTTTTCTTTCATGTTTTCCATGTTGTCTTTCATGTCATCCATCTTAGCTTCCATTCTAGCTTCCATGTCATCCATCTTAGCTTCCACGCCTTTCTTCAAAGCTTCCATTTCATTTTTTGTTGCTCTTTGCGAGAGCAAAATTTGGCGCACTTGCTCTTGCAATTTTGATATGTCATGTTGCAATTCTTCATCTTCATGAGTCATAGTAGAGCCTTCTAAAGGCTTAATGGGTGTTTTTTTAGGAGGCATTTTATAATCCAATACTGATATCTATTCTACAATATACCCTTGGAATCAATTCAAACTAATTTTTCACACAAAACCTATGAAATTCGAAAGAAAAAAAAATACACACCTTTTAATTGATTTTGAGGGGCTCGATATTGAAACTCAATTATCTCTATGATTTTGGATCTTTAATATCTAAAATCCAGCCCTGTATTAGCCCTCTGAACCTTCTTTCAATTTCCATAGGTCTCACTTAATTTGGATTCTTCAAGCAAAGTCATGCCCAATCTCCCACAATTCCCTAATTATAGAGTGGTTTAGTAGAGTGAACTTGTACGGTACTACACATTTCATTGTTTCCTCCTTCAGCTCTAAAATTGATACAAACGAAACTACAATATGTTTACTTGCAGCCACTTTTTTATAGAATTCCAATCCGATGGTCTGAGTGAGAGTTATGACAATTTTCCCAAGGTCACCTCTTTGAGATGAAATTTGGAAGCCTGAAACAACACTAACTTCCACAGATCATATCTTTGAAAATATTGTGAATAAATATTTAAAATTTTTCCATGATGTTCCTCAAGATTTTGGCTTCGCTCTGTAAAAATTTCAGCTTCTTAACCTTTGTAGAAAAAATTTATTGCAAAAATGCCGCAATGACCTATTTAGGTTAAATTCAGGAGCCTTCAAAAAGCCATAACTTCAACAGATCATATCTCCAAAAATATTGCGAACCAAGATCTGAAGTGTTTCCACAACGTTCCTCAGAATTTCGGCTTCATGCTATAAAAATTTTAGCTTCTAAAACTTCGTAGAAAAAAATTTATATCGAAAATTCCACGATGACCTGCTTGGAGCAGTGAAACCCTAGAATCCAAAGCTCTGATACCAAATTTTATGAAACTAGCTCCAAAAATAGAAGAGAAGAGATATCAACACCTTGGAAATTAGCCACTTAGAGGGAGAAACCTACAATACATTACATAAATGAATAATTCTTGGATGATACAAATGATAAAACCTCCTTCTATATATAGGGGTCCATGGGGTCACAATATAATCCTAGCTGACCTAACAATAATCATGTAAGGGAACAATAATAACAATATGGGGGTTAACGGGGCACAACAATAACAATAAGAGGGCTACACTAATAAAAATAAGGGATTACACTAGTAATATGGGGACCTAACAAAAAACCCTAAATATTATGGCTTTTCATCAAAATATAATGTGATAGAATCCATATATCTCTATTTTAAGGATTCAATATTAATCAGTTATTATACCTCTTAGCATGAAAGCACTTCCTTGCAATTACATAAATAAAAATAAAATTCATAACCACAACTAACCTTTTTATTTTTTAAATGTGTTGTTAATTACGATAAGTACTATTACAAATTATACTAGTATTGTATTTAACAAAATGTAAAACCATTGGAGCAAACCCACAAAACTGTGGTAACAATTCTAAGATAACTTTTTCCTGTTCGAAAACCATGGGTATCAACCCACTTGTCCCTTTTAATATAAAACCATGTTTAACAACATGAACTATAACTATTCTTCTTATTAAATATAATATAAAAATACTTTTTGTCTATCTCTCATAAGCATTATATAAATCCTTGTCTATTTACTTTTGTTATTAAATATATGGAATTTTATTGAAATCTACCGAATTATTAAACTATAGTAATTGTTATCTGAGAATAAGATAATTTATTACTTCGTATATACTATTTGATTTAATAAAAGTTAACCAATATTATTTCATTTATTAATTAAATTATACGTCTGGGCACTAGAATAGAGGTGATATAATAAAATAAATCATCATATTTAAATTCTACCTCTTCGCATAATAACAAGGTAATACTTTCAAAATAAATCATTTTAGTTAATTCTACCTCTGCGCTCAAGAACAAAGTAATATTTTCAAATGAAATAATGAAAGTTAATTCTACCTATGCTCATAATAATAAGGTAATATTTTCAAAATAAATCATCATAGTTAATTATACCTATACCTATGAGAACAAGATAATATTTTCAAAATAAATAATAGTAGTTAATTCTACTTTTGCATAAAAGAACAAGGTACTATTTTCAAAACAAATCATCACAGCTAATTCTATCTCTACACATAAGAAAAAGGTAATATTTTTCGAAAGGAAACATCATAGTTAATTATATCTTTGCACAAAATAACAAGGTAATATTTTTGAAAGATATCATCATAATTAATTCTATCTTTTTGCACAAGAATAATATAATTTTCCAAAATAAATAATCATAGTTAATTCTATCTCTTCAAGAAAAAGGTAATATTTTCAAAATAAATCATCGTAGTTAATTAGATATTTTCACACAATAACAAGGTAATATTTTTAAATCAAACCCTTATAGTTAATTCTATGTGTACACACAAGAACAAGTTAACATTTTCAAAATAAATCATCGTAGCTAATTATATCTCTTCCCACAAGATAGTAATTGAAAAACAATGAAAAATGTGACCACGCATCTTCACTTATATATTACAGGGATGTTTCTTTTGTTGATTTAAACAGGGAGAGAGTATGGGCATGCTAATGATCCCAAACTCATAAATAATTACATGAGATGCCAGAGGATAATATGAAGAGATCCCAAAAGCATATTTGGCCTTCAAAGATTTTATTATCTTTCATATATTCCTTATTATTTTCTTCCATCACCTCGACTTCTCTTTCGAAAGCCATATTTCCACCATCTTACATATATTCCGGACCAAACTTTGAATCTCACATTCGTTGGTTCAATTATGTTGGCTCTCCAAATTATTCACCTTGTCTACTGCAACAATATTTTCAGAGTGCTCGAAATCCTCCCATAGACACTTGGGGAATGGATATTCATTTCATGGTCATTTTCTAATCCAATTTTCCTTCACTAAATTTTTAGTGATGAGATTCTTAAGGAGTTATCAACTCCATAATTGATTATTGATGCCACCAACCGAAGCTAATTCTTTCAGATTACATCAACCAGTTTAATCCAATAATATTTTTCATATTATTCAAATGATAAATTTCAAACATTTCAAAATTACACATGGGTTCTAGGGATATTACACAAAATATATGTTTTAGATCATGTCGAGCGAAAGAAAATTGCAGCCAAGCAAAGAATCTAGAACCACAACAAATAAGGAAAGGAAAAGAAGAAATAAGTGGTTTTAAGTGTTATATGTTTAGGCGGAGCATCCCCAAAGACATAATTCACACTTTCCCATTGATGTCAAAGGGGTAGAGAAAAGGAAGTTCAACATGGAGACAAAGCAAGTGAACCATGGAGACAGGGGGTGCATGATGACAGGGGGAGCATAAGGGTTGGCATCAATGAAAAGGGGGGAGATTTTTGGAAAAATAGTCATTGATTCCAAAGGGTTAATGGGCCAAAATTTGTTTGATGATATGCATGAAAGAGACAATGAATTTTGATAGAAGGATCTTCCATATTGATAACCCTTGTAACACCATTCTTTTTGATAGGTGGAACACCTTAAGAGTCCTCTTGGTTGAAGACATATTAATAATTGAAGTATGATGCCCAAAGGATGGGTTCAGCACCTAAAAATCTTCCCCAAAATTTTAAGATATTAACCCTTCGTAGGTGCTCTAAAGAAAGGTATAGAATTGTAATTTAAATTTCACTAAAACCATTGTAAAATTAATCCTTGAATTGTGTATATTGAAGACAAGAAAATATTTTTTTTAAATTATCCTAAGAATATTTGTTCAGGTCATCTCTAGTAAAAGAAAAGTTAGTTAAAAGATAAATTCAACCCCATAGCAAGCCCCTCTAATGTGTTTATATATATCCTAGATGTGGAAATTCACATAAATAAATTCATGAATCAAAAGGAAAGCTCAAGAACAAAATTGATGTTGAGAAAAAATACTTAGAGGGGGGGGGGTGAATCAGTATTTAAGGTTGAACAATTTTTCTTTCCTTTCTCTTAAAACTATATGTTACAGTACTACATGTATGTCCAGATATCTTATTATGTCTTTACTTAGAGAATTGCATCAGATAAGCATTAAGCATGAACAGAAATAACTGGACAAACCATTAACCATGAACAACACATATGGACACCAGGATTTAAGGTGGAAACCCAATTCGGGAGAAAACCACCACTGTTGTAATCTTAGTCTTCAATATTTTATTATAGAGAAAACTTCTTACAATATATGCTGGTGCAGACTCATACCAGCATGCAAGCACCCACCTGCAAAAGGCTACAACCTTCTCTTTTTTACCAGCCTTTCTTGGAAGGGAGTTTCAACCCCCTGAACATGCAACCCTTTATTCAATTATCAACAAACATATTTTGCCCAATTCATCCTAACAGAACAGTGAGACCACTGTAACCCAAACATCAGAACTAATCCAGACTTCGGAGAATATATGCATTCAACATCCTGTGTATCCTTCTGTGTATATTAATCTTTCGAAACCCCAACTGTCATATGCACTTTCAATGTAGATGACCTAGATCCATATGTGTTCTTCAGCAGACATGCGCTATCTCTTCATCGTTTCTTCTGTTGAATAATCTCTAGACTCATCATCTTTAGATCAATATCTCGATGGGCGCATCATGGACTCAGAATCATCAATTAAGCACGTCGTCTGTCCATACAGATATTCCTCCCAGGAATCCCTTCTTCGTCAACACTCACGCCTAAATCCCCATCGAATAGTAATCTTTGTCCTTTATATAGTTCTTGCCTTTATTAAAACCATGATTCAAAACCACGAACCGCTAATGGTATTCCTTTTACAATATTTCCAATAGATTGGCCCTCGGGGTTTTTATTTCTTATTAATTTATTTATCAAGTGATAAACAAATGTATTTACAGCGATTTAACCCCTTATGTATAACCCTTAGGATTTTATAAATAATATCCAACGCTTGAAAATAGTTTAAAAATCAATCCACCAATCAATTTTCACTGCATAGTCATCATTACGTCACTACGGGGGCTCTTGCGGTACGGATGAAAATTTTTGGCTGGTGCCCCCGCACTTAATCTCCACCGTCGATTTCCGGTCAACGTTTGATTGCTTGTTCAACTGCGGAGGCACCCCTTCTGGTTTTTTAAATCTTTACGCTACCCCCGTAATATTATTTTTAATTAAAAATTCAATTCCGGGCTTTGTATAAAAAAACAAATGCTTTCGAATAGTTTAATATTTCAATAAAACTTTGAATCAAATTTCATTCTTTGACCCTGGGCCCACATTGCAGTCGGCAGATCAGCGGTGTCAAACAAAACTTGCGATTGCGATTGATCAACCGGATGCGATGACCACATAAAACATGGCTCATAGCGCAATCGGGTCCGAACTTTGAACAAATGCAATCGGGGCATACAATAGAAAAGTTCCGATTGCAATCAGGACACGGATGCGATTGGCACATATTAACTCCGGCATATAACTAGATCGGGTCTGCTACTTCAATCGCAGCATATTACAAAAGGCGTGCAATAAATCGGAAAGTTCTGATTGCGATTAAGATCCTGGACGCAATTGAACCTATTAACTCCATCGTATAACACCATCGGAGCCGCCAATTTCAAGGTGCAATCGGGCCCAACACTTAAGAGCTTCTGATTGCGATTAGGAACTCGGATGCGATTAGCAATAAACTATGGCATATAACTCGATCGGGTCCGGCCTTTGATCGGAGCACATAATAAAACTCCGCCGATTGAACCTTGCAATTCAAGACTTGCGATTCCATTAAAACATCGCCACGTGGTCAAGTGGACCCACGGGCCTTTGCTGCTGTGGTGGGGGTGATTTATATCAGGTTTGGTTGTATGTTTTATATACAGTCGTTCCATTGCGAAACTCTACACATCCACAAGAAATTTTATTTTTGCGATTGGCGATTGCAAATCTTCATATCAAAAAGACACTTCACCGAAATAACTTTGCTATTCCAATTGGCATATAAATGGTGGGGATCACTTGTCCCGCCAATTCATAAATAAAAGGACTTCTGCCTGTTTAAACAAATTTCCCATTCTGGTTGGTGAGGGCTTTAAAAGCCCGAAATGACTGTCTTTAATAAACTCTGCTCCTCGTTCCTTTCTCCATGAAACCTAGTGAGCTATTCCGAGGGTCTCCACTCCTCCAGTCGCTTGACATATGTTACCCCTCCGGAATTGAGCTCCCATCCATTATGCAAATTCATACAGTAGTTATATAAATTAATACAATGTCATTCTGTATTCAGCTTCGCGTTCCGTCATCACCAAGTGTTCCGCTACTTCATTAATCTGCGCCATCTCCCATCAACTCCCTCATTAGATACAGAGTATCATTAAAACTCAATCATACACAGGATTTCTAACCTCTTTGTCCCTGTTTCCTTGACTGATACTGCAGCTCTGTAGCTCAAATTGTAGATGCATTCTTTCTGTTCTTCTCTGCTATATTTAGATGACAATTCCTTTGCCATATCCTTTGCCATCAATGACAATATTTCCAACAATCTCCCCCTTTGGCATTGATGGCAATATTCTTCTGCTGATTGTCTTATAGAAGCCCTTTGTTGCTTTTCCTCCCCCTTTGACATCAATGGCAAAGGACATGCTCCCCCTGAGATCATGCTACATTCAGAGATGCCCAACAGCACCTCACAACCAATTTAGTCTTCTGTAATTAAGTAGACCTGATCCTGTGCATGGCAGAGACTACTCCTAGTTTATGTCTGAGATATTCGAACGCTTCTCTGGGTAGAGGTTTGGTAAATATATCAGCAACTTGTTCTTTGGAGGAAACATACTCCAATTTCACCTTTTGTTCTAGCACTTTTTCACGTAAGAAGTGATACTTGATGGGAATGTGATTGGTCTTGGAATGCATAACAGGATTCTTGTAGAGTTTGCATCATCCAAAGAAGTTGAGTGCAACACGATGCTACAGCCACATATTCTGCTTCTGCTGTAGATAAGGCAATGGAGCTTTGCTTCTTGCTAAACCAGGATACTAACCGGGGCCCCATAAAGAATGCACCACCACTAGTGCTTTTCTGATCATCAACACTTCTAGCCCAATCTGCATCAGTGTATGCATGAAGAGTAAGATCATCATTCTTTGGATACCATAGTCCAAAGTCTTGGGTTCCTTGTAGATATTTGAATATTCTTTTCATAGCCTGAAGATGAGACTCTTTTGGATTAGCTTGGAATCATCCAACAATCCCAACAGCATGCATAATGTCTGGTCTTGTCCCAGTGAGATAAAGTAAACTTCCTATCATAGATCTGTATTCTGGTTGATTCACAAAGGGGGAATCATCATAAGAACTGAGATTACATCTGGTTATCATTGGTGTACTTACAGGTTTGCAATCTACCATGCCATACTTCTTCCGGATTTGCTTAAGATATTTTGCTTGTGATAAGAATATGCCATCTGTAGCTTGTTGCACTTGTAAGCCAAGAAAAAATGTTAGTTCCCCAAGTAAAGACATTTCAAATTCTTGTTGCATATCAGAGGAAAATTTCTGACTCATAGATTCTTTATTACTTCCAAAGATGATATCATCAACATATACAACCACAATCAATAGTTTATCATTTTCAGTTTTTGTGTACAAGTTGCTATCAGCAGACCCCTTTGAAAATCCTTGTTGATGAAGATATTTGTCAAGACGATAGTACCATGCCCTTGGAGCTTGTTTGAGACCATATAGAGCCTTTTTAAGTCTACAAACAATTTTTTCATCATTTCCCAAAATGAATCCTTCTGGTTGTTCGATATAAACTTCTTCTTCTAGTTCACCATTGAGAAAAGCAGATTTAACATCCATTTGATAAACTTTGATTTGTTGGAAACTTGAAAAAGCAAGAAACATTCTTATGGCTTCAAGTCTGGCTACAGGAGCAAAAGTTTCTTCAAAGTCTATACCTTCTTTTTGAGCATACCCCTTGCACACAAGTCTAGCTTTATTTCTTATAACATCCCCATTCTCATTTAACTTGTTTTTAAATATCCATTTAGTTCCAATGACATTTTTGTCTTGAGGTCTTGGTACTAATTCCCAAGTGTGATTCTTTTCAATTTGATCAAGCTCTTCATTCATGGCTTGAATCCAACAATCATCTTTGCTAGCTTGACTAACACTGTGAGGTTCAATAGTGGACAGAAATGCCAGATTGCTAGAAGATCCCATAAGAGTCCTTCTTGTTTGTACACCTGATACCTTTTCTCCCAAAATTTGATATTCTGGATTATTCTTTTGAACATATCTGGAGGGAGCTTTTTCAGACAAACCATCTTCGGGTTCTTCACTGGGTTCACTGTTTGTATCATTACTATTTGATGTAGAAGGATATGTGTCATCATCATCTTCATCTGGAGTTTGCTTTTCTTCTTTTGGAGCTGCAGGAGACTCATCGATAACAACATCAATACATTCAATGATCTTCCGAAGTCTTTTATTGTAACATTTGTATGCCTTACTCCTAGAGGAGTAACCAAGAAATATTCCTTCATCTACTCTGGGTTCAAACTTGCCAAGTTTTTCATCATTATTCTTGATAAAGCATTTGCTTCCAAAAACTCTAAAATGCTTCATAGTGGGAGGATTACCATACCATAGTTCATAAGGAGTTTTATCACTATTTATACGAACATGTGCCTTGCTAAGAATATTTACCGTTGTATGTGCTGCTTCTCCCCAAAATGTGTCAGGTGTTCCGGAATCATCAAGCATAGCTCTAGCCATTTGTTGAACTGTTCTGTTCATTCTTTCTGCAACACCATTCTGTTGTGGAGTGCCAGCTACAGAAAACTGTCTTTTTATGCCATGTTGTTCACAAAATTCAAGGAATTCATTGAATGTATATTCTCCTCCTTGATCAGATATGAGACACTTGATTTTTAGATCTAATTCATTCTCAACTAGTGCTTTGAAGATCTGAAATTTCTCGAAAACTTCATCTTTGTGTTTAAGCAGCCCAATCCAACACATTCTAGAAAAGTCATCAATGAATAAGATATAGTATTCTTCACCACATGGTGACTTTTTCCTCATAGGTCCACATATGTCAGTATGAATGAGTTCAAGAGGCTTACTTGATAATCCTTCCTTGGCATTAAATTGTACTCTGGTTTGCTTGCCGAATTGGCAAGATTTGCATATGATATTTTCAGGTAGAGTAATATTGGGAAGATTACGAACAGCTTTAAGTTTGCTTGATTTGTTGATTTGAGAGAAGCTCAAATGCCCCAACCTTCTATGCCATAGCCAATTTTCTGAAGATTTACTCAAATAACATTGCTATTTGCAGTTCTTTAATATATATAGGTTGTTCGGAGTTCTTTTCCCTTTTATAATTGCTTTACCTGTATCAAGATCACATACCACACATTCTTTTGAACTAAAGACAACTTCAGTTCCTTGATCACACATTTGACTTACACTTAACAAGTTATGCCTTAATCCATCCACATACATGACTTCATTAGCTTTCACATTTTCTTTTAGAAAAACAGACCCTTTTCCTTTAATGACAGCAGGAGTATCATTTCCAAATGTAACCTTCTTTTCCTTTTCTAGAGCACTATATGCAAGAAGTTTGTCTTTATCACCTGTCATGTGTCTTGAGCATCCACTATCAATGTACCATTGGTTTTCTTCATCTTCTGCAAATAACACTATGCCACAATTTTCAACGTGTAATTCCTTCTTTTTCCATATTTTGGAGCTTGAAGGAACATGTTCTTTTAGCTGCACTTTGCTCCTGCATTCAGATTCTTCATGGCCAAAGTTATTGCAGTAAGTACATTCAACTTCATTTTGAAGAGGAGAAAAGTTGTTATAAGTATTCTTCTTTGTTTCAATATCAATCCTTTTCTTTCTTGCTTCTCTTGTCATGATGGTTTTATATGCAACACATTGAACAGCGTTATGACCAAAATTGTGACATGAGAAGCATTGTCCATTGAAGAAGAAATTTTTGTGATCATAAAATCTTCTATATGAATTTACTTGTTGATTGGTGTTTCCATGAGAGACATTCCTGTTAGAGTTTTTTGAATTGAGATGATCATGCTTTACTTGTAAAGATTCTTTATTCCCTTGCTGAGTGGCAGCATATTGTAAACCAGTTGTAACTTCTTTTAGATAAGTTGGTGCTGAAGGCTGAGAAGATTCTCCGGTATATACAAGTCCTGTCTTTATAAGAGGAGAACGTTGTACCTTGATAATTTCATCTAAGGTTTCAAATCCTTTAGCAAATCTAAGATTCAGAGTCTTTACTTTCTCAATTTCTTTTCTTAGACTTACTACTTCACACTCTAATTTCTCATTGTGCTTCTCCTTTTCTTCAAGCTGATTTTTCAGAGTTTCTATGATTATTTTACTCTCTTCTAGGAAGATTTTGAGTTTATTGTTTTCATCAAAGAAATCATTGTCTTCTAGAGCATCCACAAAAGTATCATTTTCTTCTATGGATTCTTTTTCAAATGCCATGAGAAGTCTAAGATCTTGTTCACATTCTTCCTCACTATCAGATAACCCATCACTATCTTCATGAGTATAGAAACTCTTTCTAGAGCTAAGATGATTTTTATTCCTTCTTGCTACTTCCTTCCCCTTTTTATGTGTTTCTTTATAAGGACACTTAGTAGCATAATGACCAACTCTTCCACAATCAAAACATTTGAAAGGAAGCTTACCTCTGAACCGTCATGTGCCAAGTTGAAGTTTCTTAACGAAGTTTATCTCATCTTCCTCTGAGATATATCCTGATCCTTCTGTTATTTGTACTTCCTTCCCTTTTGTAGAAGTTTTAAAGACTGCTTCTTTGACTTTAGATGGTCCTCCTCTTCTCATTTCATATGCAGTTAGTATGCCATGAAGTTGTACCACAGTAATATTTTGAAGATCCCTCTTTTCTTCAAGAGCTGAAACTTTTGACTCAAATTTTGCTGTTAGAGATCTTAAAATTTTCTCAACCAAAGTAGATTCAGTTATTGTTTCTCCCAGATTTCTCATGCGATTTAAAATATCATCAAGACGTAGAAATAAATTTGCAATGCTTTCTTCATTAAGCATTTTTAGATTCTCATATTGAATTCTGAGAGTTTGAAGTTTAGCACTTTTTACCTTTGCATCACCTTCATAGCTTAGAATGATTTTGTCCCATATCACCTTTGCTGTATTCAGCTGCATGACTTTGACAAATTCTACTTTAGTTAGACTTCCCAATAGAGCATTGACTTCCTTTGCATTTGTTTCATAATTCTTTCTTTCCATTGGATCTGTTGGTACTGTGGCTGGATATTGATATCCTCCTTCAACTATAGCCCATACATCTGCTCCCAGAGACTAAAGATAGGACCTCATCCTTGTTTTCCAAAAGATTAAGTTGTTTCCGTTGAAGAGTGGAGGCCTGATAGAAGCTGTTCCATCTTGATTGCTCATCTTGACTGATCTTCCTTCTAGCGGCTAAGATTTTCAGAAGGACCCACTCTGATTCCAATTATTGAGAAAAAATACTAAGAGGGGGGGGTGAATCAGTATTTAAGGCTGAACAATTTTTCTTTCCTTTCTCTTAAAACCATATGTTACAGTACTGCATGTATGTCCAGATATCTTATTATGTCTTTACTTAGAGAACTGCATCAGATAAGAATTAAGCATGAACAGAAATAACAGGACAAACCATTAACGATGAACAACACATATGGACACCAGGATTTAAGGTGGAAACCCAATTCACGAGAAAACCACCGCTGCTATAATCTCAGTCTTCAATATTTTATTATAGAGAAAACTTCTTACAATAAATGCTGGTGCAGACTCATACCAGAATGCAAGCACCCACCTGCAGAAGGCTACAACCTTCTCTTTTTTACCAGCCTGTCCTGGAAGGGAGCTTCAACCCCCTGAACATGCAACCCTTTATTCAATTATCAACAAACATATTTTGCCCAATTCTTCCTAACAGAACAGTGAGACCACTGTAACCCAAACATCAGAAGTAATCCAGACTTCGGAGAATATATGCATTCAACATCCCGTGTATCCTTTTGTGTATATTAATCTTCATAAACCCCAATTGTCATATGCACTTTCAATGTAGATGACCCGGATCCATATGTGTTCTTCAGCAGACATGCGATAGCTCTTCATCGTTTCTTCTGTTGAATAATCTCTAGACTCATCATCTTTAGATCAATATCTCGATGGGCCCATCATGGACTTAGAATCATCAATTAAGCACATCGTCTGTCCATACATATATTCCTCCGAGGAATTCCTTCTTCGTCAAAACTCACGCCTAAATCCCCATCGAATAGTAATCTTTGTCCTTTATATAGTTCTTGCCTTTATTAAAACCATGAGTCAAAACCACGAACCACTAATGGTATTCCTTTTACAATATTTCCAATAGATTGGCCCTCGGGGTTTTTATTTCTTATTAGTTTATTTATCAAGTGATAAACAAATGTATTTACAGTGATTTAACCCCTTATGTATAACCCTTCGGATTTTGTAGATAATATCCAACGTTTGCAAATACTTTAAAAATCAATCCACCAATCAATTTTCGCTGCATAGTCATCATTATGTCACTACGGGGGCTCTTGCTATACGGATGAAAATTTTTGGCTGGTGCCCCCGCACTTAATCTCCACCCTCGATTTCCAGTCAACGCTTGTTTGCTTGTTCAAATGCGGAGGCACCCCTTCTGGTTTTTTAAATCTTTACACTGCCCCCGTAATATTCTTTTTAATTAAAAATTCAATTCTCGGCTTTGTATAAAAAAAACAAATACTTTCAAATAGTTTAATATTTCAATAAAACTTTGAATCAAATTTCATTCTTTGACCCCGGACCCACATCGCAGTCGGCGGATCGGCGGTGTCAAACAAAACTTGCGATTGGGATTGATCAACCGGATGCGATGACCACATAAAACATGGCTCATAGCGCAATCGGGTCTGAACTTTGAACAAATGCAATTGGGGCACACAATAGAAAAGTTCTTATTGCAATCAAGACATGGATGCGATTGGCACATATTAACTCCGGCATATAACTGGATCGGATCCGCTACTTCAATCGTAGCATATTACAAAAGGCGTGTGATCAATCGGAAAGTTCTGATTGCGATTAAGATCCCGGACGCGATTGAACCTATTAAATCCATCGTATAACGCCATCGGGTCCACCAATTTCAAGGTTCAATTGGGCCCAACACTTAAGAGCTTTCGATTGCGATTGGGAACTCGGATGCGATTAGCAATAAACTATGGCATATAACTCGATCGGTTCTGGCCTTTGATCGAAGCACATAATAAAACTCCACCGATTGAACCTTTCGATTCAAGACTTGCGATTCCATTAAAACATCGCCACGTGGTCAAGTGGACCCACGGGCCTTTGCTGCTGTGGTGGGGGCGATTTATATAAGGTTTGGTTGTATGTTTTATATACAGCCGTTCCATTGCGGAACTCTACAAATCCACAAGACATTTGATTATTGCGATTGGCGATTGCAAATCTTCATATCAACAAGACACTTCACCAAAATAACTTTGCTATTCCGATTGGCATATAAATGGTGGGGATCACTTGTCCCACCAATTCATAAATAAAAGGGCTTCCGCCTGTTTAAACAAATTTCCCATTCTGGTTGTTGAGGGCTTTAAAAGCCCGTAATGACTGTCTTTAATAAACTCTGCTCCTCGTTCCTTTCTCCATGAAACCGAGTCAGCTATTCCAAGGGTCTCCACTCCTCCAGTCGCTTGACATATGCTACCCCTCCAGAATTGAGCTCCCATCCATTATGCAAATTCATACAGCAGTTATATAAATTAATACAATGTCATTCTGTATTCAACTTCGCGTTCCGTTGTCACCAAGTGTTCCGCTACTTCATTAATCTGCGCCATCTCCCATCAACTCCCTCATTAGATACAGAGTATCATTAAAACTCAATCATACACAGGATTTCTAACCTCTTTGTCCATGTTTCCTTGACTGATACTGCAGCTCTGTAGCTCAAACTGTAGATGCATTCTTTCTGTTCTTCTCTTCTATATTTAGATGACATTTCCTTTGCCATATCCTTTGCCATCAATGACAATATTTCCAACAATTGAAGCAAATAGAAGGGATAATTCTAGGACATAAAAGAACTGAGCAAGGTTAAAGGATAAAATTTCAAAGAGTCTGTTTCTGTGTATACAAAATCTCTAAATATATTACTTTAAAAGGGAATTTAGGAATCTATGTATTATGAAATCATATCAGAATTATATGGATAACTCTGTGAATAAATATTGTGAATTGAATGGCACAAATTGGAGCTAAAGGATTGAATTTTTCTGAGAAAAATTATACTATCTGAGGCATACCTTCAACCTTCTTGAGGAAATTCCTAAGGTTGATCCCATCTATGATAGATCTAGTTTTCTAGGCCAAGTTTCAGGTTCTTCCCGACGTTTGATTCTAAGGTTGATTGAAGCTTATCTCAGCCTTCTATGACATAGATCCAAGACTAAAATTGAACTCATTTTATAAATTTTTGTTTATTGGTTGTTCCTAAGGCCTATCTCCAATATAACCATAAGTAAACTTGATGCATTCTTTAAGTTAGATCCAAGTATTGGTTGAGGTCAAACCTAGACATCCTTTGAAGAATTTTTGTAGTCCTTCATGAAGCAGAGATGGGCCATATAATGTAGCAGTTCAATCCTTTTTTGAGATAAATTATACAAAGTATATTTAAACTTGGCTTTGGTTCTATTAGACATGGACTGAAGCATGTCCAAGAATCCATTTAGGAATAATGTCAAAAGGGGTAGAGCAAGGGAACTAATGTTGAGGTGTGATATCTTCTTTTTGTATTGAATTATATATTCTTAAATATCTTTTTAAGTCAAAAAATATTGAAAATTTAATATGACAAAAATGCAAACCTGAAGCAAGTAGAGGGATTAACAATATGTATGAAGCAAGGCAATGTTACTTGGAAAGGTGCGATATATTTTTGTTGACAATAACATGAGAAATTATTGATAGATATCAACAATATTTATATTATTGTAATTGGTTCATCATCCCTAGTACAGGACCCCAAGAGTTTCTATTTAATTTTATAAAGTGTGGCAGGGTAATTCTAGGGAAAGAAATTGTATCTTGCTTTAGGTGGTTTTCACCTCCTTCCAGTGGGAGGTAGTAAGTTTGGGGTAGTATCCATTCCATTTTTAGTTGATAAATACAAAATTTATAGCTTCCCTTGTAATATAAATACATTTTTTATATACATATTACATTCCTATTGATGATCTTGGACCCTCCAACACCCAGTGGATCTCCCCGATATGAAGTCCCAACTAGACCTCACATCATTTGGAGTAGGAGTCCCGACACTGGGGTGTTTCATGATATGCCTTATTTTTAAAAATGCATAGAGTGGTGCATAATGTATTTGGTTAAAGAAATTGTGTGACCATGTGGAAAGCCAATATGATGCATGAGCGGATCTAACACGCGACGGGTAAAGGAAGTGCGCTACTTAGAAACGTGTAATAGTATGTAGCTTGAAAGGAACACATGAACTGAATGACATCACCAAAACTAACAAGCAGAATACTCCACAAGTTAAAGATGATGGGTTAAAACATGAGCATGCATTCAACAATATTTGTAAAAAATGAAAACAAAATAGTTCATCATTCCGGTCTCAACATGGATACAAAGCAGACCATCTTTGAATTCTGCATCCAAGTCTTAGAGGAAAACATAATGTACTATTTCAAGACTGAGCAGGGTACCCCATGGTAAATCCTACACAAAATTTTCTATCCGCAGTAAAGAAAAGAAAATAGTATGGAAAATAGGAGAATGACAAATTACATAAGGGAGCACTTCACCACAGAACATGACACAAGAATCTATAAAACGACGTCATCCTTTATTCATCCAAAAGAGAGTGTTTACAAATAGCTGATTCTATTACAATGGTTTTTTCCCCTTCCCAACCTCTTTTCATACTACTAATGTATGCAATGTTTATACAAAAACTTAAGTCGATTAATCTTCCTACTACAGTGATTACATTTAAGCATAAAATGGACAAGTGGAAACATGCAGGTAGTGATAAGACATCTCTGATAACAACATCACCTCTGGGATTAATTCTGGGCAACTCTTCATAGATCCAAATGCTTCAATGGTTGCTCAGAATATCAAACATTAAGCTTTGGAGGAAGCTGTGGTGGTTTCAGAGAGGCAACCAATGGAGGTTCTGACATATGGCTTTGTTATTAGGACTACCTTTGCCAGATGATAAATTCCAATGTGGCACTGGCACTGCTGCTTATCTAATCTTACTCCCCTTTTTCTGTTCCAAACCGATACCAATTTATTTGGGGGTCCCTTTCTTGAAAACCACTCATTCCAGACCCCCTGTGAGGATAAATTTAAGTTGGTAAGAGGGGGGGCCAGAATGAAACATAAGTCGTCGGATTAAGGAGGATGGTGGCGCAATGAGGTGGAAAGCCTTTTCCCTTTGCCGGGTCTTTACCACAAGTCTTTTTATTATGTTTTGGCATATTTATTCATGAAATCAGCTCCAAACCTCGTAGGCACGTCGTGACTTGTTTTACACACAAAACAGTGCAAAAACCCATTTAACTGGATCTGAGAATGTTTTGATTTCATTTATGAAGCCGCAACCCACCCGAGACGGTATCACACATCGCATCTCGCTGCCTTAACTTTTTCTTTGCGCCTATCTGCTAACATTTGTGATTTGCGATTAAGTCCCACCCAGCATCACACATTTCATTTCATAGATTTTACCATTTATCTCCCGTGCCCATCGCTTATCGTTTGCGATTTCTGCACATCGAATTTCAGTAATTATAATATTCGCCTTCACACTTTACTCTTACAACTTGCGATGTGCAGTACACAGGACATGGCTACATCACCTACCACATCACCCTACCAATTCATCTTGCCATGTCATCTACCACGACATCTACCACATCACCCACCACGTCATCTCGTATGTCGCCCATATCACACTTTAGCGATTATAAACCTTACCTTTGCACTTATTCTTTGAAAACTGCTTTGTAGTTGCGATCGAGTCCGACCCGCATTGCATGTCTCATGTCAGCACTTTTAACCTTTACCTCCAGTGGAAAATTTTTGAAAACTACGATGTGCAATTTTGATCAGATCGCATCGCAAATTAGAACATTTAACTTGTGGGAATTTTTGAAAGGTAATTTATAAAATGAGCGTAGTGCGAAGCGTGATGTGTTAAACGCGGAAAAGTAAGAAGAGGTGGAGGGGTAAGGAAAATGCACAAACAAAGGTTTTGCATGTGGATTGGTAATATATAAAGGTTTGGATGGGTCCCATAAAAGCGCATCGGAAGGGTTTTTATGTTTCAATGATGAATTTAAGAAAAAAGGTTAAATCTTGCAGGGTGCGGAATGCTGGCAGAGCTAGAATTTCATACTTTTTAATATAAGTGGGTTTTATAAAGTAGTGAGTCCAAAAAGGTTATGTATGTGGGTTTTGGGGTTTGAATTTGATTCAAAGAATTTCATAATATGAATGAAATGAGGGGCCAAAGAGGGTGAATTAAATGGAATGAGGGCATAAATGAAGTTTGATTCCCATGACACCTTATCAACAACACTTCCTTCCTTCTACTGAACAGAAAAGCATATTGATTCCTTTGAATTCCTTGAAAGTCGGGATTTCTCTTCCATTTCTGGAAATAAATGATATCCATGGAAAATTATCTTCAATCTACAAGATCTAAAAACAATATTCAGTCACCTTGTGATACTATAGATTATAGGGTACTAATAGAGGCTCCTGCTGGGGATGGAAACTCCTTCAAGAGGTGTCAAGAAAATCGTAAACTAGTGGCCTGATCAATTGGGCTAATCCAAAATCTGCAAGTTGATCTGCTACAAAAGCGTTTGTGGCTGAGAAGGATTAGCTCAAAATCAACACTTCCTACAAACTGAATTCTGGAAAATACTTGTACTGAAAACTAGGAAGAAATCTGAAACTAGAACTGGAAATATTCTCAGATTACTAATCTTATTTGTACACCTACCTACCCTACTCTACTGAAATTGTTGATGTTCTAAATGATATAATAATGTGAGTGCATCCAGTCAAGTAGCAGCAGAAACAAATGGATAACTTGACTGTTTGTCAGGGAAATTAGAAATATAACTTGATTTTGTGTCCTCATAACCAGATTTATATTATGTAATGGAAACTATTGTTGTATTTGATCTTTATAGAGAATAAATCGCTGAAATATTGAACTAAAAAGAACCTTCATATACTCTACTATAGGATCAATTAAAGCATGATGCATAATACCTGATTCTAGGCCTTCAATGACTATTTGATCAGTTGTATCCCCAATATTAAACCTTGAAACCACATATTCACTATGGGACTTGAAAGCACCATCATCCTCAATATGTAAGCCAGGATCTAGTACAATTTCCTCTTGCTTAGGGGAAGGAAGATTTTCCAATTATTTTTTAGGATCTCAGAAATTATATGAATGAATTTGAGCATTGAACAGTTCAATACCAGTTTCATATCTTTCAACAACTATCTCCAGAAAACATTTTTTAGGTTCAGGATTAAATTTTCTTGACTTCAAAATGAGAAAGACAACCATTAGAAAATATCCATCAAGCTGAAATTTTGATAACTGATTCCTGAATGCATTTAGAATTTCACTAGATAGAAGGTATGCCAAAAACCTTGTCATTTTTTTCAGTAGGAACTCTGGTCAGCATGTTGTGGAGTCGCCATGAATGCTCAAAACCTGGGTTCTTTGAATCGTGCAGTCACTAGGTGAATAATGGAGCCTTCTTGTGTCTGGTCATTGTCCACCATTAGTAATCATATTTGAACTTTGATGTGCTTTCTAAGGAAGATAAATGTTGTTCGTTCTCCCCAGTATGGTCACAATTATGTTATCACTCTGTAATTTCAGAAGGCTAAAGACAGAACTACAGAGGGAAAGATCAAAGAAACTTTGGAATCTAGGGATTAGCCTTCTTGGACTCAAAGAGGGCTCTCTCTGTTAGATATATCTTGATAACTATATGCATTGATATGAGGCTAGTTATAGAATGAGGTTTGTTTGAAGATGTTTGTTTGAGGCAGAAGAAGACATCCATTGGGCCATGGAGTCAAACAAGTGAAAACAAACTCAAATAGACAGATAACTGAGGTCAGGTGCAACCAGGAAAAGTAGCCATGTCAATGGATCTTTACAGCTTGTGAAATGGAAAAGAGGAGGAGATTAAGGTTTAACAAGAATGCAGAGCAGGTCGTCTCTGAATTATACATTCCGGTCTCAACATGGATGCATAGTAGTCCATCTCTGAATTCTACATCTAATTCTTAGAGGAAAACATAATGGACTGTTTCAAGACTGAGTAGGGTACCCCATGGTAAATCCTACACAAAATTTTCTATCCGCAGTAAAGAAAACAAAATAGTATGGAAAACAAGAGAATGAAAAATTACATAAGAGAGCACTTCGCTACAGAACATGACATAAGAATCTGGAAAACAACATCATCCTTTATTCATCTGAAAGAGAGTTCTTAGAAATAGCTGAGTCTATTACAATGGTTTTTTCCCCTTCTGATCCTCTCTTCATACTACTAATGTATGTAGTATCTATACAAAAACTTAAGTCGTTTAATATGCCTACTGGAGTGATTACATTTAAGCAGAAAATGGACAAGTGGAAACATGCTGACGGTGATAAGACATCTCTGACAACAACACCGCCTTTGGGATTAATTATGGGTAACTCTTCATAGATATAAAGGCTTCAATGGCTCCCTAGAAGATCAAACAGTAAGATTTGGAGGAAGTTGTGATGGTTTCAGAGAGGCAACGAATGGAGGTTCCGACATCTGGCTTTGTTATTCGGATCGCCTTTGTCAGATGATAAATTCCAATGAAGCAATGGCACTGCCACTTCTCTAATCTTACTCTCCTTTATCTGTTACAAACTAATACGAGTTTATTTGTGGAAAATGGCTTTTGAAGGAGAAACAATGTTATTCCGGAATCCCCTTGAAGTGGTAGGTAGTAATAGAAAGGGGGGTGTGAGTTTATGAGAGAATGAAAGATAAGGGGGTCCCTTTCTTGAAACCACTCGTTCCGGACCCCCTTGTGAGGATAAAATTAGGCTGCTAAGGAGGGGGCAGAATGAAAGATAGGTCATTGGATTAAGGATGATGGTGGCGCGATGAGGTGGAAATCCTTTACCCCTTGCCAGGTCTTTATCACAAGTATTTTTTCTATGTTTTCGCCTATTTATTCATTAAATGAGCTCCAAACCTTGTAGGCGTGTCGTGACTTGTTTTACACACAAAACAATGTAAGAACCCATTTACTCAAGTCTGAGAATATTTTTATTTTAGTTATGAAGTCGCATCACACCTGTGCCAGTATCACACTTCCCATCCCACTTCCTTAACTTTTCCTTTGCGCCTATCCTCTAACATTTGCGATTTACGATCGAGTCCCACCCGACATCGCACATCGCATTTCGCAGATTTTAACGTTTATCTCCCATGCCCATCGCTTATCATTTGCGATTTGTGCACATCGTATTTCAGCGATTATAACATTCACCTTCGTGCTTAACTCTTAAAACTTGCGATGTGTGGTACACGAGCCAGGGCTACATCACCTTCCATGTCACACTTCCATGTCATCTGCCACATCATCTACCATGTCACCTATCATGTCATCTGCTATGTCACCCATATCCCACTTCAGTGATTATAGCTCTTACCTCCACACTTATTCTTTGAAAACTGTGATTTGCGATTTTGATTGGGTGCTACCCGCATCGCACATCGCATATCGGAACTTTTAGCCTTTACCTCTGGCAGAAATTCTTTGAAAACTGGGATGTACGATTGTGATTGCATCACATCACAAATTAGAACATTTAACTTTTGAGCTCTTTTAAAAGGTAATTTATAAAATGAGCGTAGTGCGAAGTGCGATGTGTTAAACGTGGAAAAGTAACAAGAGGCAGAGGGGTAAGGAAAATGCACAAACAAACTATTTTCATGCGTATTGGTAATATATAAAGGTTTGGATGGGTCCCATCAAAGCGCATCGGCTGGGTTTTTATGTTTTGGTGATGAATTTAACAAAAAAGGTTAATGCTTGCGAGGTGCGGAATGCGAGTAGAGCTAGAATTTCAAGCTTTTTAATATAAGTGGGTTTTATAAAGTAGTGAGTCCAAAAAGGTTATGTATGTGGGTTTTTGGATTTGAATGGGATTCAAAGCACTTCAAAATATGGAGGAAATGGAGGGGAAAAGAGGTTGAATGAAGTGGAATGAGGGCAAAAATGAAGATTGATTCCCATGACACCTTATCAGCAACACTTCCTTCCTTCTACTAAACAAAAAAGAAGATTGATTCCTTTGAAGTCCTTGACAATGAGGATTTCTCTTCCCTTTCTAGAAATAAATGACATCCATGGAATATTATCTTCAATCTGCAAGATCTGAAAATAATATTCAGTCACCTTTTGATACTACATATTATAGGGTACTAACAATACATACAACATGATGAACAACTTTCTCCAATAGTGTAACGTGAATTCAACGACACCTGATCCTCCCAAAGAAGTATACTCCCTATATCCTACAGAGAAGCCAAGGTTGACACAAAGCTCATAATTCATTTCTAAGCCTAATCCTAGCCAAAATATTTGGCTCCCAAAAGCCCATTACAAGATTTATTAGGATGTATCTATAACCAAAGGTGGGTGACTCTTGGAATTCCCCCTTGGTGACTCTTATACTCCCCTCATGACTCCTCACATTACATATGAGTCTTCACATTCCATCATGAACACATGTAATTTCACTTATAAAATAATTATAAATAATATAGATTTTCCACTCATACCCATATAAGACAAAATAGGGTAAAGATAATTTGACATCGTGGCAAGAAAAAAGACTATCATGCTGGAGTTTGAGTGAAATTATGTCAGGAAACCTCAACTTGATGTCTCTTGGTCACATACTCATGCCAAGCTTGGTATTTTGCAATGATATCCCCAAACTGCAAGATGGTGTGAGGATGAAAGTGGACTCTTTCCTCCATAGAATTTGAGTATAATGCCTTGGAGCTGGTCTGAACATTTCGCTCAATCAAGAACAACATTGTTCGAATTTGAACAGGGCCACCAATCTAGTTCTGCGTGTTCTCTCTGTTAAGCTCTAAGTCCTCCTTAGTGGAAATCTACTTCAGCTGCTCCAAGTACTCATCAATCTCCTGTTATACTTGAAAATTTTGCTTAGCATGGGTGAGAGAACCGACTGATGGGATATCGTGGGTTCATACCATGAATTCCAATCTATTGTACAACCATATAGATGTGGCATGAGTGGTGAGTTTCTTGTTGTTCTAGATGAGTATTTGAACATTTTCTTTCTCTAGCTATGCCTATAGCTTCATCATATTTACTAACATCGGTGGCGCCACCTTGTACCACATTGTTCATTCATGCACATAATTGATGGCATATTTCACATTCTTAAGGATAGTGACAAAATTTCTACATTGAAGCTCCAATTTGTGCAATCAGAAAACTACCTTATTTATGGTCATGAGCTCCTCATATAAATCTCGCATAGTGTCTCCAAGTGTGGATACTTCAACAAGTTTTTCTTCCCTCATTTATTTCAGGTGGAACTGTGCAAAAGACACACTTTACACAGAGTTTCTCATTCTCTTGTCATATTTCTTGTAGATTCTACACCATATAATTGTTCTTGACCAAAAAATATAGAGTGTTACATATCACTAGACCTGTGAAGGCCAAGCTGACATCAGTAATGGCATTTGGATTATTGTTGGTTTTTTCCACTATCACACTCTCTCTCATGAATTTAGGTGACAAGTCATTGAATGACAGATTGTACACATCTATCACTGAATCCCTTTCTTCACTCTAGGATTGCTCTGTGGTTGAAGGTGGTGGAGTGTAAATGGTGGCCTAAGGTGGGTTGGGAATCAATTCCACATCTTGATCTTGTGGCCCTGGCCCCAACTCCATGTCCACAACTTCAATCAACTACTCAATCTCCTAAGAAATCTCCTCTTCCTACATAGGTTCACTCCTTTTGTTGTAGGTTAATCAGGTATCTTCTCTTCAACCTGTATAGGGGTTTCCTCTTCTGTTATGGCACCTTTTATTCCTTCTTCTTCCTGTTTATATCTCTTCTCTTTTTCTCTTCTTTTAAGATCTCATTCTTATCTCAACTCTTGTTCCTCCCTCTGCACTCTATGAAATTCTTCTTATCAGTATTGATTCTCTCCCTTTATATTCTCTTCTCTCTACTTTCTCTGTCTGCTCTTTGATTCGATTTCCAAAGCTACTTTCTCAATGAGATGATATGCTTTCATATTCCAGATTTTTTCCTCTTATTCATTTTCAACTACCTTCCCCTTTGTTTTGTCCTGCATTGGACCGCTGCATGTTGATGTTATTTCTTCCGAAACTATTGTCATCTGCGGAATAACTTGAGAAGTCATATTTGTACAATCGGCACATGAGGTCAGGAGGATTTATAGAAGTTCTTGCATGTTCCTCCTCCAACCACTAGAATATCCTACTAACCCAGTTGTAGTATACTCTCTCACTGTGGTCTTTGCAAATTATCCTCAGATCATATGGATTATAACTCTTTGTGTCAAACTTGAATCTTAATATGGAATTCCCTTCAGCATCTATGACTTTGAGATTCTTAATCTCATAAAATCTGACCTAAAAAGGAAGAGTTGGCCATGGTGCCTTCTTCGTCCTATGCAATGTTACTAACAACCCTATGGAGATATGATAAGATACCTCTTTCATGACAAGTTTGTCAGTGGAATTTCTTGGCAACAGATCTGGTGGCTATTGGGAGCCAAACCTGCACATCTTTTTCTTCCACTCTATACTATTTCCTTTCTCCATTTGTACCATTAACATTAAATTCATGTTTAAAAGTGCATAGGTAAACCCCTTCTCATGTATTTATGTAGTATTTAGTTAGTGAATCATAGTCATGGGGATTATTACATAAGAGGTTTGCTAATTTAGCTATTTTTAGATATTCGGAGGTCGTATGACCACATTCACAATTCCTGGGAGAGCTATTGAGCTGGAAGCACTATCCTGGGCGGCGCTAAAATGGAAAAACAACTTCAGATCCCTTCCTCTACTATTCTTCGCATCTAGTTTTGTCTATTATAATGACTATGTAATTGTAGGCAATAACTACCATGATTTCAGGAACTATCATTGTAATCATTTTTATAAGAAAGGGTATGAAGTTGTGAATCGAGGGGTTGGCTACTAAGGGAATTGAGAATATGTAACATGAATTTTTAAAGTTAATGTATTATTGTTGTTTTTGTGACTCTATTATCATACCATAGCCCTGGTTAGGGGTTTGGGCCTTCTCTCCTGACCATGTGTTGTTTAACTTATGTGTGTGCTTAGTTTATTTTATTGCATCACGTGTTTCTTTAATTTCTGTGAGAGTTAATGTAATTGTTGTAATTATTAATAGTTGTGAATGTATTTGCGATTTTACAATTGATTGATGTTATCCTTTGATTGTTGTTATAGTGGTTTGTTGTTTTACATAGATTATCAAATCCACGATTAATATAGGATTCTGTAATTTTCATCTTCATATATTTTTCACGTTAGCCTTGCAATAACCAGTGCATCCGAGATTGATGATTAATGTGGGAAAGTGTTGAATAATATCATTCATACTTAGACACCAACATTTTGGTGATGTTTCTAGGGAGGCTATCAAAGGTGCAAGAACACAATTTGTATTGGTCTAAGGATCAATCTCTCGTCCTCAGGAGGGAAGTTCCACCATGCTCTAGGTCCTGAGCTTTAATTTTTTTGTTTCTTTTCTTCTGTTTATTTCTTAGGGTCCAATCTCTCATCCTAGGGAGGGAATTTCTCTTGCCCTACTCCAGGTCCTAATCTTAAGATTTATTTATTTTTTATTTTATTTATTTCTCTCTTTATTTGTTTTAATACCTAATATCTTGTCCTTGGGAGGGAAGTTTCACCCTTCTATAGGTCCCAAGCTACAAGAATTGCGTGAATTTTTTTATTTTCACCAATTGTATGAACAAAGATCCAAATAAAAGGGGTATAGGACGACCCCAAAATAGAGGAAGAAAGGATTTAGGAGGGATTACCTACATTCAAGAACTCATCGCACAAGCTGAATCAAAAGCATCTTTGACAATTGTTTTCAGGGTAAGAACACAAAAGAAATCCGAAGGGTAGTCTTTTTTGCAACCAGTACTACCCATGGTACCAGAAGAACCCCATTCGACGATGGAAGAAGAACTAGCAAGCAGGGTACCGGAAGAAGAAGAAGTATTCTTGTTGACGGCAAAAGAAGAGGAAGTAGCAAGTAGGGGATCCGAGTAACCAAGCATTCTGAGTGCAGGAGAAGAAGATTTGAAGGAATTTGCGTCACCACGCAATGAGGGAAGCATTGTTAAACAACCTCAACATTCTGTTGAAGAATGACTTCAGTCATCTGTTGCAGAACCTATCAAGGTCTCGAATGAATATTGGATAATATTCATGGCACCTACAACTTCCTTGATCGACTTCCTAATTGGGGATATTAGAGGTGATGTATCAATGAAGCACATTCCTTCGACATTGTTACCTAATTTCCATGGGATTTCCTCTGAAGATCCAGATACATTCATTTTTTAATTCAACATTGTCTATCGGGGTACGATTATATATATTATGCTTGAAAATTAAAAATGTTCCCTTCCACCTTAAAAGGGACATCCCTACGATGGTTTATGGGTTTAGGGGGGAAAACAATATCCTCATGGGATGCCATGAAAAATATTTTCTTGGAGAAGTATCATGGTTACTGAAAATCTTGTGATATCGAGGAAGAAACCTTAAATTCATGCAGAAGGAAGATGAGAATATGGAATATTGTGTGAAGTGTTTCAGATATACCTTGCAGAGGTCGGGCCATAGTAACCTGGACAAGGAAATATTGAAAATCATCCTTCTCCAGGCATTAAGGGAAGAATATATGGAGCTATTAAACATAGTAGGAAAAGGGGATATATCTACAGAATATTTTGACACTATTTACGAGTTGTACATTTAGTGTTAGTGAGGAGCTTCAAGGAATAAACAGGGAATTCGGTCGTTGAAGACATCCAACAGGGGAGTTATGAAGGTAGAAATCAAAAATATGCTAGACAATTTGAGGACTGATATATTCATCACATTATCTGCTAAGATGGACACATTTCAATAAAACCATAATAAAATGGAATTGGAGAAGACCATGGCCATATTATGCCCGTAATATAGGCAGAAAAATCCATTGAAGGAATGTCAATTAAACATTATAGAAGATTGTGCAATCTGCGAATAGAGTCATTCAACAAGATCATGTCCTTCTCTTCTAGGATTGAAGGTATTCTTTTAGGGAGAAAATAAAGAGGTGAATCGACTGTACTTCATGGGATCTAAGAATCCATGGTAGCCGCAGCCACCAAATATGAATCGAGGTATGCCTCAAGACCTTTCTCAGTATTTCAATAATTTAAATACTGGTCCTCAATCAGTACCTTTTTCACTTGATTTGTCCCAGTATTTTCAATACCCATCCTAGTAGTCTTGGTTCCCTCAGACTAGCTCAAACCCTTCATAGTCCCAGAACTAGCGCGAACCTTCTCCCCTGGGACAATTTCACCAACCTATGCACAACAAAAGTTGCATCTGCCTTCTAATATTCTGTCCATTAATACACCCCTTCATCCTTAGCTTCCTATCCAACCTAATCCAAATCCTAACAATAAGGGAGTTCAACAAGCTAGCACTCTAAACTTTCCTTCGTATAGCATCTCTACCACAAGATGTAATGAGATAAATAAGTGATCTCGTTAGGTAGTGAATGCTTAGAATTTGCCTATTACTATTGAAAAAGTTGACAACGAAGTCACAGAACTAGAACCTCAGGTAGTTTGGGATGAAGCAAACCAAGACTCCGTAAATCAACCACCTCCTCAACTGAATGTTATTCAGGGATGTCAAGCTAATCCACCTTATCTTGAAAGGAAAACCATGAGTAAATAGAACCCTCGAACATCAATTGAATTTTTACGGGAACTGAATTTTTTTTCTTGAAAATTCCCTTACTTCAAGCTATGAGCGATGTACCAATTTATGCAAAAACACTCAAAGAATATTGCTCCAAAAATCCTAGAAATAAATCAAGGGACTTTCTCACCATTCATGTTATGGGGAAGTTGTCTGACATCATGATGGGGAAGTCTATACCTGTTAAATATGGGGATCTAGGGAACCCAATCCTGAGAGTACAGATTAATGGGATTGACATCCCAAATGTACTCGTATATTTTGGTGCCGCAATAAATGTTATCACCTCTAAAACTATGCATTCGGAATCTTAAACCAACTCCTACAGTCTTAGAATTGGTAGACAGGTCTATAGTGAGGCCACTATGGAAGTTGGAAGACATCACTATTTTAGTTGACTCATGGCATTATCCCATTGATCTCTTGGTATTAAAAACATAGTCCCTAGCTGGTGGTCACCCTTCGATTCTAGGAACGCCTTGGCTTGCAATGAGAAACTCCTATATTGGGTGTCGGTCAGGAGACATGGTTATATCTAATTGGAAGGTCACAAAGAATATTTCTCTTTATCCTCCTACAAAACCAAGCTCATCAGGGAAACCATCATCTAGACGGAAACCGCTACCAATAGAAGGATCATAACCTGAAAACGAAGAACTCAAACCATTCCTTACCATTGTGCAGGCTCTTTATTTTAAAACAAAAATAGATGATGACGCCATTAGCACTTTCATCAGAAATCCCCATTCCGTTTCTGACTCAACTCACCAAATCCTCGAATCTGTCATGAGTTGTAATACAGAGGAAACCGTCAAACTAGAAAATGAAATTGAAAATATACCTATAACCTCATCTCATGATAGTATCCCCATTGAAATCAAACCAGGGAAAACATTGAACATAAATCAAAACTTCTAACATCCCAGACCAAGCAACTCCTAAAAGTCCTTCGAGACCATAATGAAGCCTTCGTCTGGGATTATAGAGATATAAAGGGGATCCCTTCCTATTTATGCACTCATCATATATACATTAAGGAATATTTCTAACCTGTGAGACAACCCCAGAGAAGAATGAACCCTGCCTTAAAGAAAATTTTCAAAGATAAGCTTCAGAAGTTACTGGATGTAGGATTTATTTACCCCATTCTGGATAGTCAATGGGTTTCCCCGCTGGTTATTGTTCCTAAAAAGAATGCTAAGTGGAAGATTTGTGTGGACTACAAGGAATTAAATAAAGAAACTCAAAAGGATCATCTCCCTTTGCCATTTATTGACCAAGTCCTGGATACTTTAGCCGGGATGAATTTATTCTCCTTCCTAGATGGGTTTAGGGGTTATAATCAGATCTAGATAGCCCCTGAGGATCAAGATAAAACCACATTTACATGCCTTTGAGGAAATTTCGCATACTGAGTCCTCCCATTTGGTCTTTGTAATGCGCCTGCAACATTTTAGAGGGAAATATTGGGAATCTTTTCTGATCTAGTTGATGACAGTGTCAAGATCCATATGGATGAATTTACTCCATATGGGGACTCGTTTGAAGTAATATTTGCAAACTTAGAAAAAGTACTCAAAATATGTGAACATACTGATGTTTCTTTGAGTACGATCAAATTTCATATGTTGAGAGAAGAGGAAATAGTTCTGGGACACTTGCTCTTGGCTGCTATAATTCGAGTTAAACCTACCAAGGTAGAGGTAATATTACATTTTTTTATACCTAAGAAATCCACACAGGTACATAGTTTTATTGGCTGCGATGGCTATTATAGACGTTTTATAGAATTTTTTTCTAAAATAGCATCTCCACTCTTTCAGTTGTTAACTAAATATGCATAATTTATGTGGACAGATGACTTTAAACTGGCTTTTGCAAAGATCAAGAAACTTGTCTGTGGAGCTCTGATCTTGCTAGGTCCAGACTGGGCACTTCTATTCCATATCCATACCGATGCCTCTCAGACAGTAGTAGGGGAATTTTTGGGACAACATGAAGATAAGAAGCCATATGCAGTTTATTATGTCAGCAATAATTTGACTCCTTCTAAATTAAACTACATGGTAACTAAAAAATAAGTCCTGGTTTTTATTTATGCTATCGTAATTTTTTGTTTATTGATCATGCAGCAATCAGGTACTTGATGAATAAACCTATCACCCTGCCCGCATTACAAGGTGGTTACTGTTGATTCAATAATTTTACATTACCATAGTAGACAAACAAGGAAAGGATAATCTAGTTGTTGATTTTCTATCTAGACTGGATACTAGTGATGAAGGCACACCCATAGAAGATAGTTTTATGGGTGAACACCTTTTTGAAATTTCTACTAATACTCCTTGGTATGAAAATATTGCTAATTATCTTGCTACAAGGACAATGCCTCATCATTTTTCATACAGGGAACATCAGAAGATTATTGATCATAGTGCCTGTTACTCTTGAATAACAGGATATCTTTTCCATACAGGGCTCGATCAAAAAATCTGACGCTGCATACGAGAGGAATACATATATGATGTCTTGAAGGTTTCTCATGATGGCCCTTATGGAAGGAATTTTGTAGATAAACAGAAAGGGCATAAGGTCTTACATATGGGATATTATTGGCCCTCCATCCTTCAAGATGCAAGAGACTATTTCTGAAGGTGTGATAGTTGACAATGGATGGGTCAGTCTAGTCGATCAGATGAAATTCCATTACAACCCCAGGTAGCCCTTGAGCCTTTCGAAAAATAGGCTATTGATTTTTTTGGCCTATTTAACCCATATTCACAATAGAAAGTTCATATTTTGGGCTACATGGATTATGTAACAAAATGGGTGGAATCCAAGGTTGTCATGAAAGCAACAGAACAGGTAGTTTCAGACTTCCTATTTGAAGATTTCTTTCTTGATATGGTGCTCCGAGAGATATTGTTTTAGATAGAGGAGCGCAACTTTCACCACATATGATAGAAAGGCTTATTAAGAAGTATGGAATCAATCATAGGGTGACATCTACATACCATCCCTGGGCAAATAGTCAAGTGGAAAGCATGAACAAGGTATTAGAAAATATTCTCACAAATACTGTGGTAAGACATCATCGAGATTGGGCTGAAAAAACTTCCTGAAGCTCTCTAGGAATATAGAAAAACATGGCTGAATACAACATGGTTTTCGCCATTTCAGTTGGTTTATGGAAAATCCCCATTACTTCGAGTAGAATTTGAGATCAGCATGCTCAGAACAGCTCATGAAGTAGGACTATATCTGTGAGAAGCCCAGAAACATCGATTGGAATAGCGAAATGAGCTGGATGAAATTCGTTCAATGGTTGTTCCAAAAATTCCTGAAATTTAGCAACAGAGAACAAAATGACATGATAAATTTATCAAGAATAAGGTGTTTCACAGAGAGGATTGGGTATTACTCTATGATTCCCGCTTTAAGGATTATAAATAAAATATTTTCTCTCGTTGGATCGGACCTTATGAATTCGATGCAGTGTTTGATAATGGAATTGTCAAACTTGTCACAATTGACGATACACATGCTTATTTCACAGTAAACAGACATTATCTTAGATTGTATCACCGCCCAGCTTCTAATGATGCCTTCATCAAACATCCCTCTGACAAATATGGTTTGATGGTTGTTAGTGAATATATTTCACCCTCTGCATCCTGTAATTTATTAAAAAAAAAACTATATATATAGTAATATAAATAAAATACTATTACTACTCAATTGTTTTTTGTAGGTACAACTAGTCATGTGCAATTTTGCAGAGATTGAAAATTTTTCTAAGTATCTGATGATGTTACTCCTCAGTGTTGTTACTCCTGAAAATTTTCTAAGTACCCAGTGTTGTTACTGCTTAGGTGTTGTTACTCCTCCAGTGTTTTTATTCCGGAAAAATTTTTCCAAGTATCTGATGTTGTTACTCCATAAAATTTTCAAAGTACCCGGTGTTGTTACTCCTTCTGTGTTGTTACTCCTCTGGTGTTATTAATCCGGGAAATTTTTCTAAGTTTTGATGTTGTTTCTCCTTCGGTGTTGTTACTACGTAAATGTTTCTAAATGTCTAGTGCTATTACTCCTATGGTGTTGTTAGTCCAGAAAATTTTCTAAGTGTCTCATGTTGTTACTCCTTCGGTGTTGTTACTCCTCCGGTGTTATTACTCTAGAAAATTTTCTAAGTACCCATTGTTGTTACTCCTCTGGAGCTATTACTCCATAAAATATTCTAAGTACCCAGTGTTGTTACTCTTTTGATTCTATTAATCACCCCATGTTGTTACTCCATTAAAGCAGTTACTCCTCTAAGGCTGGTACTCTGCTCAGTTAAGTCTCCAAGTATGTCCCTAATCAAATTTTATAGATTTGATTAAATATTCCATTAACATTACATTTACATGACCATGGAAGGTCATCTATTAGTTGGCAATAGGTGTTTTCATGAGTGAAATGACAATGTAATCAAATCGTAATAATAATTTTCTGATGTCATCATTAGAACCTGTGCCAATATTTACATTCCATGATTCCTACCCAATTCCGTGCAATTATTAATATGCATTGGGACTAGAAATAAGTATGTTTTTGTTAGTTAAAAACTCATTTCCACATCTGCGGAATAATTACCATCATTATCATCCATTATTACCATAATCCACAATGTTTTTTCCCATTTTCCAAAAAAAATCACTCATATTTTACTATTGCCACATTTCATGTTCTAACACTCTGTCACTGCAAGGATTACCTGCCAATATTCCCTCCCAATGGTCCTCTGTTATGCCAAAGTCTTGTTACTGAACTATCACGGAATGGAAAATCTTTGTAGATGTAGGTTTTGATGTGTACTTTCACATCTTGCAAGGATTTAACGAAACTATCACAATCGAATTCCCATTGAGCTTGGAGGGAAATCACTCCAGAGTGTGGATTTTGGATATTTCTATCATAGAGGAGGTCACCTCAATGATTAGTGGACTACCAGAGCATGGGAATAAATGGTTATGTTGGAAATCCCCATTTCCAGAATTCCCAGAATTATTTTTAGAGGCTAGGGAAATAGTGGTTCAGAAGGGAAGGGGATATGATCACAAATTCCTGCCATATCCATTAGGTGAGGTGACATATTTTTTGATAAGGTATATAATGTATGAAGGGTGACTTGCTACTCTGTTTAAATACCACTTCAATATTTTGGCACACCTTCGGTTTCGGGAGGCACAAATTCATTCATTAGATATGCCTTTCTTCCTATGAAAAATTCTTCAACTGATGGCACAATCTTCCCATCGCTCATGATAGGTATTAACGGTCCTCACAAATCTTGGACTGGTCTAGAAAAATATCAAATCCCTATGCCCTGGTTACAATTTGTTGAATTATTAGAGGAAGAACTTGAGACCATGAAATCCTCAAGGGAGGAGGAGGAAGCAGAAGAAATGGAGGTAGAGGAGGACATAGTCGATGCTATCACATAAGAACCATCATCGCCTTTTGGTTCAGTATGGGAAGAAGCAATGGAAATAAAATAAAATAGAGTCGATGTTGTCACACAAGAACTAGCATCGTCTGTTGGTTCATTAGGGACAGAAGTAATGGAGATGGAGGATGAAGTCGACGTTGTTCCACAGGAACCAGCATCGACTGACAGTGCACAAAGAGGATCGTCACCAGTCATGGAATTGATAAGTGGTGTTGTCACACAAGAACTAGCACCACCTTTCTAAGAAATTTTGGAGTATGAAGCAAGCGGTGATGTTACTTAAAAACCACCACCACTAGCTCAAAAGAACCATGAAATTGTAGATGGAACATGCCCTATGGTTGGCACTACTCCACAAGAACCAATGTCGACTACTGTAAAAGTAGATGATATATAATAAATCTTGTTCCAATCAGAAAGCAAAGACGATGAGGAGAAAGAATCTGAAGCAACATGCATGGTCGAGACGGAAATTGTAGAAGATTTTCCCCATTCCCCGTTTCTTGCAACCTTACCAAAAGGGGAAAATAAATTTTGTTCCCCTTGGAATTTGGTGGAAGAAAGAGTTGTTCCCCCAATTCTAGAGTTTGTTGGAACAATTTTGGATACCTTGGCTATTACACTCACTCAGGAGCCAGTGTTCCCTGATACACAAACAGAGCAAACTAGAAATGTAAAGTTCAGCACTGAGATCCAAGAACCTGTGTTGATGGAAGGTCAAGTCAAAGAAATGATGGTCGATGCTACCCAGCCAGGGCCACCAGAAGAAATTGGTTTTACAGAAGTTGACCCACAGGGGCCGAAAATAATTCCTGGACCTTTAGGTGATGTCCTTGCAACAGAACAAATGCAAGGAGAGGATGTCGAGGGTGCTGTGAAAATGAATGCATGAATTCCTGAGTGAGAAAGAGAAAATGAAGAGGTTTCTCCCCAAGAGGGGGAACAAATAAAAGAGGTTAGGGTGAAGGAGGAGTCAGTCGACATGTTTGTTGAAAAATACCCACTAAATCCTGAACCAGCTACGGGACCTGAAGAAGAAGTCGTCGTTAAACAATAAATTATAGAATAGTGTGCAAAATGAAGACCCCCTCTCAAAGAAAGGTAACAGCTTCAATTTAAGGAAGCCATGCAATTAAATATGGAAAATTGCAAATTAAGAAAGTGGGTATCGCGTTTATAGAAAAAAGTGAGGACACATAAGGGAAAAGATGCAAAACCAGGGTCAAGATTGTCTCATCAGGAGTACAGATAGAGGAAATTCCTATGACCTCTGTCGCTACATAAACTAAGCCCATTGAATATATGTTCCAAACCCATGAATTATTTTTATCTGCTGAAATTCAGAAATGGCAGGTTGTTGCATCATGTCTCCAGCAAGGAACAATCACTCTAAAGGCCCGCCAAGAAGAGGTAAAGAGAATCTGTGAGCAGGTTGCACGGACCATCACTAGGAGATCAAATGGATAAAGAAAATAAAAAGAGGGAGAAGCAGGAGAAGAAGATCGAGAGTTTAGAAGAGCAAGTGCGAGTATTGAAGGCTGGAAAAGAATAAATGTTTACCCTAAGATAGAAGGTAATGGCTTGCTAACCCCTTGCTCATATTTATGCTCTGTCTCTTCACAAGCAATATATTTCCTTCTGTTTGGAGAGCATCCTTCATGATATTAGTCATGAAATTGAAGATCCAATACAATTTCTTCGCATCTTAAGAATTCACGATGTTGTGAACCATCATTTGATGTGTGAAATACACATGCATGACTATTTCTTAAGTGATGATCAGATATTTAATATAGTTACATTTGTGGGATATGTTCGTTTAAGAAATTTTTCTTCCTACACCATCAATTAGGTTAAATGGAAGAAGGACTTTGACACATTTGAAGAAAATCAAGCCATGAAGCCACTTTTCCTTTGAAGGGAAAATGGTAAATCTGTGAATATTTATAACAAGCATGCCACCTTTTTACAAATTGAGGGACGTAAATAATAGATGTTGGAAACACAAAAATGGTGCACTAATTTATGCACCAAATAGGTGGTCACTTTTCAAGATGAGGCTCGGGACAACTGCCATAAAATATGGATGTTGTCATCGTCAACCATCAAAATCCGAGAACATTTTGGGGCCTCTAAATTTGCACGAGAATTAGAGAGGTTGCCACATTATATTGCATTCATACACACTTCTGGGGTCTGGTGGATGGGTTTAAGGTTCCAATTTCCCATCATCTAGCTGCCAGCAGATCAATACACTCTTGCTTACAATGTGAGCAATGATTGGTGGACGGAATTTCTTCTGACAAATGGGTATAAACCCCCAGGGATAGAGATGGTTGGAAAATATGACCTTTCTCAGCTTCACATTGATCACAACTGCTACAACCTAGACCTGTGGAGGTGACGAGCTGCATGAGGACATGAAGAAAGATCAGTTGGGGGGACATGTTGGGAGACAAACCTGCACATATTTTCCTTCCATTGTATCCTATTTCCTTTCTCCATTTGTACCATTAACATTCAGTTCATGTTCTAAAGTGCACAAGTAGAACCCTTGTCATGTCTTTATGGAGTATTTAGTCAATGAAGCATATTCATGGGGATTATTACTTAAGTGGTTTGCTAATTTAGCTATTTTTGCAAATTCAAAGGTCGGATGACCACATTTGCAACTCCAGGGAGAGCTATTGAGATGGCAGCGCTATCTTGGGTAGTGCTACAATAGAAAAACAACTTTAGATCCCTTCCCTAGTTATTATTCGCATCTATTTTTGTTTATCATAATGACTGTGTAATTGTAGGCAATAGCTACCATGATTTTAGGAACTATCATTGTAATCATTTGTATGAAAAGGTATGAAGATGTGAATCAGGGGGTTGGCTACCAAGGGAATCGAGAATATGTAACAATAGTTTTTCAAGTTAATGCAAATTATCTTTCTATTATTTTCATGAGTCTGTGATCATACCACAACCCTAATCAGGGATTTGGGCCCGCTCTCCTAACCAGGTGTTGTTTAAATTATGTGCATGCTTAGTTTCTTTTACTTCAACTCGTTTTTCTTTAATTGTTGTGACAGTTAATATAATTTTTGTAATTCTTAGTTGTTGTGAATGTATTCACGATTTTACAATTTATTTTTGCTATCCTTTCATTGTTTTTATAGTGCTTTTTTGTTTTACATAGCTTATCGAATCTAGGATTAATACAGGATTGTGTAATTTTCATCTACATATATTTTTCATGTTAGCCTTGCAATAAAAAACACATCCTAAATTCATGATTAATGTGGGAAAGGGTTGAATAATATCATTCATACTTGGACACCAATAGTGGCTTCTACCCACAGAATACTCTGATCAATCTACCATCCAGTAAGGTGAACCAATCTAAAAATTTGTATATCGTCTCCATTGCTACTCGTGACATGCAAGGTGGGTCCTCCTAAAAGATGAGTCTATAAAACGGGATGATGAAGTGATCAATAAATTGCTCCATGACTCCGTGATGACTACAATATGAGGGTAGCTTGTAATATATATATATACGGAAGTCTCTCTCGGTTTCTATTTCTAGTTCATGCATGGAAACTAATTTTGTGCACATATTGCATCCAGTAAGTATGAAAACATCTAGAAGTGCTATTTCTCACCCTTTAGTGGATTTCGAGCTTGTGTCACAAGGAATCTCATCTAATGACCCAACATATCTGACCAGGTGAATGACCTCCCATTTTTCATTACCTATTTCAATAACATAACACGCCCCTCAGGAAAGGTCTCTTTATTTGGTTCGCCATATATTCTGAAAACTATTATGATAAAAAGATGATAGGATTTACTGAGCTCTTTTGTCTTGTACATGTGGGTGGGTGTACATATAAAGTTTGTTGGATCCTTCACTAAGCTCTCGATGATATATCTTATGTTCGTGTAGCTGTGAGTGGCATAGAACAGTGAGTCCATATTCTTAAATGATTAGGAAGATGATACATCTGCTGAAAATTTGTTGTCAGGAATGTAGTAAGCTTCTACCTGTTAGGGCTACTCAATGTCATAGTTTTTTCATCTATGTTTGAGACAACCCATCTTATCACATCCGCACATGGGAAGGTTGGATACCTACATGCAACCTTGTAAATCCATAACTTCTTGATGCTGATATACACCTATAAATCCTTTAAGTCTTCCTTTGTGAACTCATCTTTTCTCTACTGCCATGTCAGTTTTTTTCCTTCTCTATAAACAAATGAGTGTCCGCATAAATGTGACATTTAACCGAAAGTTGTTCAAATGCTTCCCCAATACTACTTTCAATGGTTTCCTTTGAGGCCTCTCTCTTAGGTTCCACTATGAAAGTGACTTCTTGAGAGATGCTAAAAAAATTTTGTACCTATGGGACAGAAAAGACATTGACATCAAGAAAATATCAGTTATAAGAAAAACTATTTTTTGGACATTTTCATGTAGCACACCAAGAAACTGATTGGAAGGATTGAAAAATTACTATTTGGAATAGGGTCTGACTGGTTGAGGGGACTATGCACTATGTAGTCCCAAAATCCAATGTTGAATCTTGAGGCTTGAGCCTTTACGTAATGCACAGTTCAACCTAGGCAGTGAGCTAGGAGAGACTACGCATTGCACAGTCTCGGTGGAAAAGGATGCACGCTGAGCCATGGGACTAAGAAATGTGGAGTAGGGCCAACATGTATTGCATATTTCATAGTTCTAGAGGCCAAGATATGAGCTTAGGCCTCAAGATTTCACACTGCCCAGCTGGGCAAAGTGAATTTTGGCCAAGGGAAAGGAAAATCTACATAAGAAAAGTGTGAAAAAACAAGAAGATATGAAATATGGTGAAGGCTTTAGTGCAGATATGACTAAGTGTGATTTAAAAAAGGCAAATCGAGTGTAGAAACTAAACAAATGAGAAGTGAAGGTGATCGATGAGGAGAGTCGTCGCAAAGGCGAACATTAGGTAAAAACGAAGAAACCGATGTAACAATTGTAAAAGGGAAACTATAACTTGAAACAACTATTCTACATGCTAAAGAAAGTTAAAACACTATAATGCATGCAAAGAAACAAGAAAACCAACACTCTTGCAAGAAAAATGGAAAAAAACAACAAAAAATGGGACTAAAGGCGATAAATGCAGAACTCACCAGGGAAAGTGAAGACAATCATATTGAAGGTTCCTTGATCTCCTCAGGAATGCTATAACTCCAAGATCAAGTGTGATAATAAGCTCTATGGTCGTCAATTAAATAGATTTTATAAATTAGGGATTAAGATGTGCATGCTAAAAATCAAGGGAAAAACGAAACATGGTGAGAGTTTCCAAAAATAGAAAGTGTGTTTCCTTCCAGTTACAAAAAATAGATCCCTAAATTTTGGGGATTAATTTTTTCTATTTTAGCTTTTCTTATTTTTCTGGGAAAATATGCCATTCACATCACCGAGAAGGATTCACGGAAAGAGAGGGAGTAGATGATATAATAACCACTTCCTCTTGGATTTCACCATGCTTGCTCAAGAAGCCAAACACGTTATCATGTGGAACCTAACCTAATATTGAAAAAAAACAAAGGGAAGGAGAAAAATGGAAAAAAATTGAACAAAATGAAATCATAGAAAATAAAAACGAAAATAAAATCCTTCTCCTACTCCTAGCCTACTCAGAACATAGGCCAGACTTACATGAAGTGATACTTCCAATGGAGAAATCAGTGCATTGGTTGGCCTATGTGGGCGAGGGAATACATGTCAAGAAATATAAGAAAGCAAATCATGCAACAAGAAATATAATACAATGTAAACCATAACATTCAAAGTTTCAAATAATGCATGGAAAAGTAAGAACTAGAAGTGCAAGGAAGACATTTTGGAATTATGTCAAAGTGTCCTGACACACTGCGAGCCAGAGACTTACACATGAAAATTTTCAAATTGCGAGGTCGAAAAAACATGAAGAAATAATTAAATTTTCATTTCGTCACAGTGCTTGCAAATGACAACTCCCCCAAATATTGAGAGATATGATCGTGAAAAACAGATGGAGGATGCAAAAATTGTAAAAGAGAAGGATTTTGAATATGTGCGGTAGAGTGATAAGGTTACCCGAAAGATTCAACATTCTTTTGATCAGAGATCAAACTGACGTCAAGACTACGAGAACCTGACATAACCATCAGCTCGGGCTGAAGTGTCTCAACGACTTGAGGAATTTCCAACTCATTAGCAGGTAGATCATCAAAGATAGGTGGCTTAGAAAAATTGACAGTAGAAAAATAAACACTGTGAGCAACTGAATAAAAGAGTGAGTCACGACAGCCATTATCAGAAAATTCAATATCACCAATGGAGGCATTGTCATGATCTTATGAATCGTATAGAGGGAAAAATTAAAATCCATAAATTTCACCCTCTATGTTTCCATAAAGTTATGATGACGAGTTGGGAAGATCCGTGATAGAAACTTCATCCTCTCTGCATTTAGATGAAAAATGGAATTCCACAAATTCTGTGAATGATTGGAAGTATGAGTATCATCAGAAACTGAATTCTCACATGAATCAATCGGAATGACACTATCATGGAAAATTTTTGGATAATGCGGAAGAGTTGCGGAAGGAAGAGATTTGTCCTTCATCATATATTCTTGTTCGACTCTTTACGCCCATACATACTCATCGCAAATGAAATTGTAGGTTGGATGGTCAATAGGAAATCCATATGACACATGATCCTCATGAACATCAAGGGAGAGATTTGAAACATATGAAAACACAAACTGGTGATTTGGAGGATCATAGGGACCAAAGGATTGAGGATGCAGAGAAAAAGCTTCATCACACTCATCGAGTTTGTAGTCCAAAACTGCTTAGGGGTTTTGAGTACGTAAGGTGGGAAGAGGTGGTGACAGTTCAACAGGAAATTTATAAATGTTTCCCACCTCAACCTACAGGACTAGAGTTGTTTGATGAGAAGTGGATGGAGGTTTACTTGGAACAATAACCTTATCCGCTACAAATTTTGAAACTCTAGCCTTGCAATAGGCTGGGAGTGACTTGAAAAATTATAAGTGTTGAGGAATTAGTGAAATGCAAACAAGATGTATAAATTTTTTAGTCAATATGTATCAATCAAATTTGTTTTCTAGAAATTAAAAACAAATATGTGAAAAGTGATTGTGAAAATGGAATAGCGATTTATTGGGTGATTTTCACAATTCTGAAATTTTCTTACACAAATGTTCATGATCATATATATATCAAAAACATGGAAACATTCTGTGACAAAGTGCTCGAAAGAGTGAATGGAGGGCATAGGTCAATGTGGGACACCATTTCCTTACGCACCCATTGAACGTGAGAATGAACAACGAAGAACCAAAATCCTCAAGGGGGATATTGTGCTCTGTGCAAAATTGAAGAAAATGATCGGTATGCTCAACAAAGGATGTTTCACCCTCACCATCAAATTTAATATGACTAGTTATCAATGATATATACTAACATTTGTAATTTTATATCTCTAGAAAAACATGTCGGGAGTATGATTGTAGAAGAAGTCATGAAATGAGTGTGGAAATTCGACAAAGACTTCAAGGGCTCATCTTGTCATCTAGCCCTCCTTCTAGCGCCATAAATGTTGACGATGTTCGACCCACCAACATTCATGGGATATCCCTGATATGAAGTCCCAACTAGACCTCACACCATTTGGAGTAGGAGTCCTCGTAGTGGGGCATTTAATGATACACTTGGTTTGCAAAACACATAAAGTGGTGCACGGTGCCTTTGGTTAAAGAAAGTGTGTGACCCTACGAAAATTCAATATGATGCATGAATAGTTATAACATGTGAAGGGGAAACGAATTGTATTCCTTATAAATGTATAATAGTTTGCATCTTGAAAGGAACACGATATGAAATACATCAAACAAACTAATAAGAAGAATACTCCACGAGTTAAAGTTGATGGTTAAAACGTGAGAACGCATTCAACAATATTTTTACAAAATGAAAACGAAATATTTCATAATAATATGCATAATTTAAAAAACATACATTGAAAATATAACAAGAATAGTCCTACTACATTTACAACATATGCAAGAAAACATGTTGGCTTTGATTTTATTATAATTGAAAGTTCCATTCATACATACAACATGATGAGCCACTTTCTCCAATAGTGGAACGTGAAGTCAACAACACTTGCTCCTCCAAAATAAGTATACTCCCTCTATACTACGGAGAATCCAAGGCTGACACAAAACTCCCAAGTTGTTTCTAAGCCCAAGCCTAGCCAGAAGCTTGACTCCCAAAATCCCATTACAAGAGTTATGAGGATGTATTTATAACCAAAGGGGGGTCACTATAGGAATGTCCCCTTGGTGACTCTTGGACTCTGCTCACGACTCCTCACATTACATATTACTCTTCACATTCCATCATGGACACATTTAATTTCACTTATACAATAATTAAAAGTAATATAAATTTTCCACTCGTACCCATATAAGACAAAATAGAGTAGAGACAACTTGACAACCTAACAAGAAAAAACACTATGATGTTGGAGTTTGGGTGAACTCAAGTCGGGACACCTCAACTTGATGTCTCTCGGTCACATACTCATGCCAAGCTTGGTATTTTGCGATGATATCCCCAAACCGCGAGATGGTTTTAGGCTAAAAGTAGACTCTTGCTGATCCAAGTGGATATTGGTGGCCACCTACATATTCAACTTGGACCCCCACCATTGTTTCCTTCAGTTTTTTATTTTTCTTAATTGTAGCAAAGTTTACTATTTTTTTATGTTTATGGTTTTCCATTGTTTTTCAATAATAAATAGGCATACGAGCCTCATTGTAACAGATTTCAAAGGCATGTAGCTACCACATTGCTTCTCAGAGATAAGCTACCATCGCCCGAGATAGTTTATTTCCATTTTGTATGTAAGCATTAGAGGAAATTTAAACCTAAAAGTGGCCTCTTAAGGAAAAATAATAAAATAATAGTTATAAATTTTGGATGGAAATGAAAAAAAAAACTTTTTCTAATTGTGTTTTTGACTTATCGCCTTATAGGTTTACTCAAATTTCAAGTATAGACACTCTTTGGATGAGGAATTAAATTTCACATACAACGAATACCCATTATGTATACTTTTGACGAGACCCACATTGATAAAAATTGAAGATACATTAAAAAAGTGTGTGGAACACACTTTTTTAATGTATCTTCAATTTTGATCAATGTTGGTCTCTCAAAAGTATGCATAATGGGTCTAATTCAATCAATAGTATCTAAAGTTAGTCATAGTAACTAAAGTGTACCAAAATATAGTTAAAAAAAGTACTTTTTTTTTTCCCTCCAAAATATTTACATGTACCTCTTTTTAGATTTAAAGGATTTTGTTTGGCTTAGTTATTATGACATGGAAATTACATGAAAATTTCATGGGCACTTTTAGGCTCAAATTTCCTCTAATGCATATTTCAATCTTTGATATTAATGAAATGAATTTATATTTCTATTGCATCTCTGTGTCCATGTTTATATTTCTATTATGTTATGTTCCTGCATAAATTTGGATTGGTGGTATCAGAGCAGTTTTCTCTTTCTCTATTTTTCTTTGCATGTCACCAACAAGCTCAAGGTATAAGGAGTTAGGGCTCGATATGGTTGAACCCTTGCAAGACCAACCTCACAAATGCCAATGACCTCCCATGGTAGACAAAAACAAAGACGAGGGAGAAAGAGATCCTATCAAGATATTTCTCAAGGAGACCCTTGAGAAACAAAGGAACGTGATGATGGATAACTTTTATCATATCCTTTGACAGATGCCCACAAGCGACACATATTCATCTGGAAGCCACTCTAGAGGCGTTACTCCCTTTACAGTACAAGTCAACTTTTACATTCCCACATTTGAAGGCTAGATAAATGTAGGTGTTGTAGATAAATGGTTAAATCTGTTGGAAGGATATTTTTTTGTTCATGGTTTTTTCAATAGGGAAAATATTACTTTTGCGCTATTGAAAATCTCCCCCCACAACAAGGACTGGTGGAAAACCTGCTGTGAGCAGAAGGACAAGGAGGAACCCTCACTATTCTTGGTTGAACGCTCTTGCAATTCTTTCCGAGTCACCATGAAGGGAAAATACTACCATGTCGGGAGCTATGAAGTCGAGTACATACAGTGGACTACATTGCAACAGCAGAGGGATCAAGATGTTCATGAACTGACAAATATTTTCAATACCTTGTGCACAAAACTGGGTATCAAATATTATGAGAAACATTTGGTTCTCAAGTATTGTAGTTTTTTTCACAAATACATTCAAGAGGAAATGGAGTTCCTTGAAATATCCTCGCTTGGTGCAGCATACCAATATGCTCGCAAAATTGAGAATAAATTCAAGAAGAAGAAGCAAGACTTTGGATCTCCGAACCCAAAGCAGAACAAAGGCACCCCTAAGCCATAAATAAAATAACAAAGCCTGACCGGGACCCCCCATTGCAGCTCCTTGAAGCCGCAAGCCGAGGGTGAAAGGAAGGAAAATAAGGACACCGACAAGAGGTATGAGTTCCATAGAATCACCACTCACAACAGACATGCATATCATGAAAAGCAAGCACTGTTGGCCGAGTTGAGAGACTCAGAGACGAATGCATGTTCTGATTCTAAGCTAGAACCTAACAAAGGTAAGTAGGTCATTGATGCAGATCCCATTGCGATGGTAGCCACCACCAAGCTCCAAAGAGTGGAACCCGGAGATCCAGAGAAGGAGGAACGCCTCTTTCACTCATAGATGTGGATGAAGGGGTCATCACTATGATTCATTGTTGACAGTAGGAGCCAAAATAACCTCATTTCATAAGAGGTCGTGAATTATTTGGGCCTACCAACCACACCAAACCTGCAGCCGTAAACCATCTCGTGGCTTCACCAAGGATGAGATCTTCACATCAGCCAGTAGTGCCACCTTCCCTATAGCATCAAGCCCTTCACGGATGAAGTATTGCATGACATAGATCCTTTTGAAGTTTCTAATGTATTACTAGGCCAACCATACATGTGTAAATGCCATGGCATGTATGATTCTAGGCCTCACACTGTTATTATTTCTTTAGGTAATAAGTTATGCAGGATACCATAGGTAGCCCCATGTACCGTCATCTCTTTGATCTCTGCAAAGAAATGTAGTAAGATCATATCCAAGACCAGGAAATTTGTTTTCTTTCTTTTTCTCTCTCAAAGTAAGGGGAATATTGCAGCCACATCCATGGCCCCAAAGAAGGGTTCCTCCATGCAGTAGAAGTAGGTGGATATGGTCGTGGAAGAATACAGGGACATATTATCCTCACCTGCAGGGGAACCCTTGCACTCTCAGGTCAAGCATTCGATCGATCTGACTCCCGAAGCACCTATACCCAATAGGTCTATATATCATTGCTCCATTCTTTAAAATGAATATATCAAGCGGAAAATATAGGATTTGCTGTAAAAATGGAACATTAGACCAAGTTCCTTGCCTTGTGGGAGCCTGATTGTAGTTATACAGAAGAAGGATGGGACCTAGAGGCATGCATTGATTATCAATCACTAAACAAAATCACTTTCAAGAATAGGCATCCAATCCAATGGATTGATAACCTTCTGGACCAACTCAAGGGGGCAAACTATTTCATCAAGATTGATGTGAAGTCTAGTTATCACCAGGTTCTAATAGAGCTCACATATGTATGGAAGACTTCCTTCAAATCCAAGAAAGGCCTTTTTGAATGGTTGGTTATGTCTTTCGGTTGAAAAATTCCCCTACTACATTTGTGAGGCTAATGGATGACATCTTGCGGCCCTTCACCAACACATTTGTGGTTTTTTATCTAGACGACATCCTAATATTTAGCAAGAGTTGGGAATAAAACTTGCAACACATTTGGAAGGTCCTTCAAACCCTTCAGTAGCACAAAATATGTGCCAACATGGAGAAATAAACATTTGGCATGATCTAGGTCTAATATCTATGATATATCATAGATGAGCGTGGCATGCATGTGGATCCGACTAAGATCCAATTCATTCGAGATTGGCTAGCCCTGACCACTCTAACAGAGCTTCACATATTTTTGGGATTTGAAAATTTTTACCAAAGGTTCATGTTGGGATTCTCCCATATCACTTGGAATTTGAGTCATTTTACTAAGGATAGGGAAAAAGAAAATTTCTCCTAGTCAAAATCCCAACAGAATGTGTTCATTGAGTTGAAGCACTGCCTCTACTCTGCATCGGTACTCACACTTCCAGATGTACAATAGCCCTTTGAAATTGATACAGACACCTCCAACTATGTTATTAGTGAAGTCCTCACTGAACATGGGCATCCAGTGGCCTATCATAGTGGGACGCTTTTTGATACAAGTTGGAATCACTCCAACTATGATAAAGAGATGTATTCCATCATCCAGGCTTGCCGGAAATGGAAGCATTACATTCTGGGGAAGGATATGGTCATCCACACCGATCACAAACCTCTTCAGTTTATACAGACACAAGGGAAGTTGCAGAACAAACTCCACCAAAAATTTTCTACATATGTGCAACAATTACACTTGAACATTAAATACTAAAAGTGAAACACCAATCATGTTGCAGACTACCTTAGCCAACCCCTAGTTACAACACTAACTATTTTTCTCAACACTTGTGGCCACGAGACCTTTGGATGGCTGCAACTATACAAACATTATCTAGATTTCACCTCCACATACTAGATGCTAGTATATGTAAAGAAATTTCCTAATTTCCACCTCCATGACACATTATTATGCTACCTAGGCCACCTTTGTGTTCCTTCAAACGAGTGTGCCAGGATGATTTGGGAGGTGCACTACAATTGGCTCACATGACACTTTGGTGTGGAGAAAAATGTGATTGTACTACAAAAGTACTTTTATTGGCCAAAACTCCAACTAGATGATGGAAAATATATCATATCATGTACTTTATGCATCATCACCAAGCCAATCATCAAGAAGCAAGGCATGTACATTCCTTTTCCTACTCTCAGCCAGTCATGGGAATCCATCTCCATCAACAATATGTTTGGACTCCCTTCTACCAAGCATGGTAATGACTATGTATTTTTGGTCATGGACATATTTTCTAAGATGTCTATATTGGCAGCATGCAAGAAGAGTATCACAACAAAGGACACTTTCAAACTCTTCTTTGAATGAGTGAGGGTACATTTTGGGATCCCGGAGACCATTATATTAGATCGAGATAGAAATTTCCTGAGCACATTATGGTCGAGACATTGGACACTATTGGACACCAAGCTCACCAAGTCGATATCATTCCATCCCCATATTGATGGTTAGACAGAGGTCATCAACAGGATGATAGTGCACATACTCCACATGTACAACTCCAAGAATCCATGAACTTGGGTCAATAACCTCCCTTATGTGGAACACAATTATAATAGATCTCTCCATAGCTTGATTGGTCGCAGTCCCTTTCAAGTGGGTCTAGGATTTAAACCATTATGTCTAATTGATCTTTCCATATAACATGCGACTATATAGACAGAATCCACACATGTATTGTCTAAGGCTGATAAAGAAACCAGATTTATTGAATGTATCCAACATGTCCTATAGTAGGTTCATGACATCCTGGAGAATTAAAAGGCCAAGTATAAGCAACGACATGATCAACATCGGGTGCCACGCAAGTTTCACATGGATGACAAAGTTTGGTTTCATTTGAAAAAATAACACCTAAACAGATTTCATCGGAAGTTCAAAATACTTCAATATGGGCCTTACACCATTATCAAGGTTGTGGGAGATAATTCTTTTTAGCTTAGTATTCCCCCATTCCTTGGTCTGCAACCAATGTTCAATGTAGACTGCCTTCGGCCATACTTTCCACCATTACTGGACACATCAGACATTGCAAAACAACTCACACCAATAGAACTAAACCCTGACTATATGAGACAAGACACAACTGATCAGATCATGGACACGTAGATCAATAACACTCACTAGCAGAAGATCCAGTTGTATCGGGTTGTCAAATCTGGCCAACTCCTGCACCAAGTCAAGTGGCTCACCAGGGACCATGTTCAGCAGAAGTTTCCTCATCTCATTGAGGAACTCAAAGCAATGGGAACAATTTATTCCTAAGGGGTGAGGATTGATCTTGGTGGATATTGGTGGCCACCCGCCTATTCTACTTGGACCCCCACCATCCATTCTTTCAGTTTTTCAGTTTCCTTTATTGTAGCATAGTTTACTATTTTTGGCATTTTTTCAGGTCCTGATATTCCATGGTTGTTTTGAGGCCCTAAACGAAACTTTTTTGGAATACCAAGGCCAACATTGATCTTTATAATAAGATATTGTTCACATCAAATGAAGATCGTATGCAAAAATTATGTCCCCGAGAAGTTGATGTACTAATTTACCCAAACAGGGCCCATAATTTTGGCACTTCATCTCCTAGGTTTATTTTTTTGGATGTTTAGGATTTTCCATTATTTCTCAATAATAAATAGGTCGTCAAGGCTCATTGTAACACAGTTCAGAGGAATTTAGTATCCACATCTTGTCTTAGAGATAAGCTACCATTGCCCGAGCTAGTTTATGTCCATTTTTTATGTAAGCATATTTTAGTCTTTGATATTAATGAAAATAAGTTATATTTCTACTCCATATCTATTTCCATATTTATATTTGTATTATGTTGCGTTCCTGCATAAATTTGGATCACTTTCCTCCATAGCATTTGGGTACAATATCTTGGAGCCAGTCTGAAACTCTTGCTCAAGTAGGAGCAACATTGTTTGAATCTGAGTAGGGCCACCAATGTAGTTCTACATGTTCTATTTGTTCAACTCTAGTCCCTTCTTGGTGGAAATATGCTTTAGGTGCTCCACATACTCATCAATTTCTTGTCACACATGGTGCTTGCACTTTGCATGGGTGAGTGAACCAATTGATGGGATCTTGTGGGCTATCACCATGAAGTACAAATTGTTTTACAATCGTTCATATGTGGCCTAAATGTTTGTGATGAACGTGGTAAGTTTCTTGTTGGTCTGGATCAATATCGAAATCTTTTTCTCTAGCTCTTCCTGCAGCTTCATCATCTTTACCAATGTGAGTGCAGCCACCTTGTACCGCATTGTCCAATCATGTAGATAAATGATGGAATCTTTCACATTCTTAAGGATAGTGACAAACTCTCTGCATTAAATCTGCAATCATAAAATATCCGTATGCATGGTCATGAGCTCCTCATATAAGTCATGAATAGTGTCTCCAAGTGTGGATACTTCGAAAAGTATCACTCCTCTCATTTCTTCCAGGTGGAACTATGCAGAAGCTACACTCTCCGCTCCTACATGGAGTTGTTAATTCTCTTACTGGAGTTCCTATATATTTTGTGCCAACTTCTTATTCTCTGACACCAAACACTAAGTGTTAGATTTTGCTTCACCTATAAAGGCCAAGATCACATCGGCAATGGAGTTTGGATTCTCGCTAATGTCATGCTTTATCTCCCTTTCTCTTACGAATGCAGGTGATTCATGGTCATCTCAGAATTTATTCAAATGACATATTGGACACACCCATCACCAGATCATCATCAAGGGGAACTACCTCCACTTCTTCTCTCGGGGCTTGCTATGCAGCTGAAAATGGTAGAGTATGAATGGTGGCCTAAGGTGTGCTTGGTATCAAGTCCACATCTTTATATTGTAGCTCTAGCCCCAACTCCATGTCCACAACTTCAATTAAGTACTCAATCTCCTGAGAAATCTATCGTTCTTGCATATGTTTTCTCACTCCTTCGGTTGTTGGTTGATTATGTATCTACTCTTCAACTTGCATAGGTGTCATCTCTTCCGCTGTGGCACCTTTCCTTCCTTCTTCTTCCTACTTATCTCTCTCATCTTGTTCTTTTCTTCTAAGTTCATGTTCTTTCTTCAACTATTGTCCTTCTCTCTACGCTCTCTACACTGGTTCTTCTAATTATTTATTCTCTCTCTTTCTCTACTCTACTCTCTTCTACCTTTGTCCCCTCTTTTCTTCGATTTCCAAAGCTACTTGATCAGTGAGAGGATCTTCTTTCATCTTCCATTTGTGTTCCTCTTCTACGTTGTCAACTACCTTCCTCTTACCTTTGTCCTGTATTGGACTGCTACCTATTGATGCTACTTCTTTTGGAACTATTGTCATCTATGGAAAACCTTGATAAGTCCCAGCCATACTAATTGACTCATGAGGTGGGGAGTATTTATAGCAGTTATTCGATGGCTATTCCTCTGACCACTGAAATATCTCATTGACCCAGTTGTAGTATATTCTCACATAGTGGTATTGGCGAATTCCCCTGGATCATACGGATGGTAACTCTTTCTACCAAACTCAAATATGACTATGGAATTCCCTTTGGCATATGTGACTTTGAGATTCTTAATCTCGTATAATCTGACATCCAAATGAAGAATTTTACATGGTGCCTTCTTCATCCTATGAAGTGTTGCTAACAATGCTCTAGAGATATGATAAGATACATCTTGCATGACAATTTTTTCAGTGGCATATATTGGAAAAAATTTGGTGGCTTCTGCCTGCAAAATACTTTGATCAGTGTGGCATCTAGTAAGGCGAACCAGTCTTAAATATTTGATATCACCCCCATTGTTTCTCATGACATGCAAGGATGGTCCTCCTTAAATATGAACCTGTAAAGAGGGATCATGAAGTGATCAATCAGTTACTTCATGACTTCCCGATGACTGCAATCCATGTGTATCTTGCAATAGATATGTACAATAGCTTATCTCGGTGTCCATGGCCAATTCATGCAAGGAAAATGATTTTGTGCACATTTTGCATCTAAGTAAGAAAACATGTAGAAGAGTGCTTGCTCACCCTTTGGTGGATTCCAAGCTTGTGTCACATGGAATCTCAGCTGATCAGCCAAAAGATATGACTACTTTAACAACCTCCCATCATTCACTACTTGATTCAATAAGATAAACAACCCCTCAGGAAAGGTCTTTGTGTTTGGTTGGCCACATATTATGCAAGATAGTATGACAAAAATATGATAGGATTTCTTTAGTGCTTTTGTCTTGTACATGTGGGTGGGTTTCCATATAAACTTTGTTGGCTCCTTCACCCATATCTTGATGATATCTCTTGTGTTTAGGTAGTTTTGAGTGGCATAAAAAACTGATTCCATGTTCTTCCTTGGCTTAGGAAGATGGTACATTTGTTCAAAATTTGTTGTCAGGAATGTAGGAAGCTTCTTCCTATTGGTGTTTCTCAATGTCAAAGTTTTCTTATCATTTTTTGAGACAACCTAGGTGATCACATTCACACATGGGAAGGCTAGATACTTGCATGCAAGCTTGTAAATACCTTACTACTTGATGCTGAGATGCACTTTTCGATCCTCTAATTCTACATGAAATTCATTTGTGAAATCATCTTTGATATGCTACCATGCCATTTTTGATCCCTTCTCTATAAATTATTGAGTTTCTGCATAAATGGGAAAGTTAACTAGAACTTTCTCTACTACTTCCTCGATAATTATTTTAGTGGCTTCCTTTGAAGCGGCTCTCTTAGGTGCCATTGGGAAACTGACTGCTGGAGAGATGCTCAACAATTGTTGTACTTGTAGGATGGAAAAAACACTTAAGGTAAGCAAATATCAGCTATAAGCTAAACTAATTTCAAGACATATTGATGCAACACATCTGGAAACTGACTAAAAGGATTGTGCAATTACTAGGAAGAGGGTCTGATTGGCTGAGGGGATTGCGCACTACATAGTCCCAGCACCTATTTTTGAAGCTTGAGGCTTGAGATTGTGTGACAGTTCAGCCTCAGAAGTGAGTTGGGAGAGACTATTCATTATGCAGTCTTAGTGGCCAAGGATGCAGGTTGAGGTCTAGGACTAAAATCCGCAGTGGGGCCATCCTATACTATGCATTATGTAGTTCCATAGGCCAAGGTCTAAGCTTGGGCCTCAAGATTGTGCAATGCCCATTTGGGAAAAGTGAATTCTGGCTAAAGGAAAGGAATATTTTCCCAAGGGAAGTGTTAAAAATGCGAATATATAATAGATTTTGAAGGCTTGGGTGTATATATGACTAAGTGTGTTTGAAACAAGAAAAATCAAGTATCGAAACTCAACAAATGAGAAGTGAACAACATCGATGAGGAGAGTTGTCGCAACAATGACCATCGGTGAAAAATGAAGAAATCAATGCGACACTAGTAAAATGCAGGTGATAACTTGAAGAAAAGCTTCTACGGGCTAAATCAAGTCAAAATTCCAGCACACATGCAAATAAACAAGAAAAAAAACACTCATGCAAGCCAAATGGAAAAAAAACGATTAAAGGCGATAAATATGAAACTCACTAAGAAAAGCAATGACAATCGTACTGAAGGTTCCTTGATCTCATAGAAAATTCTAGACCTCCAATATCAAGTGTGGGAATGAGCTCTACAGGAGTCAATTAAATAGATTTGAGAAATTAAGGTTTCTGATGCACATGCCAAAAATCTAGGGAAAAGTGACACATGGTGACAGTTTCCAAAAATAAAAAGTGTGCTTCCTTCAGGTTACTAATAATAGTTCCCTAAATTCTAGGGATTCTTGTTTGTTTTTTTATCTTTTCTACTTTTTCTAGGAATATCTACCACGCACATCACCGGGAAGGATTGCGTTGTTCCGAAAAATTAGCAGCTCTCTGCTTATTGCATTGTGCATTTTATAAGCTTAGTGAGGGATTTCACCTTTTAATGGGGTTAATGTTGAGCTTCCTATCCTAACGAAACAATTTTCAAGCTCAAGGCTGACTTCCAGTCATGACTACAAAATTCTGAACGTCAAGGACAAGTTTAGCTCCATGAATTGTGCATTTTCTAGAGGCAAACCCAGAACCACTACATAAGGTTTAGAATAGGGGTTATTCTAACTTAGAAAATATTTTCTAAGTGAAGAGAAAGTGAATAGAATCATAACTAAAACATAAATATCAATCAAATCATGGATAACTGATAGCAGTGCAAGGTAATCTCGTGTGAAAGAAAGGTTAGGCTCCAAAATCTATGCAATGGAAAATTTTTGGAGGGTGATTGTATCCGCTACAACAATTCCTTTGATATGATGTTATTTATTTATGATTTTGATACTAATTTTTAAGGAAAATTTAAATATTGATTCAACCCCCTCAGTGTTTCCAACAATGTTTTATAAAAGGACTCAGACTGAGAAATACCTCCTCTACAATTTCAACCATCATCCCACCCAAAAAATTGGTGTTTTCAGCACCCTTGGTACCAGAGCCCTTATGATTTCTTATGATCATCATATAAATGTAGAGAAAGCTCATATTTTATATTTTTTATGAAAAATGGTTATAGAAAACATTAAGGTCTTAAATCCTTCCAAAATTTGGTGAAAAGACCTAGATCTAATACTGATCCCACCAGTCTAGCTATAATTTTTCATCTTCCTTTTATTCAAGGAACCACTAATAAGTTGGCTTGTATTCTAAGGAAGAATAATATATTTGTGACATTCGAGCTACTTCGCACTATTATTTCTTCCATCATGTCCGTTAAAGACCATATTGATGCCTCAAACACTGAAGGAATTTACATGATCCCTTATTCCTGTAGGATCCCTATATGGGAGGGACAGGTCATTCCATTAAGATTATAATTTAGGAACACTCTACATACATTAGGAAACATTACTCTCATTCCTTATATCTTGTTGAAAATTACCTAATTACTAATCATCACATTTATATTGAGAATGCTTACATCGTTGTTAATATTTGTCACTATCATCACAAACATTTTTTAGAAGCCATCGAGACAGATAAATGGAACAACAATATTAACAAGGATGATTATTGGAAATTTAGTAGAAGATGTATTCCAACTCTCTCCTCGAATTTTATTTCTTATTATCTCCCTCTATTGGAAAAAAATTATTATAGAGACCTAGGGTTCTATAGGAGGGTGCAAATAAAGGAGTTTGTCATAGTCTAGAATGATTTCAACATATTCAATCTTCAGCAATGGAAGAAAGACTCGCCTAAGGCAGGCCAAGACATTATAAAGTGTTTGTTTTTTCAGAAAAAAATTGAATAAAATTAACATTTACATGTCTTGTCATTCATCCACGTCATAAATATAGATTTCATGTGTATGCAACATTCAGGAAATAACATAAAAGAAAATTTTTAAATGGATCCATTCACATGCACAACCCAGGAACTTCCATGTACAATATCTCTTTAATATATCATCTAAGATCAAAATCTCATATTACAATCTCTACAATATAGTTACTTAAAAGATACATCAATTACATTGGATCTTAACTGATCAATAAAATTAAACACAAAAAGGAAAGAATTGCAGTGCGAGACTAAATTTTTGTAGCATCTCAAATCTTTTTATTTTCTATATTTCTTTTTCCTTCATCTCACATTTCCTTTATAATTATGACCTCTTGATATCATCAAATTTATATCCTCCACTTCCTTGACATATTCAACTTTTATTCCTTTTAATAAATCAAAACCACCTCACGCCTGCTTTATTCACACTCACTTGATGAGTTTCGAGGATCTAACTAACTTTGCTGGAAATCATTTTTGCATTTTTAATACCAAATTCCAAATAAAAATATTTGTTCAACATGGCTTATTTTTGGCTTGTGCTTCTTTCCTTCCCTGCTATTGGTTTTTAGCCAAAATTTACCAATTCAAAAATAAATGAACCAATAGGTCTCGACCACATCCTATTGACTCACGATCAAGTCAACTTTCCTTATTTGTTGATGAATCTCCTTCAAATGAAGGATCCGACTCAATAATAGTATAAAAATCATATTGTAGAAGGAACCATAACTGTCCAATTGATCTTTCCTTTTATGCAAAAGGGTATTGGCCTTGTCACTGAAATGTTGAGTAACAGTGGGATATAGTACCTTAGGCCAAGATGAAAGGATGTTAGACAATTTTGAGTTTCCTTGGAGATCCAATTGATGCAGCTAAATATAATAACATTGTATAGTTGTCTTGATACCCCTGATAATTATCTTATGCTTATGGGAATCCTCTTCCAATGCAGTTATTTGAATATCTATTTATTTAGCTTGATTAAATGGTCGTTATTTTTCCACAAGGTAAGTGGCAGCAAATGCTTCTTCCATCAACATTTTTCTTTGTTCTCAAAGCTAATGTAGTGGTTGATTATATTTAGCTAGAAATCTAGGTCAGTCCTACACTTGTCTAAAATCTCATAGGAGTCCTTTGTTTGGTGTTTAAGATTGGACATAAGCATATACCTTTGCTCCATAATTTGATCAAACTATTTATTAAACTAATATGTAGCATAAGGAAACTTTTACACAAGTCAAAGATGGTACTGTGCAAGTCTTCATTAGAAGAAACTATTTTCATTCAAGCACTTTCAATAAATTATATACATTGCATTGGCTCATAAGAAGAAATGACCTCTAGCACATTAGAGGCATTTTCTACAATAATTGGCCACATATTTTGAAGTTTGGAATTTATATCTACCACCTATTCTTGAAGCTACTCTTTTTGGGTATGTAATTGGTCTCTCTCCTATGTGACCTAAAGAAGTTGTTGTTGTTATAGCTCATATACACGAGTCAAGTCACATTGCCTTATGTCTGTCAAAATCAAATAGCCATTAGAGGAAATTTTATTATAAAAGTTCCCATCAAAGTTTCATCTAATTTTCATGTCATAATATGTAAATAAATAAAAGTTATTTAAATTTAAGAAGACGTGCATGTAAATATTTTGGAGGGAAAAAAAAAATACCTTTTCTAATTGTAAATTTGGCATATCTCCTTATAGTTTTACTAAAATTTCAACTGTAGACACTTGTTGGATGTGGCTTTTAATTCTGCATCCAACGAGTGTCTACACTTGAAATTTTAGTAAAAATATAAGGAGTTAAGCTAACAATACAATAAAAAAGTAGTTTCCTTCTTTTCCCTCCAAAATTCATAACTCTTATTTTATTATTTTAACTAGTATTTTATTATTTTAACTATTATTTTATTATTTTTCCTTAGGAGGCCACTTTTAGACTAATATTTCCTCTAATGCTTCAATTTGTGCAGAGGAAGCTTTGATAAACTAAATCCATTGATTAGAAGACCAGTGTTGAAGGTCCTCGATAAACAACATATCAACCAACAAGAGTCTCAAATGAAGTGGTTGTTTACTTGCAACAAAATTTTCTGACTAAGCCTATGGAAAAGCTTTTGGGAATTCTTTCTATTCCTGCTGAAAATATTGATAGAAATTTGTAACCACTTCGAGAGGAAGCACAGGGACGATTTCCAACAACTAAGAAAATATCTGCAAGACTTGTTGACAATGAGTAAGATATCATATCAATGTAGATAATTTTGTAGAAAATGAACAGGTACTTGTTGCTAGTTAATTTGTTGAATTAGGTTGAGTAAGCTATAAAATTATTATTTCTAGCATATCCCCTTGTTTTTGGTTCATCCTCTAGTTTCAAGGGCATCTCTATATCAACCAAGACATCAATATCCTTTTGCATCATTGTAGTCTTCTTTAGATTTAAAGAATGGTGGGGAGGGACAACAGAAACAATATCAAAGGGCACATGTGATTGTGGATAAGAACTAGGACTAGGAAAATTGGAGCTAGGAACTTAAGTATTGTCTCATTATTTAGTAATATTTGTCGATGGAATAGGTGACACAGGTCCATCATCAGGGATATGGAAAATAGTGGATGGATTTGGAATAGGAGGAGGGTGTTATGAAATTAGATATGCTGGTGATTCCAAAGGAAAACACTCACGAGGAATTAAATTGGAAAAATCAAAAGGATTAGGAACAGGAGGGGTAGTAGATTCAGTGGGTGTCACGGATAAGGGGGCTAATGAAGCCATAGGTAGAGTTAATATAGGTTTAAAATTCTTGCCCTGAAAATGCATTACATAAGGAATAGATGCAGTTGTAGAAGGGGTGCTTACCATAGATTTCATATTATAAATAGTGGAATTAGTAGAAGAAAAAGAAGTTCGAAGCCTTTTTACTGAAGGTTGAAAATATGACCTAATCGTACTGGAATGCTTCTAATATGAAGACATAACAGGTAAAGGTAATACCTTTGGAATCAATCCCTCAAGTGAATACGAAATACGTTCAGGGGTGACCATTTTTTCAATACCTTGCTAGGATAAAACCTCTTTGTGAAATGTAGCTTTTTCATGTAGTATGGCAATTTCGTCATCCAGAATGTATCTTTCTCAAAAAATTTAGGGAATAAATAAAAATGGTTATGCTCAATACCAAAGCACATATGATATGCATGTTGATCCAAAATAAATTTTAGAATCCTCACAAGTTTTGTAGTGTCAATAAACTTGTTATAAAAATCCCCAAAATATTTCCCTTTGAAATAAATGTTGTTAGAATATAAATAGGATTTGCAGGGGTCAAATGAAAGAGATACAGCCTCACCATCTAATATATCACCAAAAATACAACCTTTATGGGTACACCACTTCATCATAGCAATTTCAATAACTAAACACCCATAAATGAAGTACCCTCCTTTCTTGTACATTTCCTTGCAAGCAAGGAAATGTTGAGTCTCACAAAAAAATGTGAAAATTCATCCATTCACCTTGGACACAAAATTATGCGACAAATATAGCATTAAGTGTGTAGTCTCCCTTGGTATAATGTCGGGTCACTTTACCTACAATAATGTAGCAAGAAAATTTTACATGTTCATTGTTTATGAGGTCTATCACAGCTCCACGACCTCGGAGTTTCGTGCCATATTTTTCATAAATATTAGTAGTGCCTATCTTCTTTCCGCACATAGAGGTTCCTTGGAAATCAATAAACACATATTCCTCATCCATAAACATCCCTATCAACTTTTGAATGCCAGGTACATGGATTGGGTGATCCTTATCAAGTCGTAAAGATCCATTACAAATTTAGTTGATCAAAAATTGGGTACATCGTGCAACCTCGCTAGTGGTCGTGTCAAACACTCATAAATTTCATAGCTTGGGAAAATTTCATCTGTGAAGTAGCTAAAAACCAGACTTAATCGATGGAGTAATCTCACCAGATGGGGTCGAGGTAAAATCCATATAAACCTCATTTTTAAAAGCTGGAAAAAAAAATAAAAATTAGAAAAATCATGGTAGACTAACATGGATTTCTTGTATTTTCCCAATAAGTAGTCGAGAGGCTCGATACAAGAACAAAAAATATCAAAAGGGATGGCGAACTTAGAATTTTGATCCATGTTTAAATTCTTCTGATAATAGACAAAATGAACAAGGTCATACTAGCAAAAATTGGAAGTAGAGGGTTTATAAAAAGACACCAGGGAAGAAGACTAAATTAGGACTTAGAAATGAATGAAGGACACCACTTCGATTCCCCAAACCTATTGAAAAATCCCCATAATTCAATAGTTGACAATTTTTCTACATTAATTGAAAATACTTATTAGATCAAACTTAAATGATCATACTTAAGTGATCACTAGTTAATCTCCTTGGAAAACCAAACCTGGTAATAATGTTCTCAAATATAAACCTTTTTTTAGTGCTAGCAATACAATATTTTACAAGAGTTGCTTCCATGCACCTCATAAGATAATCTATCATTGTGATAATGTACCTAGCATGAGAATGTCAAACAGGAGGAGAAATGGGCCCAATAATGTCAACTGTCCATTTTAGAAAGGCTTGGAGCACTTTGGTTGGATAAAGAGGAAGCTCATCTTGATTAGATGACCACCAAACCCTTTGGTATACAATACAAGTCTTACCAAATTATTTTGCATCCTTAAATAAGGTATGCCACATTAACCCTGCTTGTAGTATGTTGGAAGCAATAACATTCCCACCAACATGTCCTCCCACAACTCCACTATGGATTACCCATAAAATGTCATGTCTCATGTTGAAATGCACATATTCAAATAATTCTATCCATTCTCATCTTATGTATTTGGCCTATGATAAGTTGATAATTTGTTGCACAGACAAAAAGATGTTTATTTTGTGGTGTAGAGTAATCTTCATGATAGGTACAATTAGTTACAAAAGTAAACTTTCTTCCAATTAGTAATGCACAAATTCGATCCTAAAAATCTCGACATTTGGTAGTTGATCATCAATGGAACCTCCCGATTCCCCAGACTCTAACCAGGATAGGTGATCAAGTCCAACATTGGTGTGATAGGGCTTCACAATAACTTTAAAAGGAAACTCCCGAAATAGAAAAAACCAACGAAAAATTATTCCCTCCAAAACAAGTTTATTTACCAGATATTTTAAAGCATAATGACCTATAAAGAATTTAAAGTGTTCACCAAAAGGATAGTGGCGAAAATTTTGGATTTAATATACCATTTCCAAAGCCTCCCTTTCGATCGTATAGTTGTGCTTTGTAGTAGAATACTTTCTACTAGAAAAATTGATAGGGTGATCTAAATTTCCTTCTCCTAGTTGCACAAGAATAGAACCAGGAGTTATTCTAGAGCTGTCAATATGTATGTGTATTTTATTATTAAAACTATGATAAATCAAAATGGGAGAACTCACTAGCTTTTATTTCAAATTGTGAAAAATAGCATCACATTTAGGGGTCGAAACAAAATCCTCAAACTTCTTCAACAACATCTCAAGTAGAGCATTAATGGAAGCATATTCACATATAAATATATGATCATAGCCCATAATCCCTAATGTCGGTATAAAATTCTTGATAAGTTATAGGAGGTGACATGTTGATAATTACCGCAACTTTGATAGGATTAGATGATATGTCCCAACAAAGTCCCAAAAGGCACTGCAAAGATAACTTCTTCAAATTTAGAGAAATTTAAAAATACCTACACTCGTCAACCATTACCCTCAATAGGATTGAATTATTTTTCAACAGACTATAAATAGTCCTATCATCCATGTAGACCTCCAAAAAATTGTGTATATACTCCCCAAAGGTTGCGAAAACGATTCTAGAAAAACCAGCAGGGGTGTTCTTAAGAAAAAAAGGCATAACATGGTAGGCATATGATCCCCACCTGAAAGTGAAAGTAGTTTTATTCTTATCCACTATGATTCTAGCTTGATCGTATCCAAAGAACCCATCAGTGAAGGAGTAATCTTTCTAGCCTGCGGCATTGTCTAGGACTTCATTGCTAAAGGGTTTTGGCAACAAATAATGAACACATGCATTATTAAGAATTTTATAATCCACATAGACCCTTATATCATCTCAATACTTCTTATCCTAAAACATTATAAGGCTAATCCAATCGCTTCATCAATAGGAAAAATGTGTCATGCAGCTAACATCTTATAAACCTCCTTCTTATCCTTTTCTTTCACTCTTCAGGTCAAACGATAGGGGAAATGCTTTATTATTTTAGCATCAGGCTTCAAAAAAATTCTCACCTCCCCTATTCCTCCCTTAATTTCAAATAGCTTTGACACTAATGCAAGAAACATGTCCTCATACTCTCTAACTAAATCAAATATTTCTTCGCTATTCTACTCATCCCAATAGTCACCAATATGTTCTAGCTTGGGAATGTCCTAAGATCCTATGTTATACTTCCGCAACTTCAAATGCTTCAGATGTGGGGCATCTTTCAAAAGATAATATTTAATTCTTGTTCCCCCCCCCCCCCCCAGATTATTTAAAAGATAAGTGCATTAATTACTCCAAATCATCATCTTTAGGTTCCTTGTTTATTTTTCCACAAGCTATTGCTTATTCAAATCCTAAATCGAGTACCATTTTGTGACTCAGATTACTAAAAGAATTAGAAAGAGGCTTCCCAATAGGGAAAAAAAAAGCTTAATTTCCTTTAGGACTACAACAATTCATACATATTCATCCAAGAAATTGAAATCACTCCAAAATTGAGACACTAATACATCCTAGTCTACTCTGTGACTTTTTTTTTCCTACCTTCAGGAACCATGCTTCAAGGAGTTTTCCCAAATTGTGGATGAATTGATGTACCCATAGCTGAACAAGAAATTTGGGTTTCTTCAAAACAATAATATAGGTTTGAACATGCCTCTACATACTAGTATGATCTTCAAAAATAGGAATTGTATTCATTCAATTCTCAATGCAGTGAATCAACATAGCATAGCAAGTTTAGCTAAATCCAAATATTGGAACCAGTTGCAGTGAGCTCCCCTCCATCGAGCAAGACTAGCTTATAAGGAAACATCCATGAAAGGAATCATTTGAATTTCTTAAATATTTAGTTCAACTTCTTCGACAAAAGAAAACTACATAACCAAAACCATTACAAGTAAGGTAGTACCTTACCTCGATATCAAGCCATCAAGTACAGTGGATAGTTGTGGATCACCTAGAATATAACTCGTGATCTCCTTTTTTCCACTCCTCCAATGCAACATCAAATCCTGATTTTGTATTTTAAACAATTCTCTAACTAACAATTCCATCAATTGTGGGATTAATATAATCATCCTTTTTTCCTGCAACTAATTGATATAAATGATCAAGAAGATTTGAATCCTCTTCATCATCAACAACCTCAGTAAATGTAGAAAATCGATATAGATCTGAGGGTTGAACTACTCGAGTCCCTTTAACTTCAAAATTCATGGTTTCTCTTTTCGGATCGATGATAGCATGATTTTAAAATTCGCAGTCAACTCCCAATAATGCACGATAGGGATATCTATCTCCAATAATATCTATCATTTCAAAATCTTCATATATCTTGACACCAACCACATATACTTATGCATATTTTAATGTCCTAGTAGGGAAGAAATAAAAACATTTAGTCGTGTGAAAATATATAGGAGAGAAAATCATCTTGGTGTGCCCCATAAACTCCTATGTTTTCATAGGAAAAATATTAACATCAAACCCTAAATATAACATAGTACCTTTGATCTAGTATCCAACAATCTTGGCATCAATCCTCAAATCCCTACTAATCCTTCTTTTTCTTTTCCTAACTATCCTACTATGTAATTCTATTAAATTAACCAAAAATGCCCATTCAGAAAACTCCTCATCCTTGAGAAAGCCTCTTAATTTATTTCGCAACCAACTAGAAAATTATTCATATTTCACCATGCCATAATAGGATGCACCTCTTCCTAAAAGTATTAGGAACTACATGGTTATCACTTCTCCTGAGTTGTGGTTTTTGGACTACAAAAATAAAATAACTCTTGAAAAATTTATGCAGTATCCCTATAATACATCTTTTGTTGATAACATTCATACTTCCTGTTGGGCGGTTTAATTGTCAGATTAAACCTCTCAATATTAATTATCAATCCGGGAGTCATAAACACGAGTTGTACTGCGTATTGGCTCAGCTTACTGATCAGAGTATATGGGTTTCCTTTTTAATGATAAACTAGGTGCTGAAATGAAACACACATTTGTTGGCAAACAAGAAATCCTGAAAAGGAAACCTACTTAACCAATTTCGTTCAGTGCAAACTCCATAATGCAATTAAACTATAATTAAATTCAAGACAATCCTCGAACATTCTTGTACTCGAATTTAAACCCCCTATGATATCTTGAAAACCTTAATCTAATTATTCCTCTCATTAACTTAGAAACTAACACTTGAAACTAAGTCTGAGATAACCAAAAGACACACATTATAAATTCACACCTTAAGCTAACTATCTAAACTACTCTTGATAAAATTTTCAAAATTTAAATTAACAAAAGACAATTATAACTATTTCTAAAAGAAAACTACTTTGCTTCACATAAAAATAAGACCCTATTAAAAATATCATTGCAAATAATCTACGAGAAACCTTTAATTCAAAGACTTTGATCTAAATGAAATAAATCATTCAAAAACACAAGCTCACTTTCCAAAATCAAATCATGTAACTCAATAACGAAAACTAAATCATGTTGCATTTATGATCTCTCTACCTACACAATCCAATCCATATTCAAAATTGCTCTTACAAGGAAATTGTTGCGCTACGAAAACAAAGAATCATTCTAAAAAATAAATCTAATTATTAAGCTAGGTCTAGGGATGCATAAACAAATCAAATTGAATCTTGCAAACATTCAAAAACATTATACTATGCAAACTTGGAATTATTATTCTAAATGGCGGTGTGAACATGTTTGAATTCAAAGCATCTAAAATTTGTTCTAACATGCCACTCAATAATGAAAACTATAAATCACTGCTACATGCACAATTAAATCCACGCTCAAACTTGCTCTTATAAAGAAATGATTATACTACGAAAACAAGAATAATTCTAATTTAAAAGAGATTTAATTATTAAAAGAAATACCGCAATGCATGAACAAACCTGGAATTACACTCTAAATGGAAATGTTACTTATTCAAAATTAAAGAATTAAAATATGTTCTCATTACTAAATCAAATTAGAGATTGGGAAACAAAATAATGATCTAAGTGTAGAATTAGGAAATATTAGATGCTATTTAAAAGACAATTTGAAACGAAATATGATTCTACAAATTAAACAATTCCTAAATCTATGAAGAATGAGGGACTCGACTCTAGGTTGCAGTGGATCCTTGCCATTCCCTGGAGCAAGTCCTAAACTAGCTCAAAGTTTAAAAACAAAAATTACAATGCTTATATAAAACAACTGTAGAAGCCCAAAATTTATCAAATTAAATTAGAACATTGAATCAAATATTAATCAACAAGTACATCATCTGTTGTTGCTTCAATACAATTATTGTGCTGGACAATTTGATGTCGGATCTGCAAATCAGAAGAGATTCATTTAATTTGACCCTGAGAAATTTGACTTTGACACCTGAGGAATTTATTGCTAGACTTTGCGCCCTTCCCAATTGATGGACAGACTACCACCTATGTAATCGATCCACTCCTCTACATTTCAGAAGCGATTCCTTTGTCTAATTGACAGACTCACTGCCTCTGCGTTCTGTCTAATTGATGGACGGACTAAATTATTCCTCCAATTGATCGACTTTCTATATCCTTTTGATCAACTATGGCAACTGATATATATACATTTTTTTTAATTGCAAACTGGAGCTTCAACCAAGAAATAGAGAAGATTATTGGTTTTACAATTTTCCGAGATGAGAATTGGTTTTGAAACATAATGTCAAATTGGAGAAATCGTTCCTCTTTTTGTGGGTTGCTGCTATTGCTGGAAGGTGTGTTCCAAGTGCTCTTTTCCTCTTTGCATTAGAAATATTGTCCACAATCTCTGTCACAACCAAGAGGGTCAAAAGAAGGCTATAAATTAAAGTTGAAAGTGTGAGAATAATGAATACATCATTTCATCCATCTATAGAGATAAATCCGGTCAAAAGTGGCCCCAAGGCAGCCCCAACAGACCCATTACCATCTATAATAGCTGTGATGGTTGCCAAAGCTCTCGAATTGCCCCTAAGTGAGCTGTATGTACCGAGATCAGCTGAAATGGTTGTGGTAATGATTGCTTGCAGCATTATAATTTCTTCCAAGACCATCTAAGATAGAGAAGTCTGACTAATCAATAAAATCAATACCTCCTTTTACTGATAATGGCACAGTGTTTGAATTATTGAAAAGCAACTCATGGTCTAAGAAGATGACAACAACACTAATATCATCATGAAAATGGCACCTGATACCTCATTCAATACTCTTAAGATCATAATACCACACTTCTCGTTTTCTAGCTACCTCTTGTAGAGCTGCTCTGATAAGTCTCCTTGATATTCCCACCCATGGATAGTTATACATCATCTCAATAGCTTGTTGATTCGTAAGTTGCTCCCAAAGACCATTTGATGCAAAGATTAAAAATTTGTCTTGATTTTTGATGGTCAAAGAGCAAAGTGAAGGTTCTGTTGTTAAAACAGCCCTGTGGAGTGACTCTGAAAGATGAAATCATGTTTAAACAAGGTTAATTTTGAACTCTGGCCTCTTCAGATACACTTCCCCGATGGACCTTGAAACTTGAATGATGCCTTTGACGCGCTAGACCCCATGTTTCAGAACTACAATTCGTGAATCATCAAGATGAAGAGCTTTCAGCTCCTGTCTGACCTCCTCTTCACTAGAATTATGATCCTTTGTCAACTACTCTGCTTTTTTTTTATTACTGGACCTTCATATGCTTCCCATTACTGCACTAGAGTCCCCAACATTGGCAACATACAGTTTTTCACCCCATATAACTCCAACTAAGAAGCATGAACAAATTGCTGCAATCAGTGGCGTTGTCTTCCATGATCTAGTCACGTGTGCAAGAAACCCCTCCTCAATGGCAACAATATCCCTCCTAAGGACCTCATCTGACATACATCCTTCTTCCCATGCAAAACTCATAAGATGCAAAAACAGGTGGTCACTGATGAAGTGCGATGTTGTAACTGTGGCTATGAATGATAAGAGCGATTTTCCACTGTGGTGTTGATGCTGGTATTTGAGGAGAGTTGGTGTTACTATATTAATTTAATCACTTGTTGCTTCCTTGGAAATTTAGACAAGTCAGAGAAATCCACCTATATTATGAAAGCCAAAATCGATAACTCTTTTAACTTCCGATACTTGATCTGTCCCTTTATTTCTATCGGTGAATTGACCATGAGAAACAAATCCAAAAAGTGTTGGATTTATACACTGTTAGAAAATTATATATTACAGAGCAATGCAACACATAAAATATGCGAAAAATACAAGCACACAAAACACATAAAACCAGAGAGACACAGATATACGTGGTTCACCCAGTTTGGCTACGTCCACCCCGAATAGCCAGTCCTTCCTTCCTATTATCTAGAAAAATGAAGAGACAAACCCTACAGTAGATCCACTGTAATATCCTCTATTCTCTCTCATAGTCTCCCCATATATTTCCCGCTCAGAGAACACACATGTAATACACAGTCGCAATACAATACCCTCATACAAAGAGAGGGGTTGCCTTCTAGGGAAAAAAAACATAAACTAAACATAACTTCTACCGTCATATCATCCGCCCAATGAATGGCCCAGATTGACTAGAAATTACTATACTTTTACAAGGCAATTTTACATTTGTTTTTAGCTTCAGGGGCGCTGCCCCCAAAACCCCTCGCTAGGGGAGGGCTCCATAAAGTCGCTGCCACCCCCGATGGACCCCCCACGGCAGTGATTAATTTATGGGTGGCGTTTCCGCCCCATTTAAGGTACAGGGGTCCAATGCTGTGATACAAAGTAAACAAGATACTCAGGCTCCACACCCAACAATATCCCACTTGGAGACTGATTGTAGCAACTCCACCACTGCTTCATTTGCTAGACAATGACTCCTCTTTGGACCTACATATTTCTCATCTTCATCGTCATCCTTGAAGACCAGTTGAAACTAAGCACATTCTCAATTTCTCCTTGGTTAAAACTTTTGTTAGCATATCTACAGGATTCTGGCTAGTGTGTATCTTTTCCAGCTTCAACTCTCGATCTTCCAATACTGACCATATGAAATAGTACTTGAGATGTATGTGTTTAGTCCTGGAATGAGATGTTGAGTTCTGTGCAAGATGAATGGCACTTTGACTATCACTGTATAGCGTGCCCATATCATGCTTCTTACCCAATTCATCCATAAACCTTTGTAACCAAATCATTTCTTTACTAGCCTCTGTAGCAGTAACATACTCTGCTTCTGTTGTTGAAAGTGCAACAACACTTTGGATTTTTGAAACCCAACTGACAGTTGTTCCACCGATAGTAAATACATATCCTGTAGTGCTCCTCTTGATCTCTCGTCAATTCGCCATATCCGCATCAACATACTCCCCGTAGAGAAATGTTTTAACCACCAAAGCATAATGCTGATTTTAAATTTCAAATATCTCGAGAATCCATTTTAATTCCATCCAATGTTCTTTTCCGTATTATTCATGTACCCGTCTACAACTCCCACCGCATGCAATATGAGGTTGTGCAAACCATTGCATACATTAAGCTTCCAACTGCTGATGCATATGGAACTTTAGACATGTAATCCATGTCTTCTTGGGTCTTTGGGCACATCTCCTTACTATGTTTGAAATGGCTAGAAAATGGTGCACTAACTAGTTTTGCATTGTGCATATTAAATATTTTCAACACCTTTTGTATGTACTCATTCTAAGAGAGTGTTAATTTTCGATTTTTCCTATCTCTGGTTATTCTCATACCAAGGATCTATTTTACAGCTCCCAAATCCTTCATTGCAAATGAATTTGCCAATTTTTGTTTGAGCACATTTATTTCCTGCATGTTAGACCCTGCAACAAGCATGTCATGTACATACAATAACAATATAATATAGCTGCTATCATTTTTCTTTTTCAGATAAACACAATGATCAGAGTGACATCCAGTATAACCTTGTTCGTACATAAACTTGTCAAATTTTAGATACCACTACCTTGGAGCCTGTTTTAAGCCATACAAGCTCTTCTTTAACCTACACACCAATTTTTCTTTCCCTTTGACCTCATATCCTTTTGGTTGTTGCATGTATATCTCTTCCTCCAAATCTCCATGGAGAAATGTTGTCTTTACATCTAACTCGTTCAAGATGTAAATCTTCCGCTGCTACAAGACTTAAGATAGTTCTGATTGAATTCATCTTAACAACAGGAGAAAATATTTCATCAAAATAAATACCTTTCTTCTGTGCAAACCCCTTCACCACAAGTCTAGCTTTGTACCTTTGTTTTCCTCCATCTTCTTCCTTCAGCCTGTAAACCCATTTATTCCGCAATGCAGTTTTACCTACAGGCAACTTGACTAAGTCCCAAGTCTGGTTATGCATTAAGGAGTCCATCTCTTCTTCCATGGCTCGCTCCCACTTCTTCCTACTTTCAACCTGCATTGCTTCTTCATAACATTCAGGTTCACTAAAATTAGTCAACAATAAATAATATAATGAAGGAGAGTATCGTTCGTGGGGTCTACTTATCCTCGTAGATCTTCTAACACCACTTTTAGGTGTTTGAGGTGCCTGTTGCTGTTGTGGTGGTTGCTTCTGCTGTGGTTGTTGATTATTATTATTTTCAGGCACCTTTACTTTTTCAGTGATCTCATCAAGAACTGTGTATTCTTTGTTTTATTTTTCCTGCTTCTTTTCCTGCAACTGATTCTTATACAGGACATTTTCATTGAATATTACAACTTTGCTCCTAATGATTTTGTGATTTTCATAATCATATAAGAGATAACCAAAATCATTAACACCATATCCAATAAAGGTACATTTATTTGATTTTGCCTCAAGCTTTGTTCTATTTTCTTTATTAATATGGACAAAGGCCTCACAACCAAAAGGCTTTAAAAAAGAGTAGTTTACCTTTTTACCTATCCATGCTTCCTCCGGAATACCACCATCCAAGGAACTTGAAGGCCTCCGTTTATTATATAAACAATAGCATTCTATAGTGATTCATTAAAAATTGTAAAGGCAATCCTGCATGCAATCTCATGCACCTTGCACGCTCCATGATTGTTCTGTTCATCCTTTCTGACACACCATTTTCTTGTGGTGTTCTTGGAACTGCCTTCTCTCTACGAATTCCATGCTCTGAACAGTACCTATCAAACTCTTTGCTACAATATTCACCTCCATTGTCTGATCTGAGAAACTTCAACTTCTTTTTTGTCTCAATCTCAACCAAAGCCACCGAGAGATGATACCCGAGCAGGTCCCCATACATCTGTATGCACAAGCTCTAATTTTTCACTCTTCTTTTCTTTCCCAATTCTGAGAAATTTGACTCTCTTTGGTTTTCCATAAATGCAATTTTCATAGAAATCCAAATCAACATTCTTCAAACCTGGCAGCAAATTTCTTGAGTGAAGAATCTTCATTCCCTTCTCACTCATGTGTCCGAGCTCCGTTAGGTCCCTATATCACTAGTATAGCCCCTTATTATTGTTAGTGTAAACCCCTTATTGTTATTGTTGTACCCTTGTAACCTCTCTTTTGTTATTATTGTGCCCTTACATGGCTATTGTTAGGTCGGCTAGGATTACATTGTGGCCCAACTAGGATTACATTCTGGCCCCATGGACTCCTATATTAAGAAATGAGGTTTTGTCATTTGTATCATCCAAGAATTGTTCACTCATGTAATGTATTGGAAGTTGCCCCTTCGAAGTGGCTTATTTCTAAGGTGTTGATATCTCTTTTCTTCTATTTTTGGAGTTGGTTTCCTAACATTTGGTATCAGAGCTTTGGATTCTAGGGTTTCGCTGCTCCAAACAGGTCATCGTGGCATTTTCGCTATAAATTTTTTTCTACGAAGTTTCAGAAGCTGAAATTTTTAGGGTGCGAAGAAAAAATCCTGAGGAAGCTTGTATAAAAATTTCAGAGTTTTGTTCGCAATAATTTCGGAGATATGATCTGTGGAAGTCAGGTATTTTTTCAGGCTCCTAAACAGGTCATCGTGGAATTTGCGCTATAAATTTTTTTCTACGAAGGTTCAGAATCTAAATTTTTTAGGGTGCGAAGCTGAAATCCTGAGGAAACGCATCAAAAAATTTCAGGGCTTGGTTCGCAATATTTTTGGAGATATGATCTGTGGAAGGTAGTGCTTTTTCAGGCTCCCGAATTTCATCTCAAAGAGGTGATCGTGGGAAACGTTCAATAACTCTCTCTCTGAGCATCGGATTGGAGTGCCGTAAAACGTGGTCGCAAGTACACGGACTGTAGTTTCTTGGCTATCAATTTCAGAGCCGAAGGACGAAACAATGACACGTGGCAAGTCGTACAAGTTCGCTCTACTGAACCAGTCCATAATTAGGTCATTGTGGGAGATTGGACACAACTTTGTCTTGGAGGATCCAACTGTGTCGACCTGTGGCATTTGAAAGATGCTTCAGAGGGCTACTACAGGGCTGAATTTAAGATATTTAATATTTTCAATTACAGTTCAATAGCGAGCTCCTAAAAGCTAGTAAAAGGTGTGTATTTTTTTTTCCGAATTTCATAAGTCTTGTTTGAAGAATCAAGTCGAATTGATTCCAAGGGCAGCTTGTAGAATAGATATCAATATTGGATTCTAAAATGGCCCCTAAAAAAAATTCAACACCCATTAAGCCTTCAGAAGGCTCTACTATGACTCATGAAGATGAAGAATTGCAACATGATCTATCAAAATTACAAGAGCAAGTGCAACAAATTTCACTCTCGCAAAAAGCAACAAAAAATGAAATGGAAGTTTTGAAGAAAGGCGTGGAAGTGAAGATGGAAGGTTTGAAGAAAGGCATGGAAGATAAGATGGAAGGCATGGAATTGAAGATGGACGGTTTGAAGAAAGGCGTGGAAGCTAAAATGGATGGCGTGGAAGCTAAGATGGATGGCGTGGAAGCTAAGATGGATGACATGAAAGACAACATGGAAAACATGAAGAGTGATATAAAAGCATACATGGAAGGCTTGATGACAAGCTTAAAACCAGAAATGATTCCTAATGGTGGAAATATAGGAGAAGAACCTCATGATGAGAACAAAATAAATGTTAATCGTGATTTCATAAACTCGAATGTTGGTGGGAAGAACCACCATATTCCAAAAAATGGATATGAGGAAGTTTGATGGAAAGGATCCTGTAACATGGATACTACAAATGGAGCAATATTTTGATCTCCATAACGTGCAAAACACACAAAAGGTACGCATTGCAACTTTACATTTAGAACAAAATACATTCGTATGGTATCAATGGCTTTGCTCTCGTAAAAAAATTGTCACTTGGTCAATTTTTACGGAGGAAATGATAGCACATTATGAGGATACAAAGAGCAACACCTTCTTTAGCCAATTGATAAATCTCAAACAAAAGGGTTTAGTGGGGCAGCACATTGAGGACTTCCAAAAATTGAATATAAGGGTAACCGATATTCCAGAGGAACACATGATTGATCTCTTCATAGGCACTTTAAAGGATAACATCCAACATGAAGTTCACGTTTTGGAACCTGATTCATTGGAGAAGGCATTCAGGTTGGCAAGAAAAATTGAATGTAAAATTATGGCGACAAGGAAGCTTACCACTCACTTCTATAAAGAGGGAAGTGTTGCTACTCCTAGATTTCCACAACCTACAAGGTTGAGACCACAACAATTGGAAGAAAAAAAAACAAAAGGGTTTTGCTACAATTGTGATAGAAAATACACTAAAGGTCATAAGTGTGCTGAGAAGAAATTATTTTACATAGATTGTGAAGAGGAAGAAGAAAATGAACAAGAAGATGATATACACCAGGAACCAACCCTAGAAGAGGAAGAAATGAATCCGACCATATCGTGTAATGCACTGGCAGGAATTACCACTCCTCAAACTCTCAAGATAGAAGGACACATCAAGAAGAAAAAGGTAATAGTGTTGATTGATTCAGGTAGCACCCATAATTTTATTCATTGTAAGGTAGCCAAGGAATTAAATTGTTTCCTATACCCAGCACCAGAATGTCAAGTGATGGTTGCAAATGGAGGAACTATAAATTGCTCCGGAAAATGCCATAATATCAAGCTAACCATGGGGGAATATGTATTGACTAGTCCAATGCTTGCCATTCCTATGGGAGGTGCTGACGTTGTACTAGGAGTACAATGGTTACAATCTTTTGGGACGGTAGCTTTTAATTTTCAAGAAATTTTCTTGAAATTTTTTTCAGAAGGAAAGGAAGTCGAATTACGGGGTATTGCGGGGAAGCCAGGAAGGATAATAAGCTCTAATGTCATGAAAAGCTTCTAAAGAAAGAACAGCGAGGTGTAAATGCACAATTATGCTCACTAGAAGTTCCAACATCAAAATCATCTATTTCTGCAGATCTCCAACAAGTCTTGGACAATCATTCCAAGGTGTTTGAAACTCCCAAAGGACTCCCACCTATTTTTGATCATGATCATGCTATTCATTTGATTCCAGGAAGTGTTCCTCCAAACATCAGGCCTTATAGATATCCTTACTTCCAAAAGAGAAAAATTGAACGTATGATTGCAGAAATGTTAGAGGCGGGTATAATTCAACCTAGTCAAAGTTCTTTCTCTGCTCCCGTAGTATTGGTACACAAGAAGGATGGATCATGGCGAATGTGTCCGGATTATATGGAGCTCAATAAGCTCACCATTAAAGATAAATTTCCCATTCCTGTGATTGATGAATTATTGGATGAATTACATGGAGCAATTTATTTTACCAAGTTGGATATTCGTTCAGGATATCATCAAATTAGAATGAAGACCGAAGATATTCCAAAAACAGCATTTCGAACTCATGAAGGTCATTATGAATTTTTGGTCATGCCTTTTGGCCTTACCAATGCACCTTCTACATTTCAAGGGTTGATGAATTCCATTTTCAAACCCTTCCTTAGAAAATTTGTGCTAGTATTTTTTGATGATATACTAATCTACAACAGGTCTTGGAAGGATCATGTTGAACATGTTGACAGGGTGCTCAAACTATTACAGGAGAAACAATTATATGCAAAAAAGTCCAAATGTTTCTTTGGAGTACAAGAGGTGGAATATCTGGGTCATATTGTATCTCACGAGGGTGTTAAAGTGGACCCTAACAAAATTAAAGCCATTAAGGAATGGAAAGTTCCCACAATCATAAAGCAGTTGCGAGGATTTCTCGGGTTAACAGGGTATTATCGCAAGTTTGTTAAGAATTATGGGAGAATAGCAGCACCTCTAACAACATTATTGAAGAAAGATGCATTCTCATGGACTCCTGAAGCAACTAAGGCCTTTGAACATCTTAAAGAGGCAATGTGCCTAGCACCGGTCTTAGCTACGCCAGACTTCACAAAAACCTTTATTGTGGAATGTGATGCCTCAGGAATGGAATTGGTGCAGTTTTAATGCAGGAAGGAAGACCCATTGCTTTTGAAAGTCGTCCAATCAAAGGAAAGTATTTACAGAAACCTATTTATGAGAAGGAAATGTTAGCAATACCACATGCACTAAAGAAATGGCGAACTTACCTAATGGGAAGACACTTCAAGGTAAAAACTGATCATGATAGTCTTAAACACTTTTTGGAACAAAGACTATCGTCAGAAGAACAACAAAAATGGGTCACAAATATGTTGGGTTACGACTTTGAAATAATCTACAAAAAAGGAAAGCTGAATGTTGTTGCAGATGCACTCTCAAGAAAGAATGAAGAGGTGGAAGCATTGCTTTGTGCCATTTCTATTATCCAACCAGATTGGATAACTGAAGCAAGAGATGAATGGAAGAAGGAAAAAGATGTATGGATACTCATTCAAAAGTTGCAGCAAGATCCTAGTACATCCGATACATTTAGTTGGAAAAATGATTCCTTATGGTACAAAGATCGCTTATATCTTTGTAAGAATTCCCAACTAAAACAAAAGATTCTTCTGGAATTGCACACTTCTCTTTTAGGAGGACACTCAGGATTTTTAAAAACTTACCACAGGGTGAAGAAAGAATTTTTTTGGGATGGCCTTAAATCTGATATTCAAAAGTTTGTGGCGGAATGTTTGGTTTGCCAGCAGAATAAAGTGGAAACAATTAAGACCCCGTGACTTCTACAACCTTTATCCATTCCAAGTCAACGTTGGGAGGAGATTTCAATGGATTTTATCACAGGTTTACCTAAGTCCGAAGGAAAGAATGCCATCATGGTGGTAGTTGATAGACTTACCAAGTATGCACACTTTTGTGCATTATCTCATCCATTTAAAGCAAGTACAGTTGCTACTACATTTATGGATAGAATTCAAAAGCTACATGGAAGCCCAAGGGTTATTGTGAGCGACAGAGATCCCATTTTTACCGGAAATTTTTGGACGGAGTTATTTTCTTGTTTGGGTACTCAATTAGCTCATAGCTCATCTTATCATCCTCAATCTGATGGTCAAACTGAGATAGTAAATAAATGTTTGGAAGGATATCTTCGTTGTTTTGTATCCGATAAACAAACACAATGGGTCAAGTGGTTACCTCTCGCTGAATGGTGGTATAACACTTCCTTCCATACCGCAGCAAAAATGACCCCATTTATGGCACTTTATGGATATCATCCACCATCCATCACATCATCTTTAAGAGAAAATTCGAAGGTTCAAGCAGTGGAAGATCACATCGAGCATCAACAAGAAGTTCTCCAACTCTTAAAGGACAACCCGAATTTGGCACAAAATCGAATGAAACAACAGGTAGATCAACATCGCAGTGAGAGAAGTTTTGATGTAGGAGACTGGGTATTTTTACGGCTACAACCATACAAACAAATGTCCCTCAAGCAAGCTAAGAAGGATAATAAATTATCGCTAAAGTACTATGGTCCTTACAAGGTGTTGCAAAATATTGGTACTATGGCATACAAATTGGAGCTTCCTGCTTCTTCACGAGTACATCTAGTTTTCCATGTTTCATGCTTAAAGAAGGTTATAGGTGAAAATATTCCAGTTCAAACAATATTGCCAGAACTTGATGAGGAAGGAAAAATAATATTGGAACCTGAAGTGGTCATGGAAACAAGAACTCGACAGCTACGGAATCGATCAATTTCACAGTATCTCATCAAGTGGAAGAACTTACCCACTGAAGATTCTACATGGGAGGATGAGAATTTTATACAGAAGCACCCGGAGCTACTCAAGTGTTGAGGACAACACTTTTTTGAAGGAGAGGGGCATGTTAGGTCCCTATATCACTAGTATAGCCTCTTATTATTGTTAGTGTAAACCCCTTATTGTTATTATTGTACCCTTGTAACCCCCATTTTGTTATTATTGTGCCCTTAAATTATTATTGTTAGGTCGGCTAGGATTACATTGTGGCCCACTAGTATTACATTATGGCCCCATGGACTCCTATATATAGAAAGGAGGTTTTATGAATTGTATCATCCAAGAATTGTTCATTTATGTAATGTATTGGAGGTTGCCCCCTCGAAGTGGCTTATTTCTAAGGCGTTCATATCTCTTTTCTTCTATTTTTGGAGTTGGTTACACAACATCATCCCATAGATGTGGGGTCTTCTCTCTTCTTTCTGTTGAATACATTGTGGAAAATATAGAGTCTCTTGGAAGGCTCTAGGTTTTTCTCAGTACTCATCAAGATACTCACTTATAATTTTGAATTCCAAGTGTTTCTCATGCTCCATTTCTCCTCCTTGGTGAGAGTAGGAAGTGCATGGTCCTTCCTCTTCTCTTTCTTCAGTCTTCTCAACCTCCTTGGAGAGGCCTTTGTTGAGCCTCAACATCGTTTTTTCTTTCATCTTACTTTACCTCATTTTCCTTTTTCCATTGTTATCCCAGACCCAATTGATCAATGAAATTAGTTAAAATTACTTTTAGAATGATTAACATGGCTAACTTGCTAATTTTTGTGATTTTTGTCATTGTAATGCATTTTGACCGGAACTAGCTACAGAATGCAGACATTCCATAGCTAACCGGCAATTCTGCAGCTGTCTTCACGTTCAGGCATGTTCCAGGTGTCCTCTCAAGAAAAACCACATATGGGTATATTCCACGTCATGTCTACATTGTTCGTTGCTCATCATGAAGGAAGAACCGAATTCTGGATATGGTTTTGGTACGTGGGAACTCATTTAAGGAAGTAGATTTCTAATAGGACTGTCTTAGTCCAGATGTCCTTTTCCTTTTTACGCTGCCACTTTAAGAGTCCTAGTATGATTTCGATAAGGAAAGACAATGATCCCCGAATTGTTGCAAGTCTTGTTATGTAAATTTGTTATAAAAACACTTGGGAAACCGAGAGATAGGCTAGATTTTGCTCTAGATTTTGCTTAGATTTCATGCTATATTTCTGAAGACGTAGACTACTCTGTTCAAGTTATTTTTCCTTTAATGAAGAATACAACATTGCTTTGAAAGCGTTGATTTGATTTGGAGTTAGATTCCGTCTGGTGGTAGAGGGCCCCTGCCTCCTGCACGGCTTTACTTTCGTAATTTAGATAAGTATCTTAGTTGTTTTTACATTTTTGAAGTTTGAGTTCATAGTTAATTTCATTAGCCACTATAGTTATACTTGTTCTAAGAACTCTTCCAAAAGATCATGATAATGAATGAGAAATGGCTATAGTGTTGTAGGATTTAATTGTAATTTCTTTTGTTCACTATCACAGTTGAACTTATACTAAGCAAACTCTTCCAAAAAATCCTTATGATGTCTAAGGCATGACTGTGATACTGAATGTTTCAGTTGTTTGTTTTCACTAAGTAACATAGTTGTTCTTGCTCTTAAAACGCTCTTCCAAAATATCATAATGATGGGTAGGAGATAGCTATGATATCTTAGTTTTTAATTGCTTTCAGTCTTTATGTTTGCATTTGCACTGAATTGTACAGTCAAGATTGTTCTAAGAAGCTCTTCCAAAATACCAATCATGATGGACAAAACAGACTATATAATCCCATAGATTAATGCATGATAACTTAGTTAGGATACTCCGGAGTCTAATTGCATTTAACTCATGCTCTGTTATTTTGTTTTGAGTTTGATAATGGCTTGTTAGTTCAGCATTGTTTTAGAATAGTGACATCTTAAGTTCAGTTTTAGCTTAACTCATTGCATTTTCACTCCACATTTAGTTGTCATCCACTGCATATTAGATTACTTCAGTTGTTAAACTTAACAAAACAACCTTCATTATTTACAAAACCTCTTCTTGTTCCAAATCTATAATTGATTCATAACCATATGAATAGAAGACAGTATCATTTCAAGGCCTGAAGTACTTTTGCAACTTCCTTTATCATCTCACAAACAAACATTTCCTCAAAAGACTATTCTAAAAATCTATAACCTTTGAGTGAAGTGTAGTGGTATCAAACTAAGTTGCAGAATAGAGTTAGGAGCTAGTCTTAGAGTAGAAGATCCTATGATGTCAACAATATTTTTCTCCAAATATGTTTCCACAAATCTTTAATCATGTATAAAATATTGTCTCATTATAAGCTGATTGTTTAATTGTTTAGATTAGGAGAATTTGTATACTTAGCTGACCATTTCTCAAACTCTCCCAAAATACCTTTGATAAAAGAATTGGACAAGTTAAGTTTGTGTTTTGATTCATTTTCTTGAAGTCATTATCAAGCTTGGTATTCTACTTAGTCATAGTTTAGATTTGATTTTGTTTCAGTATTTGCCTTTGCATTTGTCACTTATCATCAACCAATTAGGCTTCACTCTGTTTTTAATCATTAGCTTCTTTCCACTAGCTTTCTAGTCATTTTCCTTGTGAACATAAAACCACCAAAAGACCAAAAACATCATAAATCATCACAAAAGACCAAAAACATCATAAATCATAACAAAAGACCAAAAACATCATAAAACACTAAACACAATGCATTAAGAGACAAACACCTAGTGCACACACAAAGGCACTTCACTTCAAAGAAGCTATCAACCTCGGTTGACAATTAAATGAACTCAATTTAGAGACTAGGTTGAGACCAAACACCTTGTTGGATCTAAAAACTGATGAGATTAATCTCATCCTCTGCATAATCTTGATCTCTTTTGTCTCTGCAATTATAACTTCCATAGGCTGGGCCAAGTTCGAAGCTTTGATACCATTGTAATGTTCCTTTTTAGGAATTTCTGCAAAATGGTCCTCTAGGATGTTGTATAAGGAAGGAAGTGTAAAAATAAGCTGAACTGGGACTTGGATCCCTTGGTTTACCCTTCATACATTACCCTTCTAGGATATTATCTCAAAGAAATAACCCTAGGAGGGTTATTCAGATCCTCCAATCCTATGTATCTCCAACAATGCTCAAAATGGAAAGTTACAGCAACACATGAACTACAACAAGTAGTAGCAGTGAAATATCAATACATATGAAGCAAGAAGAGTGCGTAGCTATTATATTATGTGCAGCTATCAATAGATATACAAGAGCTTGAGGGAATACCTCTCAAGCTAGGCCAAATCAGCCCCAAGACAAATGTACATGCAGAAATGTAAGCACCCAGCTACACAACCCAGCAACAAGCTATGACTGCGCAAACCATAAGGGAAAATGATTGAAAACTGATATGTATACAAGGATATGAAAATTACAGGCTCAAATAAAGTGGGGGAGCAAGATCTCAACCCCAGAAAACAATACTACCACAATCCTCCAAGGGATTGGCAAAAATACACTAGATGGAAAAATGCCGGAGTTGTTGGGTAGCAGTAGCAACTCAATAAAAATACAAAAATAGAGAAGGATAGAAATTATACAAACAATGTATAAACCTCCTCCACTGATATTCTAAGTGAAAGGCTACTCCCTTCACTGAAGATTATACCCTCCAATCCACAGTGTGAATCCCTCCTGCAAGTACCCTCTGAAAATAACGCAATATGAGGAAGAGACAGCGCTGGGAATGAGATGAACAAGTGTGTTACACCTCAATCTAGTCTCCTAAACCGAGTTCATTTAATTGTCAACCAGGATTTGTAAACTGCTGAAGTGAAATGTACCATATGTACCTAGGTGCTTGTTTCCTAGTGCGTTGTGTGTAGTGTTTTGTGATGTTTTGGTCTTTTATGTTGATTTATGATGTTTTTGGTCTTTTGAAGTTTTGTGTTTACAATGGAAATGTCTAGAAAACTAATGAAAATAAATTGGTGGTCAAGAACACAGTTGAGCCTAATGTATGGAATGGCAAATGTAATCAAAAATACTGAAGCAACATCTAAACTATGACTGAATAGAAACAAGAGCTTAATGATGACTTCTTAAACAAATGACACAAACTAGACTTTGAGAAATGATCACTTAAATATGCAAGTTTTCTAACTAGACAATTAGACACTAATCATGATGCAACATTCTATTCTAAACTCATCTATTCCATGACTAATTCCTAGTTCTATTCCGCAATTTTCAATTGAAGGTCAGAGTCTATTCTCCAAGAGTTATTGGTTTCTTTTCAGGGTAGTTCTGTTGAGGAAGAGCTCTGTTTATAGTGAGGAATTTGCAGAGATATTTCAGACCTTGTAATGATGTTATCTTATGTTCTTAAAGTTATGGATCACTGATGGTTTTCAGAACAAAAAGATATTTGTAAATAATGAAGGCTGTCTTAGGAATCCTATCAACTAAAGTGATCTACTATGCAAAGGGTGACAATGTGACTATGAGATATGAGTGCAATGAATTGATTTAAACATGAGCTTAAGATGCTTCTAAACTAGAACAATGTTAAACCATAAGCCATCATCAAACTTTGAAATGAAGTAGCTGGACATGAATTAAATGCAAAATGAAACTCCGGAGCATTCTAATTAACATGCATTATTCTAGGAAGTTACACAATCGATTTGTTCATCATGAGGGATATTTTGGAAGAGTTCCTTCTTGTGGAAGGGTAGAACAATTTTGACTGTGGACTTGTATGCAATTGAAAGAAAATGAACTGAAAGCAAATGAAACTAAGTTGTCACATCACAGTCATATCTTGAACTTATTAAGGATGTCTTGGAAGAATTTCTTCTTGTGGAAGAGTGGTTAGGACAAGTGCAACTATGATAGTGAAGACTAAAAACTACAACTAATTCCTATGACACTATAGCTATTCATCATTCATTGTTAAGATTTATTGGAAGAATGTCTTCTTGTGAAAGAACTATGATGAATATAACTACAGTTTCTAGTTAAAAGCAAATACAACTCCTATCCTACAGTACCATAGTCATTAATCATTCATCGTTTTAATTTATTGGCAAAGTGTCTTCTTGTGGAAGAACTGGAACGAATTATGGCTACAGTAGCTAGTTAAAACAAATACAACTCCTATCCTACAGTACCATAGTCATTAAACGTTCATCGTTTTAATTTATTGGCAAAGTGTCTTCTTGTGGAAGAACTGGAACGAATTATGGCTACAATAGCTAGTTTAAAACAAATACAAATCTAACTGATATCCTACAATACCATAGTCATCAATCATTCATCATTTTGGTCTGTTGGAAGAATGTCTTCTTATGGAAGAACTGGAATGAGTACGACCACAGTATATAAAACACAACAACTACTAATTTAATATGCAGAACGTAAAGACAACTAGGAAAAACTTATCTAGTTTACGCTAAGGAAATCCGTTCAAGGGGCAGGGGCCCTCTACCACTTGACGGCATCCGACTTCACAATTAAATCACGCCTTCAAGATAATTTTGTCTGCTCCATTAACGATGCAATAGTTTGAACATAATGCTCTGTGTCTTAAAAGACGTAACACATAGTTTACACCAAAATCTAGCAGCAAATCTACACAAAATTTCTAACTAAGCTCTCGGCCTACTCAAGAGTTTATAAAGTAAATGCAAGTAACAATAATTACAATAATTTAGGAATGATGTCTTCCTAATCCAAATCATCTTAGGAGTCTTTGAGGTGGCTGCGTAAAAGAGAAAAGACACCTGGACTGTGACAGTCCTAGTAGAAGTCTTCCTTCACAAATGTGTTCACACGTGCATAACCGTACCCAGAATCCATTCCCTCTTCCACGACGAGCAATGCACCATGTAGGCACGACGTGGATCATTCCCATATGATTTTTTCCTCAAGAGGCCACCTGGAACATGCTCAAACATAAAGGTAGCTGCAGAATCGCCGGTTAGCTACAGAATGCCTGCATTCTGCAGCTAGTTCCGGTCAAAATGCTTAACAATGGCAACAATCACAAAATTCAACAAGTCACTCATGTAAACCATTCTAGAAGTAATTTTAACTATTTTTATTGATCAATTGGGTTTAAAATGGAAATGGACAAGGGAAAAATGAGGTAAAATGAGGTGAAGGAAAGCACAACTTTGAGGCTCAACATACCCCCACTGCTGTCTCTTTGCATGTCCTCATGCAAATTATCCTATGAATTCTGAGGCTTCTGCAAGGACATCTAATCCCCTTCTTTTCCTTTTTCTGCATGCTAAAGGCCTTCTGGGTTTCCCGATCACAAGTTTGAACCTGAGGTTTGTGAGTGCTCTGATCAACTTTCTGTTCCTTGTCTTCATCTTCTCATTGGTTCTCTCCACTTTGTCTATATGCAGGGATAAGGTTGAGTTCATGTCAGTCTTGAGCTTGATTTGATCTTTGAGAATTTCATTCTCATTCCTGATGTGTCTATTCAACACTTCCAACTCATACCTATCCCTCCTCAATATATCAATTTCAGTTAGTGGAGGACTGGGGGTTCTCTCTTCTCTTTCTGAAGCTGTTCTCTCGAGAGTTTCCACATAATCATAGATTTCCTGTTGAGCAGGATCAATCTCAGGGGTGCCTTCATAAAAATCTTCATCATCATACTCTTCCATAGATGTTTCTTCATCTTCAATATTGAGTACCCCTGTTTGTTTGATTGATGTTTTCTTCAGTTTTCCTTTTAATCTGTGGCTTCTCCTAAGTTGAGAGGAACCCTCCCCTTTTTCCATAACAGATTCCTTGATTTCCTTCTCTGCCTTGAGTTGACTCTTGATTCTAGTCAACTTCTCCGGAATGACTTCTTCACTGCTTTCTTGAACCGGTTTGTCAATTTTACCTGTTGGAGTCCTCCATCTCCTACTTCTCTTTGTGGCTTGTGGTTCAGGTGATAGTTCTTTTGCTTCCTCAAAATGATTTCTTATTAAGAAATCACCCCATGTATCATTTGATTTAGATATATGATGCTCAATTAAAATTTTTACTAACCCATGATGATACAGGGTTGTTTCCAAAAACTGAACTCTTCTCTGAACACAGGAAGCCATTTTCTTCAGACTTTGATACAAGAAATATGGTAAATTCAAATCTTCTCCTAGAAAATGCAACATTAGTCTCATATGGTAGACATAAAATGTCCCATATCTACCCTCACATGTAACAATTTTTTGTAAAAGAAGTAGTATATTCCTCCATTTGCTCTTCAATGTTGTACTGGGAATTCCCTTCTTGAACACACTAACATCCATGTTTGGTGATTTTAAGATTTGTTTCCATGAGTCATTATGGAATTCCCTATTTTTAAACCATCTTTCCCTAGCTCTGGATAATCCTGTAGCCTCTGCTATAAAAACTTCATTAACAGTAAACTTAACATCTCCTATTTCAACCTCAGTGCCTTGGAATGATCTAGCAAATGTTTTGGTAACTTCCTTATGGCA
>CM076579.1:304108448-304278348 GCA_034641835.2 Pinus albicaulis | reverse complement strand
CAATTCCAGCACACTATTCCTGATCTGGACTTGGATCTGCCTTTCCTTGATTTACTGCGATATCCCGAGCTCTTTCCTCTTTCCATTCTTCTTCCCCTAGACTCTGCACTCAAAGAATTACCTGATGTCTCACTGGAGCTTTTCCGTCGCATTTCCTCGCTAAGGATAGCACCAACAACATCATCAAACTTTAAAGTACTAGATCCAGAGACAGAGTTACTAATGGCCATTACTAAACCATTCCAAATCTCTGGCAATGAGCACAAGAATAACAGAGCTCTAAATTCATCATCAAAGTTTACCCCTACAGAACTTAGCTGACTGGTAACTGTATTAAATTCATTTAAATGGTCTGCAACAGATCCACCTTCCGACATCTTCATATTAAATAGTCGTTTCATAAGAAATACCTTGTTTGATGCCGAGGGTTTTTCATATAGTTTCGCCAACGTCTGCATCAAACCCTCTGTTTTTGTTTCCTTCGAAATATTGAAGGCAACTGACGCCGCAAGGCACAACCGTATTGTTCCGAGTGCCTTTCTATCGAGAATGTTCCATTCCTCATCTGTCATGGTCGTCGGCATCTTTGTTTTTCCGCTCAATGGTAGGTATAGATCTTTCTGATACAGATAATCTTCCATCTACATCTTCCACAGCGGGAAGTTTTGGCCGTTAAATTTCTCGACCCTAAACTTACCATCATCTGCCATTGCTCCCACTCGAACCAGGAACCCTTCTTTCCTGCGAGTTTATCAGCCAAATATACCTTCGGCTCTGATACCAGTTGTTAGAAAATTAAATATTATAGAGCAATGCAACACATAAAATATGCGGAAAATAAAAGCACACAAAACACATAAAAACCAGAGAGACACAGATATACGTGGTTCACCCAGTTTGGGCTACGTCCACCCCGAACAGCCAGTCCTTCCTTTCTATTATCCGGCAAAATGAAGAGACAAAACCTACAGCAGATCCACCGTAATATCCTCCATTCTCTCTCATACTCCCTATTTGTTTCCCACTCGAGAATACACATGTAATACACAGCCGCGATACAATACCCTCATACAAAGAGAGGGGTTGCCTTCTAGGGAAAAAAACACTAAACTAAACATAAATTCTACAATCAGATCATCCGCCTAATGAACGGCCCAGATTGACTAGAAATTACTATAATTTTACAAGGAAATTTTACACTTGTTTTTAGCTTCGAGGGCGCGCTCGAAACCCGCCGAGGGACCACCGTCTCGATTCCCCCAAATGGGGGTCGCCCCGACCCTCGTGGGGAACAAGTCCCCCGCACCCCCCCGCCGCAAGGGTGCGCTTCGGAGTATACATCCAAATAAAATGGGCATCTCTCGAATCAAGATGAATAATTAAGCCCACACCCAACAATCTCCCACTCGAGACCGATTTTAGCAACTCCACCGCCGCTCATTTGCCGGAAATGACTCCTTTTTGACTCCGGATGTTTCTCATCTTCATCATCATCCATGAAGACCAATTGAAAACCGAGCACATTCTTTTCTTCTCCTCGGTTACAACTTGTGTTATGGTTACAACTTGTTAACATATTTGGCAGGATTTTGGCTAGTGTGTATCTTTTCTACTTAAACTCTCCATCTTCCAATACCGACCATGTAAATTGCTACTTCTGAGATGTATGATTGTATGTGTTTAGTCGTGGAATGAAATGTTGAGTTCTTTGCAAGATGAATGGAACTTTGGCTATCACCGTATAATGTGCCCATATCATGCTTCTTACCTAATTCACCCATAAACCTTTGTAACCAAATCATTTATTTACTAGCCTCTGTAGCAGCAACATACTCTGCTTCTGTTGTTGAAAGTGCAACAACACTTTGGATTTTTGAAACCCAACTGACAGTTGTTCCACCTATAGTAAATACATATCCTGTAGTGCTCCTCCTGTTATCTCTGTCACCTGCCATATCTGCATCAACATATCCCTGTAGAGCAATGTTTGAACCACCAAAGCATAATGCTTTATTTGTGGTACCTCTCAAATATCTGAGAATCCATTTTACTGCCATCCAATGTTCTTTTCCTGGATTGTTCATGTACCTGCTTACAACTCCCACTGCATGTGCAATATCAGGCCTTGTGCAGACCATTGCATACATTAAGATTCCAACTGCTGATGCATATGGAACTTTAGACATATAATCCATGTCTTCTTGGGTCTTTGGGCACATCTCCTTACTAAGTTTGAAATGGCTAGAAAAAGGTGTACTAACTAGTTTTGCATTCTACATATTAAATCTTTTCAACACCTTTTCTATGTACTCATTCTGAGACAGTGTTAATTTGCGATTTTTCCTGTCTCTAGTTATCCTCATACCAAGGATTTGTTTTGCAGCTCCCAAATCCTTCATTGCAAATGAATTTGCCAATTTTCTTTTGAGCACATTTATTTCATGCATGTTAGACCCTGCAACAAGCATGTCATCTACATACAATAACAGTATAATATAGCTGCCATCATTTTGCCTTTTCAGATAAACACAATGATCAGAGTGACATCTAGTATAACCTTGTTCAGACATAAACCTGTCAAATTTTAGATACCACTGCCTTGGGGCCTGTTTTAAGCCATACAAGCTCTTCTTTAACCCGCACACCAATTTTTCTTTCCCTTTTACCTCATATCCTTCTGGTTGCTGCATGTATATCTCTTCCTCCAAATCTCCATGGAGAAATGTTGTCTTTACATCTAATTGTTCAAGATGTAAATCTTCCGCTGCTACAAGACTTAAAATAGTTCTGATTGAATTCATTTTAACAACAGGAGAAAATATTTCATCAAAATCAATACCTTTCTTCTGTGCAAACTCCTTCACCACAAGTCTAGCTTTGTACCTCTGTTTTCCTCCATCTTCTTCCTTCAGCCTGTAAACCCATTTATTCTGCAATGTAGTTTTACCTGCAGGCAACCTGACTAAGTCCCAAGTCTGGTTATGCATTAATGAGTCCATCTCTTCTTCCATGGCTAGCTCCCACTTCTTCCTGCTTTCAACCTGCATTGCTTCTTCATAACATTCAGGTTCACCAGAATCAGTCAACAATAAATAATATAATGAAGGAGAGTATCGTTTAGGGGGTCTACTTATCCTGGTAGATCTTCTAACACCACTTTCAGGTGTTTGAGGTGCCTGTTGCTGTTGTGGTGGTTGTTGCTGCTGTGGTTGTTGATTATTATTATTTTCAAGCACCTTTACTTTTTCAGTTATCTCATCAAGAACCGTGTATTCCTTGCTTTCTTTTTCCTGTTTCTTTTCCTGCAACTGATTCTTATACAAGACCTTTTCATTGAATATTACATCTCTGTTCCTAATGATTTTGTGATTTTCATAATCATATAAGCGATAACCAAAATCATTAACACCATATCCAATAAAGGTACATTTCTTTGATTTTTCCTCAAGCTTTGTTCTATTTTCTTTATTAATATGGACAAAGGCCTCACAACCAAAAGGCTTCAAAAAAGAGTAGTTTACCTTTTTACCTGTCCATGCTTCCTCTGGAATACCACCATCCAAGGAACTTGAAGGCCCTCTGTTTATTAGATAAACAACAGTATCTACAGCATCTGCCCAAAATTGTAAAGGCAATCCTGCATGCAATCTCATGCACCTTGCACGCTCCATGATTGTTCCGTTCATCCTTTCTGACACACCATTTTCTTGTGGTGTTCTTGGAACTGTCTTCTCTCTACGAATTCCATGCTCTGAACAGTACCTATCAAACTCTTTGCCGCAATATTCACCTCCATTGTCTGATCTGAGACACTTCAACTTCTTTCCTGTCTCAATCTCAACCAAAGCTTTCCATTTCTTGAAAGTATCAAATACATCAGATTTATTTTGAATACAATAAATCCAAGTTTTTCTAGTTGCATCATCAATAAACGTAACATAATAGTGAGAGCCATCGAGAGATGATACCTGAGCAGGTCCCCATACATCTGTATGCACAAGCTCCAATTTTTCGCTCTTCTTTTCTTTCCCAACTCTGAGAAATCTGACTCTCTTTTGTTTTCCATAAATTCAATTTTCACAGAAATCCAAATCAACATTCTTCAAACCTGGCAACAAATTTCTTGAGTGAAGAATCTTCATTCCCTTCTCACTCATGTGTCCAAGCCTATGATGCCATAATGCTGCATCTGCTCCTTTGGAAGTTAAAGCATTAACAGAGTTAGAAATACCATTGCATAAATACAATGTACCAACATTTTCGCCTTTTGCTATTACCAGGGCTCCTTTGGTGACCTTCCAAGTTTTATCTGTGAAAGTTGTCACACAAACTTCACCGCCTAACTGCCCTGTTGAAATCAGATTTTTCTTCAGATCTGGAACATGCCTTACCTCCTTTAGTAGCCATTGGTTTCCATTCTGTTGTTTTACAAGAACTTTACCCATTCCAACAATTTCACAGGGTTTATCATCACCCATTGTTCACTTATGTAATGTATTGGAGGTTGCCCCCTCGAAGTGGCTTATTTCTAAGGCGTGGATATATCTTTTCTTCTATTTTTGGAGCTGGTTACACAACAGAGCCTATGATGCCGTAATGCTGCATCTGCTCCTTTGGAAATTAAAACATTAACAGAGTTAGAAATACCATTGCATAAATACAATGTACCAACCTTTTCACCTTTTTCTATTACCAGGGCTCCTTTGGTGACCTTCCAAGCTTTATCTGTGAAAGTTGTCACACAACCTTCACCGCCTAACTGCCCTATTGAAATCAGATTTTTATTTAGATCTGGAACATGCCTTACCTCCTTTAATAGCCATTGGTTTCCAATCTGTTTTTTTACAAGAACCTTACCCATTCCAACAATTTTGCAGGGTTTATCATCACCCAAAAGGACTTGTCCAAAATCTCCTTGAACATAGTCATGAAAATATTTCTTATCAGATGTGGCATGGAATGAGGCCCCTGAATCTACTACCTAAGAATCAGTAACATTTCCAAAAGAAAGAATCAAAGCATCTTGTAACACATCACCTGTCACATTTTCTTCATGATTGTTTTCTTGTTGCGTGTCTCCTTCTTTTCCCTTCCTAGATCTACAATCTTTATTTAGGTGTCCTTTCTTTCCGCATTTCCTGCACACTATCCCCGATCTAGACTTAGATCTACCTTTTCTTGATTTACTACGATATCCTGAGATCTTTCCTCTTTCCATTCTCCTTCCCCTAGACTGTGCACTCAAAGCATTACCTGATGTCTCACCGGAGCTTTTCCATCGCATTTCCTCGCTAAGGATAGCACCAACAACATCATCAAACTTTAAAGTACTAGATCCAGAGACAGAGTTACTAATGGCCATTACTAAACCGTTCCAACTCTCTGGCAATGAGCACAAGAATAACAGAGCTCTAACTTCATCATCAAAGTTTACCCCTACAGAACTTAACTGACTGGTAACTGTATTAAAATCATTTAAATGGTCTGTCACAGATCCACCTTCCGACATCTTCATATTAAATAGTTGTTTCATAAGAAATACCTTGTTTGAGGACGAGGGTTTTTCATATAGTTTCGCCAACGTTTGCATCAAACCCTCTGTTGTTGTTTCCTTCGAAATATTGAAGGCAACTGACGCCGCAAGGCATAACCATACTATTCCGAGTGCCTTTCTATCAAGAATGTTCCATTCCGCGTCTGTCATGGCCGTCGACTTCTTTGTTTTTCTGCTCAATGGTAGGTACAGATCTTTCTGATACAAATAATCTTCCATCTGCTTCTTCCACAATGGGAAGTTTTGGCCATTAAATTTCTCGACCCTAAACTTACCATCTTCCGCCATTGCTCCCACTCGAACCAGGAACCCTTCTTTCTTGCAAGTTTATCAGCCAAATATACCTTCGGCTCTGATTCCAGTTGTTAGAAAATTATATATTACAGAGCAATGCAACACATAAAATATGCAAAAAATACAAGCACACAAAACACATAAAACCAGAGAGACACAGATGTATGTGGTTCACCTAGTTTGGGCTACGTCCACCCTGAACAGCCAGTCCTTCCTTTCTATTATCTAGCAAAATGAAGAGACAAAACCTGCAGAAGATCCACTGTAATATCATGTGTTCTCTGTCACAGTCTCCCTATCTATTTCCCGCTCAGAGAATACACATGTAATACATAGCCGCAATACAATACCCTCATACAAAGAGAGGGCTTGCCTTCTAGGGAAAAAACCCCTAAACTAAACATAACTTCTACTGTCAGATCATCTGCCTAATGAACGGCCTATATTGACTAGAAATTACTATACTTTTACAAGGCAATTTTACATCTGTTTTTAGCTTCGGGGGCACTGCCCCCAAAACCCCCCGCCAGGGGGAGGCTCCATAAAGTCGTTGTCGCCCCCCCTGGACCCCCCACGGCAGCGATTAATTTACGGGCGGCGTTGCCACCCCATTTAAGGTACAGGGGTCCAATGTTGTGATACAAAGTAAACAAGATAATCAGGCTCCACACCCAACATACACCTGCCACCAAAAAGACATTTATGAATGAAACTATTACAAAACATCTTTTAAATTAATTAATAACAATAATTTGTAATTTAATAATTAATATTTCTAAATTACTTTAATCATCAACATAATGGATTAATAATGATTAAAAATACTAGGTACAATCATGTATCTATTTGATAAAAAGCGTAAAAATTTGGACAAAGATACAACTCAACACTTCCCTTTAGGAGATGCATCCTTTATGATAGTAGGTTGTTTAGGTATATCTTTATTAGCACTAGTCTTCTTACCTCCTCTAGTGATAACATTAATGTTGGGTTATCGAATTAGATATGATTCTCTAGGTTCACCATTGATTAAATTGGCTCCCATTTTCCTATTAAAATACTCCCATCATGTAATAAACTATGGGAAGTCTTTTGTTGCATGGGAATTCACTCAGCAATGTGAGCATCAAGCCCTTCTTAGGAATGGATAGTCTTGAGCTACATGGACTTGTTGATCATAGTTATAACACCTAAGTAGACCTCCTCTATCAATCCTTCCTCCTTTGTACCATCCACCTCCTCTTCCACAAGTATCCTCATCCATATGGAAGGTCGTGTGATCCAATTGATCAGCTATAGCATCTAATTCTCTCCACTGATCAATGATATACATGTGGGGACACACAAAACTCACAAAAAAAATAATTGGGAACATTGGAGTAATTTTGTAAAATAGGACACAAATGAGGAGAGTGTTTGTAAGATCAATAGATTTCACAATATTCATTAGAAGGCATAGCTTACTAGTGAGGGAAAGCATGATACTGAGTATGTCCTTGATAATGACCGATTGATGACACTTGTGAATTATTCCCTATAAGCCCTATATGTGGTAGAGGGGACCGAATAGAAAATTTTAGGTACATTCACCTTACAATTGTGGATATTCAGTAACATTATTTCCCTCAGTATGACAACATGCATGCCAAACTTGTGGTCAACTAGGCCTGCTAGTCTTCATTTCCTTGACCCTTTTAGTTATATCAACAATCTTATGCTGCAAAACAAGTATAGAAGGATCACTAGAAGTAGTACATGCATTAAATTTGTTAGGATATCTTTCCATTACTTTGATCTTCATAGCATGCTGCAATGCATCTTTTATATTACCAATTTTTTTTTGTCTTAGAGGGATCCTCGTCAATTGCTACAATGCTCCGATAAACCAGTCATTTTGATGGTCTACATGAATTGAATAAATTAGCCTCCCAAAAGCATCCTTAAACCTTTGCATACAACCCCATGAGTCTCTCATTCTCATTCCTTAATATCCCATAACTCAACCACAGGCTCATGCTAAGGAAATTTGAACTTCTTAATGAGTTCCTCCCTAAATATATCTAAAGTGGGATTTTGTATTGTTTCCTACCATTTGAAAAACCACCAAAGGGATCTATTTGTCAATGTGGTATGGAATTAATTCATTTCAGAATCTTTTGGAGTCTGCCTATATCTCCAAATGGCTTCACACAGATACTAATTTTATTTTGCATCCTCATCTCCTCCATCTGAAAAACCAAGATACCATTTGAATGATCTAGATATGTTCAGAGGCAATGGATTAGGACTAGTCATAACTAAAATAAATCATCTCAAAAAATATTTTGAACAATTTTTGAAATGTGATTAACTACTATTACCAAAAATTCCAGTTGAATACACCTTATGAATGTTATCTAATTTCAAAGTCTTAACTAACATAGAGATGAAACTTCCAGGGTTTTGATAGAGCACAAAGGGAAGGGATGGGGGAGAGCCAACCATAATGAAACCTTGTAGACTACTACATGCAGGGGAAAAGTAATCCTCATAAATCAATCTCCTCATAACGAAATCAATCTCTTCATCTGCAAGAGTATTTTGATTAGACATCATAATATTTGTATTTGGTGTCTCTGGCATCCGGATCTCATCTAATTCCTTATGGACCTCACTATTCCTTCTCTGATTTCCTAACTCATATAATCTAAATCCCTCTCTTTTACTATAGCTCACTTCTTCTCCCACTACCTCATTCCATAACTTCTGGCTACTCATCTCTCCTATCTGCAACATTAGGTGACTCAATAGTTCTCCTATTTGCATCAATTATTTTTTTCTTCTGCTAAGATCTCTCATCTTTCGCTCCCTCAATTCATCGGATAACTACGCCCTACTCATTTATTTAAGACACCCAACACTCTAAATATCTCCCTTTTCCATCGAACTCAGTATTTTGTTGTGCAACAGGTCATTCTCTCCCCCCGAATCTGTCCCCTAATGTAAGGGCTTATGCCACCTTGTTGGTTTAAGGGAAGTGCAATATTATTTCCTCCACCATCGAAACCTTAATCCACAAACGGTCCCCTTCAATAACCTTCCCCGTAGAGTGTATGTTAAAACTTCCCCCGCCTTTGAGATTGATTGGTGGTTCTCTCTAACAAACTCAATAATATTGCAAGGTCCCTATAATACTAGTCTATCCCCTTATTTTTATTTTTAGTATATCCCCCTTATTGTTATTTTTCGTGCCCATCTAGTCCCCACATTAGTATTATTGTGCCCCATAGAAGCACACTTTTGTTATTGGTGTGCCCTTACATTGTTATTGTTATGTCGACTAGGATTATATTGTGACCCATTGGACTCCTATATATAGAAAGGAGGTTTTTTCATTTGTATCATCCAATAATTTTTCATTCATGTAATCTAAAGGAGGTTTCCACCTTGAAGAGGTCGATTTCTAAGTCGTTGATCTCTCTTTTATTCTATTTTGTGAGCTGGTTTCATAAAATTTGGTAACAGAGCTTTGGATTCTAGGATTTCGTTGCTGCAAACAGGTCACCCTAGAATTTTCACTATAAATATTTTTTCTACCAATTTTCAGTAGCTAAAAACAAAACCCATTTGAGCTGAAATCCTAAGGAACTTCATGTAAAAATTTCAAATCTTGGTTCATTGCATTTTCGGAGATATGATCTGAGGAAGTTATGGTTTTTTGAGGCTCTATAATTTCATCACGAACATGTGGCCGAGGGAAAATTTCCATAACTTTCGTTTAAGACATGAGATTGGAATTCTGTAAAAATTGAAAAAAATTACACGGAATTTAATGTTCTTGTGTACTGATTTTAGAGGCGAAGGTAAAAACAGTGACATGTGGCATGTCGTAAAAATTCGCTCTGTTGAACTATCTCATAATTAGGTCATTGTGGGAGATTGGGAACAACTTTAACTTGAAGAACCAAAATTAGGTTTGACCTGTGGCATTAGAAAAAAGACTCAAAGGGCTATGACAAGACTATGGTTTAGATTTTGGAGATCCTAAATTCCATATTTACAACTGTTTCAAAATCGAGGTCCTAAAATCAATAAAATGATGTGAATTTTTAAAAAAATAATTGCGTAACTTTTTTTTGAAAAATCAGTTTGAAGTGATTCCAAGGGAATATTGAAGTGTATATATCAGTAATGAGTTATATAATGCATCCAAAACATAATTCCACACCCATTAAGCCCTCAGAAATCTCTACTATGATGCATAAACAGGAATAAGCGCAACATGATATATCAAAATTACGAGACCAAGTGCAACAAATTTCACTCCCGCAAAAAGTAACCAAAAATGAAATGGAAGCTCAGATGGATGGTTTGAAGAAAGACATGGAAGCTAAGATGGATGGTTTGAAGAATGACATGGAATCTAATATGGATGGCATGGATGACAATATGGAGTGCATGGAAGCTAAGATCGATGATATAGAAGAAAAACTAAAGAATACATTGAAGGTTTGACAAAGTTGCTACAAGAAATTATTCCTAATGGCGAAAAGGTACTAGAGGAAACTCATGATGAGAAAAAAATTAATGTTAATTGTGACTTCATAGACTCTAATGTTGGATTGAAGACCCACCATATTCCAAAGATCGATATGAGGAAGTTTGAAGGCAAGGATCCCATGACATGAATACTATAAATGGGGCAATACTTTGATCTCCATAATATGAAAAACACGCAAAAGGTACACATTAAAACTTTATATTTAGAACCTAGTACATTTGTATGGTATCTACAGATTTCAATATTTTCTCTTGTAAAAAAATTGTCACTTAGTCAATTTTTACAAAGGAAATGATAGCACATTATTAGGATACAGAGTGAAACACCTTCTTTAGCCAATTGATAAATCTAAAAAAAAAGGGTTCCATGGTGGAGCACATTGAGGACTTCCAAAAATTGAATATAAGGGTAAAGTATATTCTAGAGGAGCACAGGATTGATGTCTTCATAGGGACTTTAAAGGATAACATCCAACGTGAGGTTTTTCTTTTGGAACCTGATTCATGGGAGAAGGAATTCAAGTTGGCAAGAAAAATTGAAAGAAAAATTATGGCGACAAGGAAGCCTACCACTCATAACTATAGATATAGAAGCGTTGATACTCCTAGACTTCCACAAACTACAAGGTTGAAACCACAACAATTGGAAGAAAAAATAGAAAAAGGGCTTTGCTATAGTTGTGATAGAAAATACAGTAAAGGTCACAAGTGTGATGAGAAGAAATTATTTTACATATATTGTGAAGAGGAGGAAGAAAAGGAACAATAAACTTCAAAAGAAGAGGATATACACCTAGAACCAGCCCTAGAGGAAGAAGAAATGAATTTGCAATATCTTGTAATGCATTGGTAGAAATTACCACTCCCAAAACTCTCAATATAGAAGGACATATCAAGAAGAAAAATGTAATACTATTGATTGATTAAGGTACTACCCATAATATTATCCATTATAAGGTAACCAAGGAATTGAATTGCTTCCTATACCTAGCGCTAGAGTGTCAAGTGATGGTTGCAAATGGAGGAACTATAAATTGCTTTGTAAAGTATCATAATATCAAGCTAACAATGGGGGAATATGTATTGAATATTCCAATGCTATCCATTCCAATGGGTGGTGATGATGGTGTGCTAGGAGTACAATGGTACAATCTTTGGAGAAAGTAGCTTTTAATTTTCAAGAAATTTTCAAGAATTTTTTTTTTTGGAAGGAAAGGATGTTGAATTATGGGGTATCGTAGGGAAGCCGGGAAAGATAACCATCTATAATGTCATGAAAAATCTTCTGAAGAAAGAAAAACGAAGCGTAATTACACAATTATTCTCATTATAGGTTCAAACATCAAAATCATGTATTTCTCCTGATCTCCAAAAAGTATTGGACAATCATTCTGAGGTGTTTGAGACTCCCAAAGGATTCCCAACTATTAGTGATCATGATCATGCTATTTATTTCATTCCAGGAATTTTTCCTCCAAACATAAAGCATTACATATATCCTTATGCTCAAAACAGTGAGATTGCACGTATGGTTGCAGAAATGCTAGAGGTTGGTATAATTCAACCTAGTCAAAGTTATTTTTGTGCTCTAGTAGTATTGGTGCACAAGAAGGATGGATCATGGCGTATGTGTCTGGATTACATGGAGCTCAACAAGCTCACTATTAAAGACAAATTTCCCATCCTTGTCATTGATGAATTATTGGATGAATTACATGGATTAATTGACTTCACCAAAATGGATCTTCATTCTAGATATCATCAAATTAGAATGAAGACTGAAGACATTTCAAAAACAACATTAAGAACTCATGAGGGTCATTATGAATTTTTGGTTGTGCCTTTTGGCTTTACCAATGCACCTTCCACATTTAAAGGTTTGATGAATTCCATTTTTTATCTAGGTGGATATTGGTGGCCACTCGCCTATTCCACTTGGACCCTCACCATTGTTTCTTTCAGTTTTTAGTTTCCTTAATTGTAGCACAATTTACTATTTTTGGCAGTTTTTTGCGTCCTGAACTTCCGAAGCCATTTGGAGGCCCTAACGAAATTTTTTGGGCATGAAACCTCTAGCGAATATTACTATTCCACACTCAATATTCACTATCAGTAGTTTTATTCCTCGGACATATCTTTCTAATGATGTATCATGTGCTTCAAACAGAGATAGTATGCCAAAGTTACAACCCCGAGAAATCGATGTACCAATTTACCCCGACGGAGCCCATAGTGTGGTGTTTTATCTACTAGGGTTAGGTTTTTGGATGTTTAGGGTTTTCCATTGTTTCTCAATAATATATATGCCTTAGAGCCTCATTGTAACATAGAATTCAAAGGCCTGTAGCCACCACATATCTTCTCAGAGATAAGCTACCAACGCCCTAGCTATTTTATTTTCATTTTGTTTGTAAACAAATTTCAGGTCTTTGATATTAATGAAATGAAGTGTTATTTCCACTGCATTTTTCTATTTATGTTTATATGTGTATTCTGTTGCGTTCTTGCATAAATTTGGATTAGTGGTATCAGAGTGATCTATTTTTTATTGATCCTTCTTTGCATGTCCCCAACGAGGTCGGGGTATAAGGAGTTAGGGCTCGATCTGATTGAACCTTTGCAAGATCAACCTCGCAAACCCTGATGATCGCCCATAGGGGATCAAAAGAAAGACGAGGGAGAAAGATATCCTATCAAAATATTGCTCGAGGAGGCCCTCGAAAAACAAAGGAACACGATGATGGATAACTTTGCCCAGATCCTTCAACGATTACCCACTGGTGGTGCATATGCATCCAGCAGCCACTCTGGAGGCCCAACCCCTTCTAAGGTACAAGAAAAATTTGAAATTCCAACATTTGGTGGCCAAGTATATGCAAACGCCATAGATAAATGGTTGAATATATTAGAACGATATTTCTTGGTTCATGGTTTTTTTGACTAGTAGAAGATTATTTTTTCACTCCTCAAAGCTGCCCCCCATGTCAAGGACTGGTGGGAAACCTACTGTGAGAAAAAGGACGAGGGGGAATCCTCTATGTTCTGAGTCATAACCACTTGGAATTATTTATGATATGCCATTAAGGAACAATATTATCATGTGGGGAGCTATGAAGACAACTACACATAATGGACTACACTGCGGTAGAAAAGGGACCAAGATGTGCATGAGTTGATGAATTTGTTCCATACCCTACGCACAAAGTTGGGTATCAAAGATTTAGAGAAACATTTGTTGCTGAAGTACCTCCATTTTTTTTAGAGATTCATTCAGGACGAAATGGATTTCCTCGACATCTGCTCACTTGGTATGGCATACCGGTATACTACCAAGATTGAGCAGAAATTCAAACTGAAGAAGTGAGACTTTGGATCTGTGAATCAAAATTAAGGGAAAGGTGCCCCCAAACAGCATAACAAAGGACAAATCCAAGGCATGGTATCCCAAGACAACCTGCCAAAGCCACAATAAAGGAACAACATCGCGAAGCTAAAGAAGGGCACGAGAAAGTGGTGTGAGTTCCATAAGAGCTCCACTCGCAACACAAGTGAGTGTCAGGATAAGCAGTCACTCGTGGCCGAGATGAAGGATTATGAATCAAATGCATGCTCTAACTTTGAATCATAACTCGAGAAGGGGAATGACAAAGGGAAGCATATTATTGAGGCGGAACCCAACACCACCGTTGCCACCATGAAGATCGAAAAGGAAGAATCGGAAGAACTAGAGGAGGAGGAGAGTCTCTTCCACTCTTAGATGTGGGTAAATGGCTCCCTATTACAGTTCATTGTTGACAGTGGGAGCCAAAAGAACCTCATTTCAGAAGAGGTCATGAAGCGGTTTGGCTTTCCGACCACAACACACTCATAGTTTTACACCATCGGGTGGCTTCACCAATGACGGGATCTCTGCATCAGTAAGTAGTGACACCTTCCCTACAGCATCAAGCCCTTCACTGATGAGGTATTATGTGACATTAATCCTCTTGATGTTTGTGATGTATTATTAGGCCAACCATACTTGTGGAGGTGACATCTTGTGTATGAGTCCCGACCTCATGTTGTGATTGTTACTTTGGGATTAAAGTTTTACAGGATACCAAAGGTACCACTACCTATCGCTATCTCTTTGGTTACTGCAAAACAATGTAGTAAGCTCATTTCCAAAACTCGGAAATTTTTTTTCCTGACGATCCGCCCTCAGCAAAAGAAGAATATTGTGGCCATGACCTCTAGATATGGCTCCTTCACACAAAAACAACAAATGGACAAGGTCATGGAGGAGTATGGGGACATCTTCACCTCACCTGCAGGGGTGCCTCTGCATTGTTAGGTCAAGGACCCCATCGATCTAACCCCAGATGCATCGCTGCCCAATGTATCAATCTATCAGCGTTATTTTCTGGAGAACAATGAAACCAAGACGCAGATTTAGGAGCTATTGCAAAAAGGTCACATCCATCCAAGTTCATCGCGCTATGGGAGCCCTATCGTGTTGGTGCAAAAGAAGGATGGGACTTGAAGACTCTGTATTGACTATCAGGCAATGAACAAGATCATCGTCTAGAATAGGTACGTGATCCCACGAATTAATGACCTTCTAGACCAACTAAATGGGACGAAATATTTCAGCAAGATCGACTTGATGTCCGAGTATCAGCAGGTACCCATCGAACCGTCTGATGTATGGAAGACTTCCTTCATAGCCAAGGAGGGCCTTTTCGAATGGTTTTTCATGCCTTTCAAATTGACGAATGCTCCCGAAACCTGAGGTTGATGAAAGACATCTTGCAGCCATTCAAAAACTCATTTGTAGTAGTGTACTTGGATGACACCATGATCTTCAGCCAGGCTTGGGAAGAGCACCTCCACCACATTTGGCAGGTCCTCCAAACACTGTGGCAACACAAGTTGTGTGCCAATTTGGAGAAGTGCACTTTTGGCATGACGTAGGTTCAATATCTAGGATACATTATTGATGAGCAGGGGGTGGGGGTGCATGTGGATCCAACCAAGGTCCAATTCATTCAGGATTGGCCAGTCCCAACCACACTAACAGAGCCTCACAGCTTTCTGGGTCTTGCAATTTTCTACCATAGGTTCATGTTCAGATTCTCTCATATCACTTGGCCCTTGAGTCAAGTCACCAAGGGGGGAGCGAAAGAAAATTTATTTTGGTCGAAATCTTAGCAGAAGGCATTCATAGAATTCAAACATCACCTATCTTATGCCCTAGTGCTCACATTACCAGACTTGAAACAACCATTTGAGATCAATACAAATGGCTCTGACTATGCTATTGGGGCAGTTCTTACTTAACAGGGGCATCCAGTGGCATATAATAGCGAGAAACTTTACAACATAGTCTAGAAGTATCCCACTTATGACAAAGAGATGTATTCCATTGTTTAGGCTTGCTGACAATGGAAGCATTACATTTTGGGTAAGGAAATGATCATCCACATAGACCACTGACCTCTTCAATTGATACAGACACAAGGGAAGTTGCAAAATGATCACCATCAAAAGTGGTCCACATATTTGCAATAGTTCCATTTAAACATTAAGTACAAGAAGGGCAGCATTGATAATGTTGCAGACTCCCTTAGCCGACTGCTGATTGTGGAGATAAGCACTGTCCTCAACTCTTGTTGGCATGACACTTTTTTTTGGCCGCTTCTCTACAAGAGCGATCCAGAATTTGGCTACACATACAAGACGCACTTGGAGGGTAACCGAGTTCCAAATTTTCAACTCCAAGATGCACTTCTATGTCGCCTGGGACACCTTTGTGTTCCTTCAATTGAGCATGCCAATATGATTTGGGAAGCACACTAGATTCGGGTCACTCAGCATTTCAAGGTCGAAAAAACATTGGGAGTACTACAGAATTATTTCTATTGTCCAAACCTTATACAGGATGTCAAGAAGTACATCAGATCTTGCACTGTCTGTTCCATTACCAAACTAACCATCAAGAAGGAAGGCCTCTATACTTTGTTTCCTACCCCTAGTCAACCTTGGGAATCCATCTCAATGGATTGTGTGCATTCATCACATCTGCCAACAGCTTCATGACATATTGGAAATATATAATGCTAAGTACAAGCAATGGCATGATCAGCATCAATTGCCACACAACTTCGACGTGGGAGACAATGTGTGGCCACATTTATAGAAGGAGCACCTCGCTAAACCCCACCGCAAGCTTCGCCCGCTCTTATATGGGACATACCCCATCACTAAGGCTTTAGGGGAAAATTCCTTTGAACTCAGTATTCCACCATTCTATTGCTATGCACCTAGTGTTCAATGTGGACCGCCTTCGACCCTACTTTCCACCTCTATTGGACACATCCGACATGGCAGAACAACTTACACCAACAGAGTTAAACCAAGACTGCATGGAATAAGCCACAACTGATTGGATTATGGACACACAGATCAAGAACACCCGCCAGCACAGGATCTAACTATATCTAGTTGTTAAAGCAGGCCAACTCCTTCACCAGGCCAACTGGCTCACCAGGGACCAAGTTCAGCAGAATTTTTCTCATCTCATGGAGGAACTCAATGCAATGGAAACCGTTGCATCCTAAGGGGGGAGGAAAGATCCAGGTGGATATCAGTGACCACCTGCCTATTTGACTTGGAGCCCCACCATTTTTTCTTTCATTTTTTCATTTTCCTTAATGGTAGCACAATTTACTATTTTTGGTAGTTTCTTAGGTCGTGAACTTCCAAAGCCGTTCTGAGGCCCTAAACGACGTTTTTTGGGCATGAAACCTTTGGTGAATATGATTCCTCCAGAATCAATACTATTTGTTAGTAGTTGTAGTCCTTATATATATATTTCTAATGATGTATCATGCCCTTCAAATGGAGATAGTATTCCAAAGTTACGACCCGGGGAAATTGATGTACCAATTTACCCCGACAGGGCCCATAGTCTAGTGTTTCATCTCCTAGCATTACGTTTTTGGATGTTTAGGGTTTTCAATAATTTCTCAATAATATATAGGCCTTCGAGCCTCATTGTAACATAGATTTCAGAGGCTTGTAGCCGCCACTTCTACTTTCAGAGATAAGCTACCAGTGCCCTAGATACTTTATTTTCATTCTGTCTGTAAACAAATTTCAGTTCTTTGATATTAATGAAATGAAGTGTTATTTATGTTGCATCTTTGTATTTATGGTTATATGTGTATTGTGTTTCATTCTTTCATAAATTCGGATTAATTTTCAAACCCTTTCTTAGAAAAGTTTTGTTAGTATTTTTTGATGATATAACAATCTACAACAAGTCTTGGAATGATCATGTTCAACATGTTCACTGGGTGATCAAACTATTGGAGGAGAAACAATTATATGCAAAAACCTTCAATTTTTTCTTTGGAGTAGAGGAGGTGGAATATTTGGGTCATATTGTATCTCATGAGGGTGTTAAGGTTGACCCTAACAAAATTAAGTCCATTAAGGAATGGAAAATTCCCACAACCATAAAGCATATTCAAGGATTTCTTGGGTTAACGGGGCATTATCACAAGTTTGTTAAGAATTATGGGAGAATATCGGCACATCTAACATCATTACTGAAGAAAAATGCATTTTCTTGGACTCCATAAGAAACTAAGGCCTTTGAACATCTTAAAGGGGCAATGTGCCAAGCACTGGTCTTAGCTACAACAAACTTCAAAAAAACCTTTATTATGGAATGTGATGCTTCGAGAAATGGAATTGGTGCATTTTTAATGTGAGAAGGAAGACCCATTTCTTTTGAAAGTCATCCAATCAAAGGAAAGTATTTACAAAAACCTATTTATGAGAAGGAAATGTTGGAAATACTACATGCACTAAACAAATGGCAACCTTACCTAATGGGAAGACACTTCAAGGTAAAAACATATCATGGTAGTCTTAAATATTTTTTGGAACAAATATTATCTTCAAAAGAGAAAAAAAAAAGGTCACAAATATGTTGGGTTATGACTTTCAAATAACCTACAGAAAAGGGAAGAAAAATGTTGTTGCAGATGCACTCTCAAGAAAGGGTGAGGATGTCGAAGCATTTCTTTTTGTTATTTCTATTATCCAACGTGAGTGGATAACCAAAGCAAGGGATGAATGGAAGAATGATGAAGAGGTGTGGAAACTCATTCAAAATTTGCAGCGAGATCCTAGTACATCTGAAAAATTTAGGTGGAAAAATGATTCATTATGGTACAAATATTGCTTATATCTTTGTAATAATTACCAACTTAAGAAAGATATTCTTTTCGAATTTCAAACCTCTCGCTTTTGAGGGAACTCGATATTTTTAAAAACTTACCATAGGGTCAAGAACGAATTTTTTTGGGATGGCCTTAAATCTGATTTTCAAAATTTTGTGGTGGATTGTTTGGCTTGCCAACAAAATAAAGTTGAGACAATTAAGACCCAGGTCTGTTACAACCTTTACCTATTACAAGTCAATTTTGGGAGGAGGTTTCAATGGATTTTATCATAGATTTACCAAAGTCTAAAGGAAATATTGTCATCATGGTGGTACTTGACAAATTTACCAAGTATGCACACTTTTGTGCATTATCCCATCCCATTCAAAACCAAAAAAATTTCTACTAAATTTTTGGAAACAATTCAAAAGCTACATGGAAACCCAAAGATCATTCTAAGCGACAGAGGTCCCATTTTTATAGGAGATGTTTGGATGGAAATATTTTCTTGTTTAAGTACTCAATTAGCACATAGCTCATCATATGATCCTTAATCTAATGGGAAAACTGAGATAGTGAACAAATTTTTGGAAGGATATCTTCATTGCTTTGTATCTGATAAACATACACAATGGGTCAAGTGGTTACCTGTGGCTGAATGATGGTATAACACTTCCTTCCATACTACAGCAAAAATGACCCCATTTATGGCACTTTATGGATATCATCCACCATCCATCACACCATATTTAAGAGAAAATTCTAAGGTTCAAATAGTGGAAGATCACATTAAGCATCAACAACAAGTTCTCCAACTTTTAAAAGATAACCTCACTTTGGCGCAAAGTCAAATGAAACAACAAGCAGATCAACATCATAGCACAAGAAGTTTTGATGTAGGCGAGTGGGTATTTTTATGGCTACAACCATACAAAAAAATGTCCCTCAAGAAAGCTAAGAAGGGTAATAAATTATCACCAAAGTATTATGGTCCTTACAAGGTGTTGCAAAAGAGTGGTACTATGGCATACAAATTGGAGCCTCTAGCATCTTCCCAAGTGCACCTAGTTTTCCATGTTTCTTTCTTAAAGAAGGTTATAGGTGACAAGCTCCCAGTTCAAAAAATATTTCCAAAACTTGACGAACAAGGAAAAATGACATTGGAACCTCAAGAAGTCACAGAAACAAGAACTCAATAGCTACGAAATCAATCAATTTCAGAGTATCTCATCAAGTGGAAGAACTTACCCACTGAAGATTCAACATGGGAGGATGAGAATTTTATACAGAAGCATCTAGAATTACTCAAGTGTTGAGGACAACACTTTTTTTAAGGAGAGGGGCATGCTAGGTCCCTATAATACTAGTGTATCCCATTTTTTTTTGTTAGTATAGCCCCCTTATTGTCATTAGTGTGCCCATGTCATAAGGACTTCACTCCATGAACCTGTGACATATCGCCTGTGTTCATATCATACTAAACAATACCCCTAATTTGACTACATATTGGAAAATACCTCTAAAAGTCACATTATTTAACCCCCTACCATTATGAACCCAATACACCTCCCCAAATTAAAAAACCCATACTTTCACCAGATATTGTAGGTATCCATTTTTCATTAACATTTTTTATACCCCTCTATATTTTTTCATTAACTTTGAGCTCCATTTTTCATACCCGCCAATATAAAAACCCTTTACCCCCTATATATCCCCCAATATATTAAGTCAATTTTTCCTCAATATATATCCCCCAATATGAACCACGTGGTATAGCATTGATCCCCAATGAAGCCCCTATGCCCCATGTAGTCCCCATATTTTTATTATTGTACCCCATAGAAGCCCACTTTTGTTATTGTTGTGCCCTTACATTGTTATTGTTATGTCGGCTAGGATTATATTGTGACCCATTGGACTCCTATATATAAAAAGAAGGTTCTGTCATTTGTATCATCCAAAAATTGTTCATTTATGTAATTTAAAGGAGGTTTCCCCCTCAAAGAGGTTGATTTCTAAGTCATTGATCTCTCTTTTCTTCTATTTTGTGACCTGGTTTCATAACAAATATATCCCTCAAAATTCATCTTGACCCAAAAATAAATATCTCTAGATAATTCAATATATAATCAATGCAAAGCTACTAGATCTTATTGTGTCCAATTCCTATAGATCCACCTAGACCTATGACCTACTACAGAGTCCCACAATGACCTTAACCAATAATACAAATTTTCACGAAAGCCAACCTAAAATATTTCATACTAATCACATATAGGTTCAACAAAATGGATCTCGTCACAAACCCAATCAAGGCTCTTTTTTCTTAGTTGTGCTTGTTGGAAAATAAGGATGTCACACTTTTCATGCCACCAATATTGTATACTACTCTTCAAAATCCTATTCACCATTATCTGGAAACTCTAATTAAAATTTGAGTCTCAACAACCGAACCATTTGTTGGAAAACATTTAGTATAGAGACCCATAGCTTTGCTGTAAATTGTCAACAAAGGAGTATGTTAAATTTTAGCATGATACTGACTTATTCGACCTTTCATAAGGGAAGAAAGTCTCACCCAAGGTGTGCTGAAACTTTATAAATTTTTATGGTTTTCAGAAGAAAAAAGAAAAAAAAAATTAACATTTGCATGTCCCATCATTCATCCACATCATAAACAAATCTTTCAGATATGTATGCAACATTCAAAAAATAACATAAAAGAAAATTTTAAAATGGGGCCATTTGAATGCACAACATAGGAACTTTCCTATAACATATCTCTTTATTATATCATTTTAGAGAAATCTCACATTACAATCTCCAATATATAATTATGACATATCTCTTTATTATATAATTTTAGAGCAAAATCTCACATTACAATCTCCAATATATAGTTATATAAAGGATACATCCATTACATTGGATCTTAGATGATCGATAAAATCAAACTCATCAAAGAGAGAATTACAATGTGAAATTGAATTTTGGAAGCGTTTCGCCCATTTTTATCTTCGATCTCTCTTTTTACTTTGTCTTGAGTTCCTTTATAACTTCAACCTATTGATCTGGTCCAACCTAGCTCCTTTTCTTGATTGATAGATTCAACTTTGATTCCTTTGACGAAATAAAAAACACCTCACTCGCTTGATGAGTTTCGAGGCTCTAACTAACTTTGTTAGCAATCATTTTTCCCTTTTAGCTACCAGCCTAGATCCATCTAACTCTGGATCTATCATGCGCCGAGAGGGATCAAATATCTCGAGGTGCAAACCTATTTTTTGAGTGCAAAACTTGAGGAAATGTTTGCACCTCGAGAGATTTGATCCCTCTCAGCGCATGATAGATCCAGAGTTAGATGGATCTAGGCTGGTTCCAGTCGGAGGCATCAATGTCACATTTTTCAGATTATTAAAATTTCTGTATATTTTTAAGATGTAAGATGGATCTAGGCTGGTTTTAGTTGTGTGCTGCCATGGAAAATCTATCAAAGATATGATTAATTTTATCAGTAATATGTAAATATATCAAATATTAATATAATAATTTTAAATATGCTAAATATTTCTGAGATTAACTTGGTCATTTTAATTTTAAATTTACTTAGTTACCTCAGTTCGTTGAGATGATAATTATTGTTAATAACTATAATGATGAAAAATGATGAAATATTTTTTTTAAATGAAAAGTGACAATAATAGTGTTGAAAGATAGAAAATGTGAATAATAAGAACGTACTCATGTTACAATCAATCTCAAACTATTTTCTTCTACTATTATTATTTCCTCCCTTGTTAGTTTTGTTATCTTTTCATATCGATTATATGAAAAAGAAAATTTAAATCGTAAACCATTTAAATCTTTATCTTGATCTGTTGTAGTAAACATGATACCTTGTCTCTCTTGCTCTCCAATATTAATGGCTTAAATTACTATAACACAAAAATCAATCTACATTGTTAATAACTTTTTGTGCTTACACTAAAATCAATGCATATTGTTAATCCAATCACTTTAATATTAATGTACCGTCATATATCCAATTACATCAAATCATAAATCAACATATAAATTGAAATCAATGCATTTAATGCAAGCAATCAAATAAGATTAGAAAATAACTTCTACATTGAAATCAATGCACCTAATGCAATCAATCAAATAAGATTAGAAACCAACATCTACACTGAAATCAATGCATTTACTCAAAGCAATCAAATAGGATTAGAAATCACCATCTACACTGAAATCAATGCATTTAGCACAAACAATCAAATAGTATTAGGAATAATCTATATTGAAATCAATGCATCTAGTGCAAGCAATCAAATATAATTATAAGTCGACGTCTAAATTGAAATCAACACATCCAGTGCAAGCAATCAAATAGTATTAGGAATCATCACCTACACTAAAATCAATGCATCTAGTGCAAGTAATCATATATCATTACAAATATATATATACACTAAAATCGATGCATCTAGTGCAAATAATCAAATAGGATTATAAATCACCATCTCCACTTAAATCAATCCATCTAGTGCAAGAAATATTCTTCCCTCTCTCCACCCTCCATCCATATCTATATCCCCATCCATCTCTTTTTTTGTTTACTCTATCTCACCCCCCTAAACACACACGCTCTCGCACTCCATATATATCATTCTCTTTGTCGATCACCCTCTCTCCCCATCTCTCTCTTCTTCCTTCTCTTCCCCTTCTCTCCCTCTCCCCCGCTAATATCTCTCTTTCCTCCTTTTGTCCTCTCTCTCTCTCTCTCTCTCCATCTTCCTTATCACTCACTCTCTCTCTTTCTCTCTCTCTCTCTCTCTCTCTCTCTCTCTCTAGGAACCAACATTTACACTAAAATCAATGCATTTACTCAAAGAAATCAAATAGGATTAGAAATCGCCATCTACACTAAAATCAATGCATTTAATGCAAACAATCAAATAGGATTAGAAATCATCTACGTTGAAATTAATTCATCTAGTGCAAGTAATCAAATATAATTATAAATCAACATCTAAATTGAAATCAACACATTCAGTGCAAGAAATCAAATTGTATTAGAAATCACCACTTACACTGAAATCAATGCATCTAGTGCAAGTAATCAAATTTCATTAGAAATAAATATCTACACTAAAATCGATGCATCTAGTGCAAATAATCAAATAGGATTAGAAATCACCATCTCCACTTATATCAATCCATCTAGTGCGAGAAATATTCCTCCCTCTCTCCACCCTCCATCCATATCTATATCCCCCTCCATCTATTCTTTTTTGTCTCTCTATCTCACCCCTCTAAACACACGCGCTCTCATACTCCATATATATCAATCTCTTTTTCAATGACCCCTCTCCCCATCTCTCTCTTCTTCCCTCTCTTCACCTTCCATCTATATCTCTATCTTCCCCTTCTCTCCCTCTCCCCCATTAATATCTCTCTTTCCTCCTTTTGTCCTCTCTCCCTCTCTCTCCATCTTCCTTATCACACACACTCTCTCTCTCTAGAAACCAACATCTACACTGAAATCAATGCATTTACTCAAATAAATCAAGTAGGATTAGAAATCACCATCTACACTGAAATCAATGCATTTAGTGCAAACAATCAAATAGGATTAGAAATCATCTACGTTGAAACCAATTCATCTAGTGCAAGTAATCAAATATAATTATAAATCAACATCTAAATTGAAATCAACAAATTCAGTGCAAGCAATCAAATTGTATTAGAAATCACCACCTACACTGATATCAATGCATCTAGTGCAAGTAATCAAATATCATTAGAAATAAATATCTACACTAAAATCGATGCATATAGTGCAAATAATAAAATAGGATTATAAATCACCATCTCCACTTATATCAATCCATCTAGTGTGAGAAATATTCTTCCCTCTCTCCACCCTCCATCCATATCTATATCCCCTCCATCTCTTCTTTTCTGTCTCTCTATCTCACCCCCCTAAACACACACACTCTCACAATCCATATATATCAATCTCTTTGTCAATCCCCTCCTCTCCCCATCTCTCTCTTCTTCCCTCTCTTCACCTTCCATCTATATCTCTATCTTCCCCATCTCTCCCTCTCTCTCCATCTTCCTTATCACTCACTCACTCTCTCTCTCTCTCCACCTTTCTCTCTCTATTTCTTTCTTCTTACCTCTCTCCTCCTCCCCCTCCAAGTCCATCTCTCTTTCCCTCCCTCTCTCCACTCTCTCATATCCTCTCTCTTCCTTCCTCTCTTTCCCTTTCTCTCCCATCTCTCTCTCCCTCTCTCTCTCTCTTCACCCACCAACTATGTTACTATATCCCTCCCTCTCCTTATATCTCCTTCTCCCCCCTTATCTCCATCTCTCCTTATTTGTCTCTTTATCTCAGCCCCAAACATACACGCTCTCTCTCTGTCTCTCCCTTGTCACTCCTCCTCTCTCTCCACTTCTCACTCTCTATATTTCTTATTTCCTACATCTCTACCCCTTCAACTCCATCTCTCTTATCGATCCCTTTCTCCTCCTCTCGCTCAAGTCCTCTCTCTCGTCCTTCCTCTCTCTCTCCTAAATCCCTCTCTCTTCCCTGATCTCTCTCTCCCTCTCTCTCTCTCTCTCCAATACTCTCTCTTCCCCCATCACTCTCCTCCTCTCTCTCATCCTTCCTCTCTCTCCCTTTCTCTCCCACCTCTCTCTCTCTCGTTTCCCTCCAATCCTCTCTCTTCCCCCATCTCTCTCTCTCTCTCTCTCTAATCCTCTCTCTTCCCCCGTCCCTTTCTTTCTCTCTCTCTTTCCACCCCTCTCTCTCTCTCCAACTACATTACTATATCCCTCCCTCTCTCCTTCTCACTTCTTCTCTCCCCCTTCTTTCCATACATCTTACTTTGTCTCTTTATCTCACCCCTAAACATACACACTCTCTCTCCATCTCTCCCTTATCACTCTCTCTCTCTCTATTTCTTCTTAGTTATGTAAACTAATGAACATAAATATTCGTAAATATAAAGTAGATTATGGAGTAAATATGAAAAGAGGTTTTATTTACTTACCATACCTCTAGTTTATTTATATTTTTATTTATTTACCATACCCCTTTTCTTTACTACGGTATTTGGCCCATAGGCTTGTTATATAATTAGATTTTTATTTATAATCCTATTTGATATATTGTTATTTATTTACCTTACCTCTTTATGCCTCTTTTATATTTATTTATTTACCCATGGTATTTGGCCCATGGTATTAATATTAATTTGTCCCATGGTATTCGTCCCATAGGCTTCATCTAAATAAAACCTCTTTTTAAAGTTTTTTTAAATATAAAAATAATTTTTATTTATTTACCATACATCTAGTTTATATATATTTTTATTTATTTACAATAACTCTGGAGTAAGTACAAATTCATTTTACAAATATTTGATTAAAAGAAATATTAAAAGATTTTGGATTTTGATTGTTTGTGTTGAATTAACTCTTTTCCTTTGATTTAGAAAATGGTATTGACTTTAGTAAAGAGTAAAGATGTTTAAAATTTTACTTAATTTGGAAATTCAATGTGGTAATTTTTTTTGTTAAAGGTAAATTTATGATCCATTCAAATTCACGTATATAATTTACTATCCATTCAAATTATAGAAATAATACATAATTGTATTAGAAATTGATATATGTTCTAGCACAATGCGATTTTTATTATTATTATTATTATTATTATTTTAATTTAAAACTTAAGCCGACATTTTGTATGAGGACGTGACCCACCTGACATCGGGGTCATATTACCCTGTAGATACGCCTCTCGGTATCAAAATTATCCCTTTGACATGGTTTTTTTTTCATTTTACTTCTTTCTTTCTTTGCAACTAGTTTCTGGCCAAAATTTACCAGTTCAAAAATGAAAGACCCAACACCCCCTTACTCCTTCCTTTGTTTTATTTTTTTCTCTTTAGTATTTGGATTTTTTCCTCTTTTCTCATTCTTAACCCTAACCCTAACCCTAACCCTCCCCTTTTTTTCTTTATTCCTTAAGTATAAGCACTTAATAATTACATACGATTATTTATTATAAGTTATTAACTACTATTATCAATTGATTGTTGTTCCTAAAAATGTTGGCTCCATTCTTCTCAACCTTTAGTATTATTTATTTACTCCTATCATTATTATATTTACCACTCCTTAATAATATTATTATTTATTATAAGTTATTAACTACTATTATCAATTGATTGTTGTTCCTAAAAATGTTGGCTCCATTCTTCTCAACCTTTAGTATTATTTATTTACTCCTATCATTATTATATTTACCACTCCTTAATAATATTATTAATTTTATAAGTTATTAACTACTATTATTAATTGATTGTTGCTCCTAAAAATGTTTGGTCCATTCTTCTCAACCTTTAGTATTATTTATTTACTCCTATCATTATTATATTGACCACTCCTTGATAATATTATTAATTTTATATTTATTTATATTAATATTTACTTGCACATATTGTATATCTATTTACGTTTAGTTTTATTATATTTACCAAACCATTAATATTGTTATTTACCTTATTAAGAAATAATTATATTAAATTTGATTTTCTTTTATTTTAATAATTTAAATTGTTTATTTTTAAAATTATTATAAAAAATTTCTTATTTTATCCATTGTTTTTTATATTATTATAAAAATTATCTTTTTCTATTTTTTCTTTTAAACAAAGTGAGTTACCTGGTATTAATTCCAAAAGGAGGGGGAGCAGAGCTTCTAGTTACAAAATTTACAGAAGCAAGAAAGAGAGATAGGACGGAGAAGAAGTTTTCCCCTACAATTCAAAAAACAGGGCTATCATTGAAAATATCGTGTTTCCCTACTACATCAAGATTGAATAATCCAACATACTGTTGTAACAACAAATTACATTTGGTATTCATAGAAGGATAAACAATTTATAAATAAACTATTAACAGCCAAAAATTCTTCTAAGGATATGAAAAATAGATGTTGGGGATGGTATATGAGGAGTCGATATACTTTTAGTTCACTGTATTTTCTCATTGTCTCAAATTCTGGTGCTAAGATCCAAGGAATTGGAGCTTCCCCCGGACTTTTTGTTGTGATCTCCGGCAAAAATGTAATGGTGTTTTCCAAGTGAGCGCACTTGTTAGTGAGTTTTTGAACTCTTTTTGGTGCTTATCCAACTGTTGCAGGACAAATGCGTATTCTGATTTGGTCTGGAAAAGCAGTTGATTAACATATGCTTTGAGTTGATCGATGGCCACCTTATGAACTCTGCAATGAACACTAGATAGGTCTTATTATATCCATTGTTTTGGTTTTATATTATTTCTCTCTTATGACTTATGGCCTAAAAATTTGGCTTTAGGTTCCTGTCTATGATCAGATTCTTTTCATCTATTCATCTAAATATGAACCAAATTAATTCAGAAATTAAAATATTAATGTAATAAATTTTAAAATTTAATAAATTGAATAATTTCCAAAATAAAATAAAAAATCAAATCTCCCGAAATGTGATGTTGAATTCGCCTCTTCCAATTAACCACCCAAATTCACAACTCCACACAACATTCAATTCCCAATGACCAAACCTACATCCGAAATCGAAATAAAAATACTGTCTATTTAAGTGGGACTAATATTATTCTGTGTGCGTTAACCCAACTGTACAAAATCAAAACTGTTGCTTTACCCTGGGTAAAGGTGCGAGGCTTTTTGGTTCTCCAGAACTGGAAGGTTGGATTTGATCTTGTTATGGAGGTTGCCAAGAGGAAGATCATTTGGGCCAAAATACCTGGACTCCCAATGGAATTATGGTCAAAAGGTGTGATTCGATAAGTTGCCAGTAAAATCGACAAATTTTATTAGGTAGATGAGGGCTTCTTGGGGTTGTTCGAAAAGAAGGTTGCATGGTTCCTTGTAAAGATAGAACTATCTGAAGGGAAAACAGTTTCCATTGACTTATTCTGGGGAAAATTCTGTAAAAGACAAAAAGTGGACGATTGGGGAATTCCCTTCCGATGTTTGTTTTGCCACAACAGAAGTCATCTCATGAACAACTACCCTAATCGTTACAGGGGTCCCATATGGAAAGCCAAGGAAGTAATACCAGAAATAAGCCCTCCTGTCAAGGCGGATTATGTGCCCAATGGTGGACTCTCCCCACAAAATATATAGAACTGACGGAGGGCATACCTATTTTGTGACAAAACAAGATGACATTAACTGATGGGATGGAACAGATTCCTATTAAGTAAGGAATAGAAATCTGCAGGGAGAAATATTCCATGATCAATCTCAAATATGACTCTGTTCGGACACCACCTATAAGGAAAGGTAATGAAATTGAACACTCGACCCAAAAATCATGTAGCAGCACTTTATTGTACCCTATATGTAAAATAATAGAAATTTATATCAAATATGTCCCAATCTCAGATGATGAAGACCTTCAGGCACTGAACATATTATGTGGTTTGGGCATCGCTCCTATTTTTGTTAAGAAAAATAGCATAAAATCCAATGTTGCTTTGGAGGATGAGTGGAATAAAGGCTCGGGACCATCCAGAAAGAAGATAAAAAGGTACCAGAAACAAAAGTATTTCCATTTGTGGGAGACTGGGTGCTAACCTTAACAATATATTCACTGTGATTATGGAAGAATCATTATACCCTTCATTTGATTCTGGCACTTCGTATGGATCTAATAAATCTATCGAGGAGACACATTTTCGAGACCTTAGAGCATCATATCCTGACACTATCTTCCCCTAATGAAAACCATGTCTCTAAATGTTAGGAGCCTGGGATCTTCCCAAACATAGTATTAGATCAAAAGACCCCTCCATTGTTCTCCTCCAGGAAACTATGTTGGCCAAGGAAAAGGCGATGGAAATTCTTCTCCTAATGTGTCCCAATTGGTTTGGCTATGCAACTAGATCATAAGGTAACTCCGATGGACTAGCATCAATTTGGGGTCCATCCATATTCAACTTCCAAAAATTAAGGTTTAGCGTGGGCATAATATTGTCTGGCTACCACAGGGGAACGTCCTACAGGATTCAAACTTTGAACATCCATGCTCCATATTACAACCGTAAAGCTTAAACCATTTTGTGATATGGCAGATGCTTCTGGGTTGCTAGATATCAAACCTTTGATCATCACTAGTGATATGAATTTCACCATGGAAACTGCAGAATGCTGGGGATAGAGGACCAAATCGGATCCCTTGGCTTGCCATTTTAAAGACCTATTTCAATGCAAGCACCTTAGAGACATTTCTCTGTTTCCACTGCGTCCAACTTGGATAAATTGTTGCTCCGGGGTGGAGGGAATTTCAAAAATAATTGAGAGATTCCTTTTGGACCCCAGACGTGCCTTATAATGAATCAGATCCACTCATGGTCATTTTTCTCTGACATCTCTGACCATGATGCTATAATACGCAAATGGTTCGAAGATGTGGATCATCAAACTCTCCCCTTAAAATTCAATTCGGCGTCGATACATAACCCTGACTTCCAGCGGCTGGTCCATCAATCATGGAGTTCTCCCGTCGTTGATGCTACTTATAATCATATTTTGCGGGTCAATAAAAAGCTCTTAAGATTGAAGTCTGAAGTCAAATCTTGGATATACAACCGTCAAATTAATCAGAAAAAAGAGTTACAATTAATTAAGGTCGAAATTTCTCTTCTCTCGGGCCCTGTCTCTCAGGATTATTTCTCTCCACTTCATCTACAGACTATATTGTATTTGGTGCTTAATCAAGATAAAATCCTCAAGCTACAGGAAGAGGGGTGGAGGAAGAAAAATCGGTTGGCTTGGATCAAAGGTAGGGACCGTAACACAATTTTTTCACTGTGTTGTGTCCAAGAGCGGACAAAGAGATTCCATCTGGACCATACAAGATGACTCAGGAAATACCTTCTCCTCTACCAGAGATATTAAATTGGAGGTTTTCCATCATTTTATACAACAGTATATGGACAGGGAAGAGGACTACATCAAAGAAAAAATGGACCTGGTTGATTTGTTCCCAGTGATGCTCAAAGAGGATGACATTGCAATCATGGACACTCCTATCAGAAAATAAAAGCTGCTACAATCCATCAAGAATATGGTGAGAGACAAGAGTCTTGGCCCTGATGGCTGGCCCATCTACCTATTTCAGCTTTTTTTTGAGTTGATGGGAACTGAGTTGGTCAAAATGCAGAGCCTGTCAGAATTTATGGGCACATTCCAGGTGCCACTGATTATACTTTCCTTACCTTAATTCCCAATAAATCAAACTCTTTATTTTTCTTTGACTATAGGCCTATTTCTCTTTGAAACTTTGTATATAAAATGATGTCTAAACTTCTCGTAAATAGGATAAAGAAGATTATTTTACCTTATATTTCTTCGGAGCAGTTTGGCTTCTTGTCTAACAGGATAATCTATGAAGATGTTTCTATTTCACAATAGTGCATACATTCTGTGAAATCAAGCAAGATAAATATTTCCTCATGAATATTGATCTTAAGCGTGCAATCTATGAAGATGTTTCTATTTCACAACAGTGCATATATTCTGTGAAATCAAGGAAGATAAAATATTTCCTCATGAATATTGATCTTAAGCATGCATTCGATTGTGTTGAGTGGGAATTTATTACAATGATTTTATATAAAATCAGATTCCAAGATAGTCATGTACGTTGGATCATGGCATGCATCAAATCCACATCCATGGTTATTCTCATTAATGGTGAACCCAAAAAAAAAATTTAAGTTTTCATGGGGCTCAGACAAGGCTGCACCATGTCCCTCAATAGGGATATAATCACCATTTAATAGCTATAATATCACAAGAAATTGCGAGGTGCCTCACTATTGGATCATGGTCCCCTAGGGTACTTTTTGGATTAATTTTGTTTAAGTTTTGTTGTACGCGTTGTGCGTAGATGGTCAAAGGGGCTTTGGGCCGGGTCAAAGTCCCTTAATTATTGTAAAAGGTTAAAGGGAAAACCATGAGTCTCAAACCATGGTTTGAGACCATGGGATGTGCTTATTTCTCATAATATAAATATGTAAGAGTCAAGTAAAGAAGGATATCATAATAGGAAAATATTGATCAGTTTTGGTTATGCGTCTTCACTAGTATGGGATTTTTTCTTGGTAGAAAGGCTCCTACAAGCTGTGTGCGCGGAGACCTAGGTCCTAAGTTGTGTGCGGACTCTACTGCTATGTGCACAGAAAGATAAATTGTATTGAATTGAAAATATCTTAATAAAGAAGGCATTTTTGGCGAACTTGGACTCTTATGTTATTTACTGTCCTAGATTATTGTTATCTATTGTAGATTTGGATATGTTCTATTCTTGCACATTTACTTCAGTGAATGGATTAATTTCATTTGTGCACAAATACTAGGCTATGTTAAATAGTTAGATCTGGATGAAGTACAATTAACTACTATGTGTGAAATACATCGAAGTATTATGTGATAATCTCTAAAAGGCTTAGATATGTTTATCATTGATTGTGAGTGCGCAAATCCGTTATATTATATGCACTAGTTCTGACTAGATCTAACACATCAAAAGCTCCCTCAGGGTGCAGAAACCTGGTTCCATCACCCCCCCATACTTCTTTGGGTGAGACTTTGGTCTAGACATGAATATCACTATCGAAAGAGCCAATAGTTGTAGGGATTTTTTGGTTGCGCAAATACTATGAACCTAGGTCATGACCCCTTAAGCCAAAAAATGGTTTTGTTGTCGAGACTGGGATCATGTTGAGGGAGATTTGATGTGGCACCAGAAAAATAATGAACTGCGATATTGGCTTGACAAGAAGATACGTGAATTTGCAATCCAAGAAAATAGAAGCTCTAAATTTTCTATCAAAGATTGGGCACAAAGGTATATCTACACAAAGGTCCACGAAATTTTCTTTGCTTCCTTTGCGACTGAGTTTCACGAGTGGTTGTCTTGGCTTGTTGAATTCCAGACCTACGCAAAGGACGACTGATCACTCAGTGGACCCCAGAGTTGGTACAAAAATTGGAGAAATCTAGCATCAAGATCACCCATATGGTAGATCACTGGATCAATAATGTTCTGGGAGGATTTGTGACTAAATTCACTACTCATCAATTTGTATCATATTCTGAAGTTGAAAGGAGATTTTCAAGGGCCCTAGAGGTAATTTCTTGCGCTCTCTGAAACTGTGGATTAAAATTCCATTGTGTGAACATGGTACTCTATGCATCCATATTAGGTCAATGTCTCGTAGAGGCCCGCCTATGCACAATGGAAGAACTTATAGAGTAGATCTGGAAGAAGGTTTTGTTTATAGGCCTCTCAATGGTAAATTTGACAATGACGAGTCTAAAATCAGTAGCTCTAGTGAATCTGCACACTCATAAGAATAATTGCAAGATCAGGCTAGTCTTGGGTCGTTGGACATAGTTTAGATCCCATCCACTCCACTCCCAAACTCGTCTCACTCTAACAATCCATCCACTCCACCTCCACCTCCACCACCAGACGTTGAGATGGCCACTTCCATGAAGTTACCTAATTTCCATGTTATTGGGAATGAAGATGTGGATCAATTCCGGTTTGTTACAGACATTGTATGGACAATGGAGTAGATTAATAATGAGGATGTTAATAAAGCACAACTGGCTACTTCTTTTCAATACTACGCATTGGATTGGTACATAAGGTATGTGGTGATGAGCCCTAATGCAACAATTGATAATATGAAGGCCACATTGAAGGAATAGTTCAAAAATCCGAAATCCGTTAAAAGAAACCATGTGGGAGGCAGATCAACAGCTGAAGCGCACCATTAGGTATGGAGTATTCAATATTGATGATATGAAGCACAAAGAGTGGTTCATTGCCATGATATTGCTGCATCTGTGCCAGCCCTTGAGTTAGCAGAAGATTGTAGTAGAGGCCGAAACTATAGAAATTGCAATGAACCTTGTAAATTTATGTAGATGTTCTATGCTTGAAGAAACTTTACTTTTATCAACAACAATCACATGAATTTACAAGTAAAATGCAGATAGAACATACCAGTGATCCTTTAGAAGACAAGTCAAAAATAGATAAAGGTGATGGTGCGTTACGGCGGTCAACAAGATGCTTCAACCAACAAAGACTTCACAGTCAGCCAACCCAGCATGTGTCACAATAGTCCTCAAAACAGTCACACGGTCAGCTCAAAAGTCAACCTCAGAAAAAGTCAACACTGCCCAGAAAAGTCAACACAAAGCAGCAGCACTAAAAGTCAATGCAGCACAACTTCTGGTCAACCTTTGACCTCGATTTCTATGCCAAAGAGTACGACCTCCTTAGATCGAAGTCTCCTCCAAAATTCAGCCCAATCGGACCATGCGTTGACCAAAGTCAATGCTGGTCAAACTTCCCCAGAAACCCTAACCACAGATTTCTGGCTGCAGTAAATTTCGTCCTGCTTGCTGCAGTAAACTTCGTCCTTCTTGTTGTGGTAAACTTCGTCCTTCTTGCTCCTTAGATGCTCGTATAGGAGGAGGAGATGTGTGTTGAGATGAGCGGAAAAATGCTCCAACGTTGACCCTATAAATACCAATCATGAGAGGTGTGTGACACATCTGCTGCGGGTAGAAACCTTAAGGCCTACCTGCACTTAAATTTATTATAAATAATAAATTCAAAATAAATGTTCTTCTCATCATATTAAAATCAATTCTAGATCAATTTTACACCTCTCTGAAAGAGGAATCCAATACAAATATTGGAATCTTCATCTGAGCATCACAAGATGGATTTTGGACCTAGTTGTCCAAATTTAACACTCCCTCTCAACTAGGGAGAACTCCATCCACCAGTGCAATAAAACATCGTGCGTCATCCCACCATAACTTTCTTTGTTGGCCTCTTTATTTCAGAGCAGAAGTGGGTTAGTCACAAAGACATCATTCCCGGCTGACAAATTCAGCCCAAAGGTCAAAACCTCTATCGGACTCACAAAGAGTCTCCAACCAACCCAAAGTTGGTTCACCTGACCCGAAGTCAGGCGGAGGTCCGAGACCTCACTAGACTTGATCCCAGATCAAGTGGTTGGACCGTGCCATCCTATATAGAGAGCACGGCAATCTCTGATGCGTCCATTAGTCTTTGCTACTAGTCTCTAGCTTTTCCCACTTCATTGGCTGAATGAGAGGTACTTCCCATGAGCCCTGTTGGGGTTCCAATGTTATGGCTAGATAGGCAAGACCAAAATACTGGACAATATCATAACCACTTTGGGATCCTAGGATCTAGCCCTCCTGGATCCAAAGAGGGATCTCTCCATAAATACAAAGAATGATATATCTTTGAAGCTCAAAATGAGGTATTAGGCTAGGTATGAAGCACAAGGGGGGTTTTAAATTGGTTTGGTTGTTGGGTTGAGTCAGAGATCATTAACTGAGAAGGTTATGGAATGAAAGGAACAAAGCAGCAGGATGTTTCGGCAAAAGAGAATAGATCAAGAAAGTGTCATCCATTGGGCTATGGAGTCATGAAAGGGGATTACTTGCATACAACTAAGCAAGGCTTTCCATAGGGCAAGCCATATATACCAAAGGATCTTTCAAATAGATGGTGGAATGGGACAATAAGGAGTGAAAGTGAAAGAAAGAAAGAAACCAATTTCTGTCTGGAGATCAGGTTATATATCATTTAAATCCAGACCTGCTTTGACATACTTTCAAGGAAAAACAGAGTTAAGATTTAACACAGAACTAGCCCTAAGATCAGAAAAGGGCTTTTAACCTTCAATTCTTTTCACACTAGCTCAAGGGATCTTAGAAAGGCCAATCTGTTGGAAAAGGACCCTAGTGGACAGGGCTTACACTAAATCTCTGGTATCCCAATTCTTGTAGCTTAAACCCAACCAGAACATCTAAGCAACAAACCCCAAATTCACACATCAGTAAGCATGGGCTAGACCAACCTCTTTAACTGGTTAAATTACATGAATTTTCTCTTAGATACATAGTAAGCAGAAAACATCAAAGACAAGAAGAGCAGTGGGCATTAGGGTACCATGCAAGGGTATATCCTAATCCTGATTACTGATTCTTATCAGAGAAATATGAATGGCATGATTTAAACATGAAATAAGTAAAGGAAACATCACCCGTAACATAGACCAGGATCCTGTGAAATGTTTGATAAATTGATGTGCAAAACCAATCACATACTCTGAGCTCAATGGTTGTTACAATCCAAACTTTCTCCTCCCAACCTACTAAATTACAAACTACTCAGCTACTTTCCTCCAATAACTGTTCTAACAGCTAAAAGAATCCCTACAACTAATCAACAACAACAACAACCTTTACAATATGTTCTTCAAGGGTTCTTATAGGAAAATGAGATAGCAGGAATAGATGTGAATTAAATTGACTCATTAAGACAGAGTGGAGGCAGAAGGTCAAGCCCACTCTGCTTAATGGCCCTGCATCACTGTATGTACTCTGCAGTATGGTCTGGGAGTCTTTGTTAGGTTGATATTTGACCTCAAATGTGTTCTTTGAAGTCCTCTTGGATGTATGGTACTCTGTGGTAGCCTTTTGAAATAAGTGACAGGGATGGAAAGTCTGCAGGTCTCCATGCTTCCATAACTGTGGTCCTGATATTCTTTAGAAGCTTCTGTCAGTGTAATAACTTTTTAAGGGCTCGAGGAGGCATGGAGAATGTTGTAAGTAGGAGTCCTTTCTGAGAAAATATGTTCTGCTGTTATTGAGACACAGATATGACCTGTCAGTGTGCTTTGGTCTTCAAATTGTGGCTTCTCCCTTTGAGCATGGGATTAAGGCGTTAAATATTCAATAACCAGCTTTAACCCCTTTAATTTTTCTCTGTTGCTTCTACGATGATCGTCTCTGCGCTCTGAGTCACAGTGACCGTGACCGCGAAGACAGAGTGAATATCTCACACTGTAATCCCTGCAAAAACATGATAAAATTGTTATAAAATCCCAGGGAGGTGGTGGAAAATTGTTGTGGAGGCCTGTGGAATGGTGGCGGAATGGTGAATGCAAGTGAAAATGGGTGGAAGAACCATGCAGAATGGTGGAAGAATGAACTGATGAAGATTTGGTGCAGAGAGAGTCGCGGACCATCCAATCAGATGAACAGATGATGATCAACGGTGAGGATTGCAAACGGAGGTGTTAATAGTAAGTTGGGCAAAAGAAATAACACCTTAGTGTTAAAACCCAAATTTTAGTGTTTGCGTGAATTCACAAAGAAAAACGATGAAAATGAATGGAAGTCGGGAACCTCTAGTGGTGGGACCCAGAAGGCGGAGGGCGATCGATTGTGGGTCGTTGGATCGCAGGAGGCGATCAACGGTCGGGATCATCCAATGAAACTCTATGAAAGTCCGATTGAAGGAATATGAATGAAATGCGCGATGTGATATGGGTCGTTGATCTGATCAGATGGACAACTGAGATTGATGATGGAGGCTGTGGGAGCAAAGGGGAAGGAAGGTGGTTTAACTGGTAAAACCGTTGGTGTTGCGCTGCAAAAGAATGGTTTTGCGACATCTTCGAAAAAACGTGATATACATTGTTGCATGACGCATGGGAAACAAAATCGCCTTCATCGCGTGATTTTGAAATGTTAAAGCCTGGACACGAGATTCACGCGATATGCTTTCTGACCATTGGATGTGGAGCAAAAAGATTGAATGGCAGAGGAGCAAGCGCGACATGGGAAAGTGCACTGGCGGTTAGGTAGTGGAAAGTCAAAGGCGGGTTAGATCCCAGCCGTAAGATCTAAAGAATGGATGGTCAAGATTTAAGAGGGTGTAGGAAGGCAAAAAGGGGTAAATAAAAGGGCGGGATGAATGAGAGTCGTTGGATCTATGGAGATCAACGGTGGAAAATCAATCGCAATTGGAGGAGGTAGGGGGACGAAACTCTTGAGTTTTGAACTTGCGATTACATCAGGGCCGTTGGATCGTTGGAAGGATCAACGGTGGAGATTTGACCCGAGGGGGGAAAGACGAGGGTGAATGGGTGGAGTGAGGAGTAATCTGGATCGTTGGATCATGATAGATGGACGGCTCAGATAAAATCGAGACTCGCCAATCGGCGGGGGTCAAAAGCGATGGGATTGTTGCGATTGGTGGTGATGCGATTATGCGATAGCCGTTGGATCAGAATGATAGATCAATGGTCTACATGTAATCGAAGGGGTGAATGGGGAGAAGCGATGGGCATGATGCACGGTTGGCGCTGACCGTTAGATCTATGGAGATCAATGGCTCAAAACGCGCCTGCGGTCTATAGAACAAAAGACCTCGCATCGGAGAAATTCAAGCTAACAAAGGAAATGGCTCGCGATGAAAGTCCCGATTGCGATTAGCACCTAGGGCCTTAGCGTTTGGTTCTGGGCGCGGGTCATGTGTGGGGAAGTGGTTAAGGGGCTTAGCCAAAAGGGGCTTAAGCCTTATATGTAAAATGAGTTTTTTTAGGCCAAAAAAGAGGATTTTTAAGGCTTAAAAGGGTTTTCGATAGAGGGAATAAGGGTGTTTTAAACCAGATAAGGGGTATTATAAGGTTTTAAAGGGGATTTAGGGTGATTTGGAGGGTTAATGGGAATTTTGAAAGGGGAAAAAAGGTGATGAAAATAGAGGTTTTGAGGGGACAAAAATGGGCAAATGGAGGCATTTTTTAGCATTCTTCTTCACAAAAAACAGGGTTTTTTTAACTAGAAATAGTAATGAGGATTCTTCAAAGGGAAAAAGACATAGGAGGCTTCAAGAATGATATGTTTTCAGAGGAAATGTATTTCTTGAAGGCTCAGAAACATTTTAGCCACCTGTTTACTTGTCAAAAATCTCATAGGTGGCTAACAAGCCCTAAACTCAATGGGTAGGATGCATATGGGGCACAGATAATGAGAGGTGAACCAACTCAATAATCGCAATGGTGGGATCCAAGCACACCAACAAGGTTTTTCATGCCTAGCCTTTTGGTTGCTCATAGCTCCGAGAAGCTGTCCCCAAAGCCCCCTAGAGCTCCTCGAGCTCATCGTCCAACAGGACCCACATCATAGGGTCGTTCCACGATACCAAGTCTCTCACGGAAGGCTAGGAACTTGACCTTCCCCAGGGGCTTAGTGAGAATATCTGGGACTTGCTCATCAGTTCCTATATGATCGAGCCTTACGGCACCTCGATGTACCATATCCCGAATGAAATGGTACCTGATATCAATATGCTTGGATCGGTCGTGGAACACAAGATTCTCAGTCAAGCGAATCCCACTCTGATTATCACAGAGTATCACCCTGTTATCTAGCACATGCTCGAACAACTCACTGAAGAGCTTTCGCAACTAGATTGCTTCACAATAGGCCATACTTGCTGCAATGTATTCGGCCTCTACGGTGCTCAAAGCCACCAACTTCTTCTTCCTGCTCATCCATGAGATCGAAGCAAAACCAAGATTGAAGCAGCATCCCGATGTGCTCTTACGATCCACCACACTGCCAGCCCAATCAGCATCAGTATAACCAAGGAGTGTCATGCTCCCGGCAGTGTATCTCAGCCCATGGTTTATTGTGCCCCAAAGATATCTCAGAAGATTCTTGGCACCAACCGAGTGAAAGTGATGAGGCTCAACCATCTGTTGACTCAAGGTGTTCACTGCAAAACATATATCTGGACGACTGTTCACTAAGAACATCAGGGCCCCTACGAGTTGACGATACTCAGTAGGATTTGCCAATATGGGCCCAGCAGCGCTGCCACTCAACTTCTTGAAGTTGAGCTCCATTGGTGTTGACACGGACTTGCAGTCCACCATACCAAATCTTTCTAGAAGTTTTACAATGTATTTTCCTTGAGAAAGGAAAATCTCGCCAGGTCTCTGCTAGACCTCTAGGTCTAGGAAGTAGTGCATCGGTCCTAGGTCGTTCATCTCGAACTCATCAGCAAGCTCCCTCTTGCATTGATGAATGAGAGGGTCAGCACCTGTCACGAAGAGGTTGTCCACATACAACACTAGAATGAGAGGCTTCCCCTGGACAACCTTGAAGTAAAGGTTTGAATCAGCATTACTTCAACTGAAGCCCAGCTTCATCAAGTAGCTATCTATCCTCTCATACCAAGCTCTGGGTGCTTTCTTCAACCCATAGAGGGCTTTCTTCAACCTACAGACATGGGTGTCCCAATCTTGGACTTCAAACCCCAGAGGTTGTTCTACATACACCTCTCCCTTTATTGCACCATGTAGAAAAGCGGTTTTGACATCCATCTGATGAAGACTCCATCCTTGCGTAGAAACAAGGGCTATGATTGATCAAATGGTGGTATATCATGCCACAGGTGAAAATATGTCATCATATTCTATTCCTTCCTTTTGAGAGAAGCCACGGGCAACAAATCTTGCCTTGAACTTTTCAGCACTTCCGTCAGATCCATGCTTGATCTTGTAGAGCCATTTTGCAGTGACAACTCATTTGTCCTTCCATCTTGGAACCAAATCCCAGACATCATTTTTCATTATGGACTCATATTATTCATGCATAGCATCCTTCCAGAGTTGATGCTTTACGGCTTCCTCAAAATATCCAGGTTCAGATTGTACAATAGTACTCATGGCAGCCAGATACCCTTGGTATCTACACAGCTTCTTGCTTTCTCGAAATGTCCCCCTCGAGGCAACATGTCCCTCAGCATCTTTGAGAGTGTCCCTAAGCCATGATGGTCTCTTTCTCATTGAAGGAGATGGATCGATTGGGTCCATTGGTCCTTCAGCGTCATACATTGTCTCATCCTACGGTTCTTCTTGATTTCCAGGCCTTGCTTCATGATTTTCCTCAAATCTCAAAATATCTACTACTTTCTTCATGGAAGCATCTTTGTCAAAAGTGACATCATGGCATATCTCTACTTCCCTTTGACTAGGTACATAGACTCTATAGGCCTTAGAAGTTTCGTTGTAGCCCACAAATATTCCTTTCTTCCTAGAAGCATCCAACTTACTTCTCTTTTCTTTTAGCACATGAAAATAAATAGGACATCCAAAAACTCTAAAATGCGAGACATCAGGTTTCTTACCAGTGAAAACCTCTTCGGGAGTTTTGGAGTCCAGAGCGGAATGAGGGCATCGGTTTTGAATGTATATAGTAGTATTCACAGCTTCTCCCCACAGAAACTTTAGTAGACCCTTGTCACATAGCATGGCACGGGCAGCTTCCACAATGGTCTTGTTCTTTTGTTCAACAACGCCATTCTGCTCAGGAGTATAGGCAGTAGTGGTCTACCTCTTAATGCCAGCTTCTCTGCAAAAATTCCTTGAACTCATTTGACTCATATTCAGTGCCATTGTCAGTCCCCAAAATCTTGATCTTCTTCCCTGTCATATTTTCTACCAAGGCTTTGAAGGTATGGAACCACATGAAAGCCTCATCCTTCTTCTTCAAGAAGTATATCCAGGTTTTGCAGGAGAAGTCATCAATGAATTTCATATAGTAAGAACATCCTCCCAGGGATGTCATAGGTAGCATACCAGATAGATCAAAATGGACCAGTTGCAAAATATCATATGTCTTTGTGACACTTGAGGGGAAAGGTCCCCTTGTATGCTTTCCTTCGGCACAACCCTTACATACACCTTCATGATTATTTCCAAATTTGAGCATCCCTGTCACCACCTTCCTTGCTTTAGGAAGGGCCTTGTAATGAAGGTGTCCAAACCTCCAGTGCCATAGCTCAGTTTGTTGGATAGTATCACATGTCATAGCTCCTAGTGGACTTCCTCCAACCTGGTAGAGTGTTCCAACTCTAAAACCAATCACGATAGCTTCCTTGAGATTCTTCTTCCACATGCGCACCATTCCATCAGTGAATGCCACATTGAAACCTTTGTCTTCCATGGCTGGTATAGATACAAGGTTCTTCTTCAATTTTGGTACATAGAGTACATCCTACAAATGTAGGACTTTTCCTTGAGACAAGTGGAGGGTCACAATCCCTGTCCCTTTCATGGGATATGTGGCATTATCTCCAAGGATAATTTCCAGATTAGTATCTTTCTCAACCATGTCAGAAAGTGCTTCCTTGAACCCAGTGATGTGTCTTGAGGCACCACTATCTATCAACCAGACATCCATAGTGTCAGGCGGGGATGCAACAGAGAGGGCAGATACAAGAATGTATTCATTTCTTTTATCAACAACATTTGACTCCTCATACCTGTAGTTTCTAGACCTTTTGAAAGGTTGATTTTTTCCGCCAGAGGGAGCCTTCCTCTTTCCTTTGGACCTGTTGTTTCTTTGATTTCCATTCCTCCGGTTGTTTTTCTTGTCATCACTATCAGGAGAATCCTTCTTGAAAGGAAATTCTCTAGCATGATGACCTGGCCTATGACAATTGAAACAATTGTAGTTCTTTCCTTGGGCCCTTGCTCTTCTTTTGTTCTTTGAACCACCAGAGTTCTTCTTTCTAGAATGAGCAGCATAGGCAGCATTTCTGTCATTTTCGTATTCCTTCATTCTTGTCTCTTCTTGCATGCATCTTGACAGTAGCTCATCAAAGTTAGGAATTGTATTATTATTGAGAATGGTAGTGTTGAATACTTTCCATTCATATGGGAGCCCTCCAAGTGCAGTGAGTACCATCTCACGATCAGATATTTTCTCCCCAATAGCCAACAGATTGTTCTTGATCTCGGTCAGTTTCAGAAAGTATGTTTGAACAGACTCATCCTTGCCTTTCTTTAGATTCCTCAATTGACTTTTGAAGAATAGCATCTAGTTTGCATTGTTTACTTTGAACATTTGTATCAACTTATCATACATCTCTTTGGATGTGCCTAGCTCAGATATGTAGGCAACTAGACTTTTATATATGGATTCCCTGATCATTAGCTTTGCTTTGATCTCCCCCTTCTTATACTTGGTTTTAGCAGCAGTAGTAGTAGTGGATGGAGGTTCTTGTATCTTACCCAGTACATAGTCCATGAGATCATGGTCTTCTAATTTGAGATCTAATATCATCTTCCAAGCATGGAAGTCATTCCTTCTAGTCAGCTTGTCATCCTCCTTGAAGCCATAACTTGTGGAACCCATTTTTCTCTTTTGGTGATTGCTATAAGTTAGGGCTTGTCTTCACCTCAGCTCTAAAACCATGTAAATTTATGTAGATGTTCTATGCTTGAAACAAATTTACTTTTATCAACAACAATCACATGAATTTACAAGTAAAATGCAGATGGAACATACTAGTGATCCTTTAGAAGACAAGTCAAAGACAGATAAAGGTGATGGTGTGTTACGGCGGTCAACAAGATGCTTCAACCAACAATGAATTCATGGTCAGCCAACCCATCATGTGTCACAACAGTCCTCAAAACAGTCACATGGTAAACTTAGAATTCAACCTCAGAAAAATTCAACGCTGCCCACAAAAGTCAATGCAGGGCAGCAACACTAAAATTCAATGCAGCAGAAATTTTGGTCAACCTTTGACCTCGATTTCTGAGCCAAATATTATGGCCTCCTTAGATCAAAGTCTCCTCCAAAATTCGACCCAATCGGACCATGCGTTGACCAAAGTCAATGCTGGTCAAACTTCCCCAGAAACCCTAACTACAGATTTCTGGCTGCAGTAAATTTTGTCCTCCTTGCTGCAGTAAACTTCGTCCTTCTCGCTACGGTAAAATTCGTCCTTCTTGCTCCTTAGATGCTCGTATAAGAGGAGGAGATGTGTGTTAAGATGAGTGGAAAAATGCTCGAACATTAACCCTATAAATACCAATCATGAGAGGTGTGTGACACATCTGCTAGGGGTAAAAACCTGAAGGTCGACCTACACTTAAATTTATTATAAATAATAAATTTAAAATAAATGTTCTGCTCATCAGATTAAAATCAATTTAGATCGATTTTACACCTCTCTGAAAGAGGAATCCAATACAAATATTGGAATCTTCATCTTAGCATCACAAGATGGAGTTTGGACCTAGTTATCCAAATTAAAAAAATCTGTGTGGGAGGCAGATCAACAGCTGAAGCAGACCATTACGTATGGAGGATTTACTATTAATGATATGAAGCACAAAGAGTGGTTCATTGCCATGATACTACCGCATCTGTGCCAGCCCTTGAGTCAACAGAAGATTGTAGCAGAGGCCGAAACTGTAGAAATTGCAATGAACCTAGAATCTTCCATGGTACCAGCTATACAGATCAGGGCCCCACAGATCCAAAGCCAGTTAGAGGCAATGCACTTAGAAATACAAAGTCTACACAAAAATAAAGGAAAGGATGTATGTGGGGATGTATGGTGTATACATTGTAAAGTTTCCGGGCATCACAACGATTAGTGCCCCAAATTCAATGACTATCTAATAGTTGGAGGACCAAGACCACTAAAGAGCGTGGCAGGACCAAGCAAAAATCCTATGTTATGGTGCATGATTTTTCAAGCAATGTGTATGCACATGATAGACTTATGCTTGAGGATTGCTAAATATATCCCTAAGCTTAAGAAAGCTTTCTGCAAATTTTTCTCATCGATGGGACATGAGGAGCAACACTGTCGCAACTTCGATTTGATGATTGACCATGCTGATATATATAGGATGCAGACATAACCAACCTCACCTACATCCCTATCTGGGTGTGGTGCATACCAAGTAGAGGAGGAGGAAGAACAGGATGAGCTGGTCAAGGAAGGGGGCAACTCATTTGCTATAATTATGGAAATGTGGGTCATTGTGCACACGAATGTACGATCCCAACATAGCAATCTTGTAGGTATTGTAGACAATTTGATCATGTTATTGAAGATTTCCTTGTCTTGATTGCAAAAATGTAGGAAAATAAACCACAGAATCCCACTCAAAATATTTAGATTGTAAGCATTGAGCTACGCGAAGAAAAACCAAGTGTGAATATCATTACTAGGAACGATGCATCCAGCGGTGAAGACAAAGGGACAAAGCCTGATATTGATATCTAGATCCGAAAAGCACCTGAAAAGAAGGAAGGATTCAACTTACAAAGAGAAAGGGAAACTTTTGCGGAAGCGAAGAAGGATTTCACGGAGGTGGGTGCCTCAATGTCTAAACCATAAAGCAAGCCTATGGACGTGGTCGAAAGAGATTAAGAGATAAAGCCCTTCCTGTAAGCTTCTATCAAATTGTTACGCAATAAGAAGGTTGGCGAGAAACTCTAAGCATTAATAGACTACTGCATAAAGAAAGAACAACCCTAGATGGAGCAGAAGGTTGTTAATAAGATTTATAAGAATAAAATAAGAACTGGATGGGAAATAAGCTTGACTCCTGAGATTGTTGCATACGAGATGGATCTTTTCATTCTGGATCTAGGATCGGATGTGAATGTCTTACCAAAGATGACGTGGCAATGAATGGGAGAACCTAAGTTGGAGTGGTCCACTATCAAGTTGCGCATTTTGAATCAGCAAAATCTTATACCACTAGGAAGGTTCTCACAAGTAGTAGTGGATATCGAAGGAATAAGGGTACTCACAGAGTTTGAAGCTATCCAGATTGTTGATGATAGCAACCCCTATCTTGTGCTGTTGGGTTTGTATTTATCTATCGATATGGGTGACATCATCAACCTCAAGCATAGAAGTATGTGTTTGAAAGTAATGGAACAAGGGTTGTGGTCCCCCTAGACCCTACAGAAGGAGAAAGATATACAGAGTCAATGCTCACAGATGATGATGTTGATCATATATATAATTTTACTACATGGGATGAAGAATGGATCAACCTGACAGTGGATGGAAGATTTAATTGGGAGAAGGATAGCTCCTTCTTTTCAGATTCATATGAGGAACTGGAGAACTGGCAGAACTAGTTACATGAAGTCTCTATGTTGCGCTGCAATCGGGTGACAAAATCTCTTCGATGCATATCCTCAGAAGTATGAGATTTTCCTTTTTATGATGGTTTGAATAATGTTAATCTATTATTAGAAGAACTTGAGAAAGTTGTTCCAGCATCACAGCAGTTCCATGCACTTCATATAGCTCTATGCTCGACCCAAGCCTGCTGGTGGGAGACACACAAAGGTAACTTGGCTAACTCGGAAGAATGCACCTGCGATTTGAACATCCAAATAACATAATGGGAGAGACCTATTCCCAAGAAAGTGATTCACGTAAACATATGGTTACATGGACTAAAGCTTGGGGTGAAGAACCAAAGCTAGAATGGGTGCATATATTCATCCACACTTTGGGGAATGTGCCTATGTACTGGTACCTCAAAACTGAGATGCGACGAGGAACCACCGAATGGACTGTGCTGACAGAAATTTTTATCAGGACCTTTAGTTTTTAAAGTGGGTTTGAATGCCTTGATGAGGCACTACATGATATTCAGGAAGTCATCTTTGACACCAAAAAACCGTCAGTTGAGCACGCCTTGCCAGCATGGGACATGCAGATGAAGGACATCGTTGACTATCGAAATTTGCCAATTGAAGATAACGAAGAAGACCCAAGGAACATTATGATCCCTGATTCTGAAGGACAACGCGTACTTTTTGGACCTTGAGTCACTAGATGTAATTAATCCTCTGAATATTCGGCAAGTCAACATTAGCTCAAAGGAACTGCCAAAATTAGCAAATATAGGGGACTACTAGGATGACGATACAATGGGTATGGTTGCTGACATATTGACTAAATATCAGGAGTTGTTTCCTACAAAATATTCTGAGCTGAAGGGGATATTAGGAGATCTCGAGGTAATGAATATCACCTTGAAACTAGATGTGTGACCTGTGAAGTAGGGCCCATATATGTTGAATCCCAAATACATACAAAAGGTCAAAGATGAATTAGACAAAATGGTTTTTGTATGGATCATAGAATTGTTGGAAGAACCATATTGGGTAAGCCCTATAGTAGTGTAGGACAAGAAAACCAAGTGAGAAATAAGGATTTGTGTGGATCTGCACAAATTGAATGATGCTTGCGTACATTAACCATTCCCAACCCCATTTTCTGATGAAATTCTGGACAATGATGGAGGGAAGGAGGCCTACTCATTCACGTATGGTTTCTCTGGATACTAGTAGATAAGAATCACGTTGGAAGAAAGAAGCAAGAAAACCTTTGCAACAGATTGGGGATCCTTTCAGTACAGATTCATGCCATTCGGTCTGCAGAATGCACCAGTTATTTTCTCATGCGTGGTAGTAGTTGAGTTCAAAGAATACATCAATAAACTCTTAGAAGTATACTTTGATGATTGGACTATATTTGGATTATTGAAGAAGCATGTATCAAGCCTGTGCCTGATCTTCGATGCTTGATGGAAGTATCAAATCTCTCTCAATCTAAAAAAGTGTATATTTTACGTCCCCTTCGGGATCTTGCTAGGTCATATTGTTTTCTAGCAAGAATTGATGGTGGCTACAACAGAGAGCGTTGTTATTGTTAACTTGGAAGTTCTTGAAAATGTAAAACAGTTGAACTCAATTTTGGGGCATATAGGGTATTACCGGAAGTTTATTCAAGGCTACGCGATGATCACTACACCCATGGAGAAGTATCTAAAGAATGATGCCTCATATTTTTTGGAAACGAACTCCCAAAATAGCTTTGAATTGTTTAAGGAGAAGATGATCACTGCGCTCATATTGATCTTTCCAGAATAGACAAAGGAATTCCATGTCAATTTCGGTGCCTCCTGCATCGCGCTAGGATTTTTCTTAGGGCAACCATGAGCTGAGGATATTGACCACCCTATTGCATTTATAACTAGGAAATTTTCAATTCCAGAGCATAAATACTTGAACACATAGAGGGAAAGATTAGCTATGGTATATGTGCTGTAGAAGTTCTTCCACTATCTGCTTGGAGGTCATTTTAAGATGTTTAGTGACCAATCTTCCTTGAAGTACCTGGTCAACAAGCCTGTGTTGAGGGGGCGGGGGGGAGATCTGTAGATGGTTGTTGTTGTTTAAAGAGTATGACTTTGAAGTAATTGTGAAACTTGGGAGACTGAATGCTGGGCCGGACCGTCTATCATGCATTGAAAGTGGAGAAGATCCAACTAGCTTGGAAGATGGCTTACCATACATGCATCTATTTTCCATTAAGGTAGTCGATTATCACTTTTCATATATTATTCATTTTTTTACCACTGGAAGTGGGCCCACGGAATATATGATGAAACAGAAGAAAGACCTAGTCACACGCACAGCTGATTTTACCTTGATTATTGGCCAGCTGTACAAAATTGGCGCAATTGAAGTACTAAGGAGGTATGTGTTGGAATTTGAAAGACAAGATATATTAGCCAAGGGTCATGGAGGAGCTGCAGGACATCACTATGCAGGGAAAGAAACTACGTTGAATATTTTACGGGCTGGGTTGTGGTGGCCCATGGTGCACAGTGACGCATATGAGTATTGTCGCGCTTGTGATGTATGTCAAAGGATGGGGAGACTATCGCGTAGAGCTGAGATGCCCCTGCACCCACATGTGCCTTTGCAAGCTTTTGAGAAATGGGCTATTGATTTTTTTGGCCTTATCAACCCTTTAGGAAAGAAGACAAGTGCGCTATACATAATCACTATGACAGACTATGTGACCAGATGGGTAGAGGCTAAGATGGTGAAGGATTGTAGTGCACTTCATTTTTTAGAACATCTTGACTCGGTTTGGGTGCCCTAATATTTTGATGAGTGATCAGGGTGCACACTTTGTGAATGAAACTATTCAAGTTGTGACTAAAGAATGTCAGATTCATCATCAGAAGAGTACACTATATCATCCACGAGAAAATGGTAGGGTGGAAGATTTTAATAAGATATTGGAGACCATGCCCATTAATATTCACAATGCCAATCAAAATGATTGGGATGTGTGCATACTTGTGGTTCTGTGGGCATACAGAACCATGTGAAAAATTTTTATAGGGAAGACACCTTTCAAAATGGTGTATGGGCAAGAAGTTGTTATTCCTATGGAGTATATTGTCCCAAGCTTTCACATTGCAGCGATCACTAATATGGATGAGCATGATATTATGGAAGAACGATTGTCACATTTGGTCACGCTGTAAGAGGACCGATTCATTGCAGGTTTCCATGGACAGGTGCAAAAGGCATGCGAAAAGGTTTGGTATGATAGGCACATTAGACAAAAGGTATTTAAATAAGAGGATTTGGTGTTTTTATATGACAAAAAGTTTGCATGCCACCTAGGGAAGTTCAAAACACATTGGCTCAGACTGTATATTGTTAAGGAGATCACATAGGGAGGTGTGGTATGCCTAGCCATATTAAGTAGAGAAAACCTTCTTGGGTATGTAAATGGAAGTTGGTTGAAACCATACAGGGATGACCCTCTCCCTGCGAACACCAAATGACTATATGGCCGAAAGTACGAGTATGCGCAATGATAATGGTGGATGCATAGACAAGTGGGGCGATCACACAGTAGTTGTGCCAGAAGGTTGAATCAGTCATAGAGGTGCCAAATTATAGCCATTGGAACAATAATTGTGGATAATACATCTTTTTTATATTTTGGAGGAGTGTCTAAACTGCATTTAATGAGGATATTATGCTATATTTCGAGTCATTTTAGCATTTATGGGGCTACATTAATGCACATCAGACTGTTTAGGCCGCGCCTACATTATAAATATATCAGGAAGGGTCGCATTAGTTCCATTTTATTTCCATGTGATTTGTGTTATTTTCTCTCTGAGTGTTTTCTAAAGATTATCTGTGGACTCGATCTGCTTTTTTAGGAGGAGTTGTGGCACCGAGGATTGGGGTACCTAATTCCGCCAAGTATGACCGCCACTAAACCTACCCCTTCTATGTCACAAGCCAAGGAGACCCTTGTGTAGGCTACTGAGACCCTTGCGATGGTCACTGAAACCCCTATGCTTGCATCCAAGCTGTATAAATCTAAGAAGGGGCAGTCCTCGGGGTCCCAAAATTCACCATGCCAGAAGAACCCTAAGCCTCGGTTGACCATTGTTGAGCACCAAAAGAGGCCTATGACTGAATTTCCTGAAAAATTTATGGAAGAGGATGTCATGGAGGTGGTCGATCCCATATCGCATATCTAGCACCATGCAAATCCTTGGTGAAGGTCCCAAAAGACTTAGACAAGGTGCATTCGTATATCGACATGTCATTGATCCCTGAAGATGTGCCAGTTGAAGGAGATATGTTTACAAAGATCCCGCTGTTGAAAATGGAAGAATGGGACATGGCTTATGAGGAGAAATTCCCTAAGCGTGCACCCTCCATGTACTTGGAGAAGATCCCCAATGGTAGTGGGGTGGTGAGGGTTGAGCTGATGTCCTGGGCACTTGGCCTTAAGAAATCGAGGTTATTGAACCTCTTGCATGTTCCTCATTTTGGGTGCAGCCCTATCAATGACATATGTGTGCGCCAACTGCTCGCCTTGGTGCACAAGGACTTCTTATGGCTAGGAGGGTTGATTCCAATTGATGTTGCATTGATACATCGTATCACCAACCTGCCCAACTAGGGAAAGGACCCTACGACGGCTTTTGGAGGAAAAAATCCAAGAGAAAAAATATTTTGAGGATGTCAAGGAGAAATTTAAGGTCTCGTGAAATACCAGGGGGTTCCTAGTCCATGAGATCAATGACCCTGCAGTACATATTGGCACGCTGTAATATCCCAAAATAGGAAAATCAGCAATACTTTCATAGAAAATGCATTTTTCATAAATATGAGCATCAACAGAAAAATGCATCCAATGGATCCATTAGATCTAACATTATTGAACTTATATCTAAGATGAAATCAGAAATAAATGACCTTTGCCTAGTTAAACAGGCCTCCCATGCTCAAAACAGCTTAAAAATGATGAAACCCCAAGACTGCAACACACATAAACTACTGCATAAACATACTGTGAAGTTATTTGAGGGTTATGCTCAGAAAATGGAGAGAAAAATCATATCTTCTATTAGATTACTCAATGAGGCATAAAAACAGAGATCTAGTCTCTTTTCACATAGATCCAAGATGACCCGGCAAGGGTTTCTTGACATAAATGATATACAAGAAAGAATGTTGCAGATCTATGGCTGAATCACATTGTATAGCTGAAGCTCTGCATTAAAATGGCTGAAAATTCAAATAAATGGTTGTAGACTCTCCCACTAGCTTTCTAAGAAAAAGGTTGATCCTCCTCTTGGGAAACTAGCTCACAAAAGTGGGGGTTTAACCCCTCCCACTGCACACCTTAAGAAATAACATAGTTTCTGCAAGGGACTATGTTTTTGCTGAAGGTAACTTCTTGGCCTAACACCAGATAGTGGAAAATGCAGCTCAAAAATCTCCTCTTAGATTTCTTAAGCAAGATCTCCAAGGAGAGTAGGGAATCCTCGCATGAGAAAACCCTTGCACTAAACAGTGCAGAAAACTTAACTAAATAGCCAAAGAATGCAAGAAGTGTATAATATTCCATAATTCCCATATGAGTTCCATCTCCTCCATCATATATAGTTGATGAGCATCCTCACCAAGGGTCCCACCCCATTATGAGGTTGCTTTCATGCAAAGGCTCCTCCACCAAAATTACGTTGTCTCCATGTGCCTTGCTCATCCTTTTACAACACTATTTGATTTATTCAATCTTGACTGGATCAATCTTGACTAGATCAACCTTGACTGGATCTTCATGCCTTGTCTCCTTTCACACTCAAGGTGTCTTCATTTTGACTAGCTAGATTGATCTTCATTCACATTGATCTGTGTTCATTTAGGATCCACTCCTCATATAAAAATGTTGTTGACTTGGTCAAACTTGACTTTTTCCACACATTTTAGACCATGTTTACACATGTGGATGCTTGATCTAGTTATTACATGGTCCCTTTTCACACTATGATGGATTTTTATTCATACTTAAGCAACTTATGAGCCTCCTTGCCCATTTATTCATATATCTAGATTTTAAAAGAAAAAATAATATTCCTATTAGTTGCATGCTAATTTAGGAATATTATAGTCTTCCTCTCCAAAATGTTTCTTGTCCTCAAGCAACTACAAGGGTGCTGCATTCCCCTCCTCCTCTTGTGGCCTCCTCATTCAACAGTCTCCACAATTGCTTCAGATTTTCTGCAACAATTTTGTCTCCCAATGGTTCCTCCCAAGTGTGCAAGTTGGCCTTTGGTAAATAAACCAAATGGCTCTCATCATGAAAAAAAGGAAGGTATACATGGAAACCTTCTTTCTGATCAAGGGCCTCCTCAAGATAGAAGTGATAAAAATCATAGGGAATTTCATCATCAATGAAGGACTCCGGACCTCCATGCTATCATCCAAATGAAATGAATCACCTCCCAGCTTGGTAATTCATATAAAAATTCCTCCAAAATTCTCATGAGAGGTATGTTCCAAGTGCTCCAAACAATCATATGGCCCACCTCATAAAGAAACAAGTGATATATTATGGTAGCCATATACTTTCCCATGCGTCCCTTGAAACATGTAGTGAAAAATGTGTGGGAAATGTCTTTCCCCAAGGACACATTCAACTAATGTGCCTCTCCTCCAATCATGTCCCCAATAAAGATAAGAACATCTTCGGCATATGGAATCATAATTGAAATCATGCTAGCTACCATATAAAATAAGGGAAAAGGATAATGGTCTCTCATGTGCAACTAGTGCAGTTTTACCCCCCACTGCCATAGAATTTGGTATGACAAGTGTTTTTCCCAACACTTGTTTGCCGCCCCATCCTTCTTGCATGCTTGGAGAAGGTGCATGATATTTGGTGCTAATGAAGCACACCATGAAGAATACAACATCTTCCCAAAATCTCTTAAGGGATGGTCAACATCTCCATTGTTCATGGCCCAAAGTGGCTCATGAAACCCATAAGAAAAAGTGCCCCCTCTTGGAGCCATTACCTGCACATGAGTGTTAAGAAAATACAATTATAATAGATCATGATGTTTAGAAATATAATGTTTATCAGATACTTGGTTTAAATCAGCAATGTAGCTCATGGATGAGCTCTTTCTCACACTCAATGAATGAGGAGATGGTAATGATAACTCTTCCCAAGAGCTATGTTCCTCCTCAACCAAAAAATGATTCATGCACTTACTCATATGAGAATGCACCTCCTCTTTGAAGTTTTCCCACAAGAATCCATCTAAGATAGTATGATATGTTCTAATGAAACCAGTGGGTTTTGAAAGCAAGATTTTATAGGCTGCATTAAGTGGTTTCTCCTTGAGCTTGGAATCTCTAGCCAAATAGATCTGATCATGGGAATAAATGACTCCCTCAATTATTTTATACCTCCCATCCATCACTTGCCCATCAAGAACCTTACATGTGAAGAGGTCCTTGGAATATTCCATCAAAATTTGGGACTCCCAATAAGGATCTAGGCTCCCCAACAATGACAGTGTTGTAGAAATCTGAAGTGCAACCCCTGTCATAGCATGGCTCCCCTCTTTGGCATGCTTGATATCAAATTCACATGTTGGAGTACTAGTCAACCTCCCCTTGGAAAGTCCTTGTCTTCCAAAACTTCTTCAATTTAGCCCATGCATGCAAGAGTGTTGATATCCTCTTGCCATGTTCAGAAATCTCTTTGGTGAATGAAAATATCATTGGCTTCCCTGAAGACATGGATTTTCCATATGACATCATGTCTATGCCGTCATAGACTTCTGAATTCTCCTTTCTTAGCGCAAATAACTGAGTGGGAGATAGCAATGTCCAATTCAGAAAATTGTTTACCTCTCCTTTGAATCCATGAAAGATTCTCTACACTGTGCTAGCTTCTCCCAAGCATCCTTCCTTAGCCAAGTATGTATATGCTACCCATAGTTGAGAGAACACTTTAGTTTTCCTCCTATCAGGAGGTCTCCCCGATGGAATGCCTCCATGTAAAGAGACATCAAGGCATAGAGCAAGATGTGTATGTGTGCGGATAGATTTGTCCTTGTCATCCTTGCATAGATCCTCTTGCCTTCTTTGTGTATCAACCTTCTGAGATAAAGAGGGGTGTATTCTCCTCACCATATGATGCTTGCCCTCCTCTTTTCCTTCTTCGATCTTCAAGATCTCACCATTTGATAATGATGGCACATGCTGCACATGGATTGTGCCACAATATTTATATGTGAGATTATTTGGAACTCCTTGCAAGAGTGCAAGAGTTTCTCTCCTTGGAGCAAGTGCTCCATCTCCCTCTTCATGAGGTCCTAGATGTGTTCTTGTCATGACTGTGTTATCATCTTTAGCCTTCTCTTCCTTCTTTTCAATAATTGAAAATTCCTCATCATCAATAAAAGACCTTATATCTTGCTCTTCTTTTGAAGGAGGAATGTCGATGTCTTCCTCTTGAGAAGAAATACTTTCATGTAATGGAGACTTTGCTGTTGGAAACATATCATACAAGTTTCCATCCCCTTCAATGGTTTTATGAAATGGAGCTGAACTTAGGGACCCTTCCAATCCATGGAAAATTTTTGTTTGATGTGGTTTGACAAGCTCCATAGAAAGTGTTTCATAATATTTTTTATCAAACCTTTCCATTATTCTTCTAATGAGCTTTGCATAAGTAGGTGTATTTGCATTTTTTAAGGAAAAATATTCAAAAAACCACCAAGCATAAGCCTTACCCTCAAGATACAGTGCTACTACTTTGATGTCTAATTTTTCTAAAACTTGATGTTTTTGCACATAGGTGTCTAGCTCCTTCACCCAAGCCCTAGCCGAACATTTAGGTGATTCATCAAAAGTGGATAGAAAGAATCTACCCTCACCATGATTCTTACCCTTTGTGCTCCTTCCTTCTTTGATCTTGCAAAACCCTTGGAAGTTCATGTGATCTTTGAACCCCTTAGATTGAGCTTCATACTCTTGGAAATAATCACCAAGAGTCTCCTCCCTTGGCACATCTCCTTTCTGCTTCTTCTTCTTCATGAAAAAGTGGCTGATAGAGTGTTGTAAATCTAATGATGTGGCTGAATTCTCACACCCATAAGATGGGGAATTAGAGCTTTCCTCATGTACATATCTTTCAAATCTTGTTGAGGGACCTCTATGTCCTTCCCTCCTCATTTCTTTGATATCTTTGCTTCTATCCTACAGAGTTTGAAAGAGAAATGTTGAGAACCTCTTTCCTCTAGAAAAGGGTTTCCTTTGATTTCTCTTGCAAATATTCCTCCCCATGAGAAGACTCCATGATGGATGAAGAACACAGTCTGAGCCAAGATTAAGGCTCTGATACCACTGTAATATCCCAAAATGGGAAAATCAACAATACTTGCACATAAAACACATTTTTCAGAAATATGAGCATCAACGGAAAAATTCAGCCAATGGATCCATTAGATATAGCATTATTGAACTAAGATCTAAGAGGAAATCAGAAACAAATGACCTTTTCCTAGTTAAACAAGCCTCCCATGCTCAAAACAGCTTAAAAATAATGAAACCCCAAGACTGCAATAGACAGAAATTACTGCATAAAGAGACTGCGCAGTTATTTGAGGGTTATGCTCAGAAAATGGAGATAAAAATCATATCTTCTATTGCATTACTCGATGAGGCATAAAAATAGAGATCTAGTCTCTTTTTACATAGATCCAAGATGACCCAGCAAGGGTTTCTTGATAGAATTGATATACAAGAAAGACTGTTGTAGATCTATGGCTAAATCATGTTGTATAGCTAAAGATCTGCATAAAAATGGTTGAACATGAAAATAAATCATTGTAGACTCTCCCACTAGCTTTCCGGGAAAAATGTTGATCCTCCTCCTGGGAAACTAGCTCACAAAAGTGGGGGTTTAACCCCTCCCACTGCACACCTTAAGAAATAACGAAGCTTCTACAAGGGAATACATTGTTGCTGAAGGGAACTGCTTGGCCTAACACCAGATAGTGGAAAATGTAGCTCAGAAAGATCCTCTTAGATTTCTTAAGCAAGATCTCCAAGAAGAGTAGGGAACCCCCGCATGAGAAAACCCTTGCACTAAACAATGCAAAAAAATTAGCTAAACAGCCAAAGAATGAAAGAAGTGTAAACAGGCCACATACAAAAGATAATCTTCCAACATGCCCATATGAGTGCCATCTCCTCCATCATATATAGTTTATGAGCTTCCTCACCAAGGGTCCCACCCCATTATGAGGTTGCTTTCATGCAAAGGCTCCTCCACCAAAATTACGATGTCTCCATGTGCCTTGCTCATCCTTTTATAGTGTTGTTTGATTTAGTCAATCTTGACTGGATCAATCTTGACTGGATCAACCTTGACTGGATCTTCATGCATTGTCTCCTTTCACACTCGAGGTGTCTTCATTTTGACTAGCTAGATTGATCTTCATTCACATTGAGTTGTGTTCATTTAGGATCCACTCCTCATATAAAAATGTTGTTGACTTGGTCAAACTTAACATTGTCCACACATTTTAGACCCTGTTCACACATGTGGATGCTTGATCTAGTTATTACAAGGTCCCTTTTCACACTATGAGGGATTTTTATTCATACTTAAGCAACTTATGAGCCTCCTTGCCCATTTATTCATCTATCTAGATTTTAAAAGAAAAATTAATATTCCTATTAGCTGCATACTAATTTAGGAATATTACACACACTGATCCTTGCGGGCAAGATGATGCGGAAGTGTCATCCAAAGGAAGTTATGGCCCATGTAATTGCATTAGTTGGGTAGCACGAGAAGGGCATGCAATTCAACTGGTTTAAATACCTCTACACTGAATTTTTGGCCAATGTTCAAGAATTACATGAGGAAGGAAATCATTTCTATAATGCTCAATTGTTGCTAATAATCAGGCTAATTAGGTGGAAGATGCTGAAGGACACCCAGTTCCCTGACATTGAGTTGGACATGTGTGAAGCCACATGATATGCCATAGTATGGAATTCTAAGATTCGCTCCAGAATCACGGAGAATAAAATTTTTGGGTATTATTTGAATCTATACTATTTCAGCCGATGCAGTCAAAGCTGCGGTTGTCGCCGACCCTCTATGAGAAATATAAGCATGCTGCATATTTTAAAGGCATGTTTCATAACATGCACATCTGCATGAAGGGATTTGTGTAAGGAGTATGGTAAGAACTGTCATACATGGTCACAGAGGATGACTTGGTGCACATAACAGCAGATTGGTTGCCTACATGGTTAGAACTGCACACCACTGGGGGTGCCTCCGTATCTATGTTGAAGACTCATACCAAGATATGCACTACCAAAGAGTCAAATAATGACACTCAATAGAAGGACAAGGACACAGATACTAAGCCCAAACCCACCACAATGTGTGAAATGATTGATCTGTAGAAGGAAGCAGAGGAGAAAGATGGTGACACTACCTTGTCACCTATGACACAGACAACAAATTAACTATGATAGGATCTCGCGCCTCCCAAAGTGTGCATAAAAAGAGGAAGGGATCCAAGTAGGCAAGGACGAGGACCTGACCCTCATGGAAGACGACCTTAATGAGATTGAGAACACGATCAATACTGCCACTGAGGACCTCTTGAATGATGTGGAAGCAATGTACAAATCCGTGCTCGATGGTGTGCAGTCGAGTCTTCAGGAGCTAAAAATGAAAGTGATTACAATTCAAGAGAGTGTGAAGCAAGCGAGCCTATAGACAACAACCGTCGGACAAGCAAGCATGCAGCCAATCAACACTGTTATGTCGATAGAAAGCCATTTTTTCATGTCCTAGGGCCAACAGTCATAATGGAGAAGCCTACTTGCACACTAATGTGCAAGCCATTGTAGAGGTTGGCACTGATATGGCGATGCTACTGAGTGAAAAGCTTCATGCCATGCATACAATGATTGTGGATGAATTGTGGTTCCAGGATGTCCACACCTCCCAAGTTGTTACAGAGGTGTAGCAACAAGTATTGAGGATGCAGCAAGAGAAGCAAAGTGTAGAATAGGCTCAACAAGGAGCTGAAGATCAACGTGTTGTGCTACAATTAATGATTGATTGCTTGTGTAGTGAGCTACCAGAAGTCATTTTCCTTGCCACAACTACGCCATCAGCTAAGTTAGAAAGCCTGGTCACTACGTTAAAAGCATCGCACACAGAAATCCAGATTGTCCGCATGGAATTTGAGCAGTATATTTCAGAACTACAAATAAAGCTCCAACCAAAGACATTGTAGGAGGTACAAGCATAGCGCACGACCAAAGTAAAGGCAGCAACTGCTAGCATCGCAACAGTAGTTGCAAAGTGTGGTACACTTTTGGATGAGGCCATGAGTGTTTGGAATTATATTCAGAACAACCCAATGGTCCATCAATTAAGGAAGGAACTCTCGATAAAAAAACATAAATTCACAGAGATCAGAATGGCAGCGCCAACTTTGGTGATATCACAGTGGCTTGCCATACTACACGAAGGCAAGGCCATTGAGACAAAGATTAAGGACCTGTGTCGACATGAGCAGCTACTTGAGACGGAAAAAAACCTTGGGTCGAGGAAGCCCTACAACTTTCACAGAACCTCTACAGCACCCTCAAAAGCCTACAGCAGACTCATCGTAGCATCAACCTTGCAACTAAGGGACCAACAATGGCCAAGTTGGCAGATGAAGCACAGAGCACCATCGCGCAGAGCATCAAAGTCATAGTAACATTTTTTTCGTAAATGCTTAACACAAGTGTTCGAAAAGAGCCTACTTTAGCTGTGTGTGAAAAATAGCCCTAAAAATAGAAATGGTTGCTTAACATCTTTAGATCTACAATTGATAGGTATAATAAATGCTGCAAAAATGCAGATCTATGCAGTAAAAGCAGTTAAATAGTAAAAAGAAATAGTAATTTCTCCATGCATCCAGTAGACAAGACAAGATTTAAATAATTTTCTTTATTATATTATAACACCTAGTGAAGGGAAGAAATAAAAGTTACTAGCCCCCCCTCAATTGGATGGATTCTTGGTTATCCTCAATGCTTCAGTTCCAGAAGTTTCTCTCTCTCAATGGTGCAGAAAAGCTAGAATATTTTCAACTCTATGGGAGCTCAAGAAGCAAAAGAAAATAGTAGCAGTGATGAGAATGATCAAAGCGTGACAATGAAAGTGGTCAAAGTGAATAATGAATGGAAAAACCCTCTATTATAAAAAAATATTGAGTTATCCTCGATAATGGTGAATAATAAAATATTAGTAACCAAGATCTAGATCTAACCTCTTGGAATATTTATTATATTTTTTCAAGGGAAAATATATTTAAATTGGTTAAATACCTTTATTTAGAAATAATAAGGGTGGAAACGTGAAGCTGGGTTACAGTTTTGAGAGAATCGGGGGTCGAAATTTTTTTTCAACAATAGTTCGGCCGAACATTTTACAAAGTTCGGCCGAACTTTGAAATAGTTCGGCTGAACTTTTTTATAAAGTTCGGCCGAACTCGTGATTCCGTTTAGATTGACGGCACACTAACGGCGCGGGCAAATAGAATTTTGGCCGGGAATTGGAAAACCGGCATCAAAAGTTCGGCTGAACTATTAGTTCGGCCGAATTTTTTTTTTTAAAATAGTTCGGCCGAACTATTTTTTATAAATAAGTTGCCCGCGAATGTAAATCTTTTACAGTTTTCATTGTTCCCACAGTTTTTTTCGCTCTGGCTGCGTTGGTGCTGCTCCCGGTCCCCGTGGTGCTTCTGTTGTCCCCATTGGTCGAGTTACTCTGCATCAATTTGAACTTCTCGAGTATGTTACCAAAAATCTCACCTTTTTCGAAAAATGCCGAATGCCGAATGATACAATTCTTTGGATTTCTTCGCTAATATCAAATGCCCTGCCAGAATTGCAGTTCTGTGTGCAAAATCTGGTTTTTTTCACTCTGGCAGCGTTGGTGCTATGCTCGGTCGCCGTGGTGCTCCTGTCGTCCCTGCTCGTCGAGTTACTCTGCATCAAGTAGAACTTCTCAGGTATGTCACCAAAAATCTCACCTCTTTCGAAAAATGCCGAATGCCGAATGATACAATTCTTTGGATTTCTTCGCTAATATCAAATGCCCTGCCAGAATTGCAGTTTTGTGTGCAAAATATTTAATAACCAGATTGGTTTTTCAATGTTAGCTGCCTTTGCTTCTTTAGATTTTGAATAATGAATCTACATGATAATGGTTGGTTATGAATATAGTAAAATTACAATATTTGTTTTTCTTATAATTATTTAAAAATTAAAAGAGAGAATTTGCTTCTTGATTTCAAAAGAAATATACCATACAAGGAAACATCTTCAATAAGCTATTTGTTAAATGTTTCTCACCAGTATTTAATAAACTAATGTAGAGAGATCTAATCAGGAAGGTTCCCACAACTGTTAAGGGTCGACTGAAGACCCCTTCCTTATCATTGCATTGAAAAGTACCATTATTAGCATGTGAACAAGTGGTTACTGCTTAAGCTATATAGTTTCACATAAATACGAGTTTGACCAGCTATCCTAACAGACGCAAAATGCCATCTGAGGGGAAGTATTTATGAGAAAGTGGGAGTTTTCCAAAGATTGTAACAAAATTTATGACTAACTCCTTTTTTTAAATTATGACCAAAAGAAATGTCATTTGCAGTCAAATGAAATGACATGTGGGGTGGATTCACAGCATTTCAATGTGGCTGGTCACCCTTCAGACTATGACCTAGAGTCAAAGCATGCCTCCATAACTCACAGCATCACTGGGGACTAAAATTCTACCCATCTTGAATGCTAAAAAAATTAAGGATTGAAGCTCATATTCACTGAGAAAAATGTTAATGAGGGGCAGTGTCAAAACTAAGTCTGTCAACAAAAAATATCTTGACAGTCATAGCTAACCATCAAATCCCATGCCTGTTTTTTATAGTGCACGAAGCCTAGGGAAAAATAAAATTCACATGGAGACTTTATAAACAGCTATAGGTAGAAATAGCAAAGTAAAACCAACTCTGCAATCAACTCAACAAGAAATGATCTTGCAAGGGTATACCAAACTTCTTACATCAATTAAGTCTTCCCCCTGAACCTCTCGGGCAAACCATCTTGTTGAATTTTTAGGCACCATAAATATATTTGACTAAATAGGGAGAGAAATCCAAGGAAAATATTCTATCTATTTGACTAACTATTCTTTACTCTATCTTTAATAAAGAAGCACCCAATATTGTGTTTCTTTTTTCATTATATCTTTAATAAGAAGCAAACTGATATTGTGCTTCTTTCTTCATTATAGATACAAAAGCTTATACATCTCAATAAATGTCATTTTCTTTTTTTTTTATAAAAAAGTTATGTTGTCTTCTTACATATCAGAATGGTTAAGTGGGCCTAATGATTAAGAACATGTGTTTCTTCCTAAAAGATTACAAAATATGTATGCCTGAATAGTAAGACACAGGAACTTCTCTACCATATTTATTTTCTTTATAATAAGACACTGAAACTTAAATTATATATCTAGCATAATACATTAAGCTATAGGAGATAAATCAAAGAAGCATTTGAATGTAAATTAAAAATGTGTAATAATTATGTCCTCATTTAATATGTACAATATGTTTGGTTGAATGCACATGAAAAACAAGACTCCCAACCGTGAGAAGAGGAAATTACATCCTATTTCTCCCCCCTAGCACAATTACCAGTACAGTTAGAATTTAACAGCCCCAAACTGGATTTTACTCTCAGGTACTGGAACCTCTACAAAGGTTTGACCTAGAAACATAGGTTTTCCTTAGGTTTCTCCACTGGTTCTATGTTCGACTTGGATAACCTACAACAACATCGTTCCTTTCATTTTTTATATCTCCTCTTGGATAACCATAATATCTTGAAATGGAGCTAGCCAACTCAAATATAGTATTGCAAATCCCTGGCTAAGTTAGATGAGGATTACATATGGTCTTGAATGAGCATTTGGACTCTTTAGATATATATCTAAAGATTCCAAAAGCTCATTCAAGACCATATGTAATACATAGCCTCCTCATCTAATATATAAAACTTTAATCCATGTGCTTAACCTTAACATTGACACAAATGGAATACAATTTTACTCACCGCTTTATGATAGAAAAATATGCAGATGAATATTGCCCACATATCCGAAGTCAAAAGGGATAGATTAAAAAGGGATGCTCCGGTCATCTATAAAAGATAAATTAAAGAAGCATGACATATTAAAGTAATGTAAATTAGATATGCGTACCAATTATGTTCATATAACACAAAAAATAGATGATTCAATACAAATGTCACATAGAAGTCATTTATCTCATGGGCCTTCAACTTAAATTATATATCTAGCATAATACATTAAGCTATAGGAGATAAATCAAAGAAGCATTTGAATGTAAATTAAAAATGTGTAATAATTATGTCATCATTTAATATGTACAATATGTTTGGTTGAATCCACATGAAAAACAAGACTCCCAACCATGAGAAGAGGAAATTACATCCTATTTCTCCCCCTAGCACAATTACCAGTACAGTTAGAATTTAACAACCCCAAACTAGATTTTACTCTCAGGTACTGGAACCTCTACAAAGGTTTGACCTGGAAACATAGGTTTTCCTTAGGTTTCTCCACAGGTTCTATGTTTGACTTGGATAACCTACAACAACATCCTTCTTTTCATTTTTTATATCCCCTCTTGGATAACCATAATATCTTGAAATGGAGCTAGCCAACTCAAATATAGTATTGCAAATCCCCGGCTATTGATAATTAGGCCAAATTCTTTAGAGATATGTATCTAAAGAAACCAGGCTTCATTCATACTATATGTTACATATCACATTATATATGTACAAACTTAATCCATGTACTTAACTTAACAGACATTGTAAATGGGAATAAAATTTTATCATCATGGCTGCATATAATGGGGAAAAATATATGCGATGAATATTACCTACATGATCGAAGTCAGTGGGGATGGTATTTAAAGGGATGTCATCATCTATAAAGATAAAATTATAGGTACACATATACATATATATAATGTAAATTAGATATGCGTGTCACCAGCTCATATCATAATAATATACACACCAGCCAAATAGATGATTCAATACAAATGTCACATAGAAGTCGTATTTATCTCACGGGCCTTCAACTTAAATTATATATCTAGCATAATACATTAAGATATAGGAGATAAATCAAAGAAGCATTTGAATGTAAATTAAAAATGTGGAATAATTATGTCCTCATTTAATATGTACAATATGTTTGGTTGAATCCACATGAAAAACAAGACTCCCAACCGTGAGAAGAGGAAATCACATCCTATTTCTCCCCCCTAGCACAATTACCAGTACAGTTAGAATTTAACAGCCCCAAACTAGATTTTAATCTCAGGTACTGGAACCTCTACAAAGGTTTGACCTGGAAACAAAGGTTTTCCTTACGTTTCTCCACTGGTTCTATGTCTGACTTGGATAACCTACAACAAAATTTATCTCATGGGCCTTCAACTTAAATTATATATCTAGAAAATGTACATTAAGATATAGGAGATAAATCAAAGAAGCATTTGAATGTAAATTAAACATGTGTAATAATCATATGTCCTTTCTAGTTCAATAAATAGATAATAATTTGGCTTAATTATGCCTTGTACATGTTTCCCTTTAAACCTTTACTTTCATAGCACATTTTCATCAAAAACTTTATTTGTCAATTTTTTATTATATATTATGTTTTTTAATTAATTAATAACGGCCATTATTACCGAAAGGGATTTTACAAATTTATATTTTATAAAATGAATTATGGGGGGCATATTGAGATGGTTATCTCACTTTTTACTGATTCTTCTAATATTCCTAGAATTTTATGAAAGAAAATATGAATTTGAAATGTTGGTATAAATTTAATGAGGATACATGAGTTGATTTGAAGAAGACCATCATCACTTATGTCTAGATTGAGACAGGGCATCATCACAATAAAAAACCAAGTAAAAATTGTAGTAATCCTAGAATCATGCTTTACATACAAGGTAAAATTGGGGAACTCATGAATTGTACTATAGATAAAAAAACATTTACCCTTACCAAAAAATATATGATAAGAATTGACAAACTACATAAGTTTAAGCTTAAGGGTATATAATCCTTCTTGCCTTCCATATAATTAATGAAAATGATTGTTCCAAGTCTCATGTTGCTTCTCATGTTATTTTATAAACCTTGAGTGGAAAGAAAATAGGAGGGAAGAAATGTAAGAAATATAAAATATAATGAAACACAATGTAAGAAATAGAGAATATAATGAAACATGCACATACATATATCTCTAGACAATCAATACAATTATTTTCCTATGAATCCTTATGGGAGACAAGAAACCCTAAAAAGTAATGATACTCTAGACTCTTGTTTCCCTAGGAAATCCTTATCGGAGAAAAAGAACACAAAAATGTAAACATGCTCTATTAGCCACTGAATTTTAGCGTGTAAGGCTGCTATAAAAACTTAACTTCATACATTTTTCTCTCTAACTTCACACTCCTAGTTGTATGTTAAACTATGCAACAAAATACAATAACACAAAATGGAACTCTTATTCCTCCTAGTGGCCAAGTATTTAACATAGTGTGATAGCCAACTAGGTGTAAGATTTGACTCTGCCAACCATTAACGAGGTTTGTGATTTTAGACCTTTTAGAGTCTTGTTAAAATTCCACATGTAGCTAGCTTGCCATGCATGAGTAATGGCGCTAAAATGTCATTCTCTCGTATTTTGTAAAGGCCTTTCAACCTAGTTCCCATTCAACTCCATCCACCAGGTTGTAGAGGATTCCAAGCCTAATTTCATAAAAATTAAGTTGGGGATGATCACATTGACTTGCTTCCTGTGCCTTCATGTGCCTCCTTGGCTTTGGAGCATTTTCCATAAGTTTGCTAACCAAGACCCAAATAATTAGGCCCTTCCCCAAGAACATTTGGCTCAACTATGCCTTGTACTCAACTATGCCTTTGCATAGCTTTGCCTTTTAAACCCTTTAGCTGCATGATTATTAACATCTTCTTGCAAAGTGGGTGTCAAACTTTTCCATTCATCATGAACACAAACTTCACAAGCTTGAGGTAGTGAACACGAAATAAAATTCCTTCTTGGAACAGCTTCATGTGCCTTCTTGGCTTTGGAGCATTTTCCATGTTTTCCATAACCAAGACCCAAATAATTAGGCCCTTCCTGAAGAACATTTGGCTCAAATATTCCTTGTACTCAACTATGCCTTGTACATGCTTGCCTTTAAAACACTTTACTTTCATAGCACATTTTCATGAAATTACATCCTGTTTCTCCCCCCTAGCACAATTACTAGTACGGTTAGAATTTAACAGCCCCAAACTGGATTTTACTCTCAGGTACTAGAACCTCTACAAAGGTTTGACCTGGAAACATAGGTTTTCCTTAGGTTTCTCCACTGGTTCTATGTCAGACTTGGATAACCTACAACAACATTTATCTCATGGGCCTTCAACTTAAATTATATATCTAGCAAATGTACATTAAGCTATAGGAGATAAATCAAACTATGATTTGAATGTAAATTAAACATGTGCAATAATCATATGTCCTTTCTGGGCCCAATAAATACATAGATAATAATTTGGCTCAACTATGCCTTGTACATGTTTTCCTTTAAACCTTTACTTTCATATAGCACATTTTCATCAAAAAATTTATTTGTCAAATTTTTATTATATATTATGTTTTTTAATTAATTAATAACGGCCATTATTACTGAAAGGGATTTTACAAATTTATCTTTTATAAAATGAATTATGGGGGGCATATTGAGATGGTTATCTCACTTTTTACTGATTCTTCTAATATTCATAGAATTTTATGAAAGAAAATATGAATTTTAAATGTTTGTATAAATTTAATGAGGGTACATGAGTTGATTTGGAGAATACCATCATCACTTATGTCTAGATTGAGACAGGGCATCATCACAATAAAAAACCAAGTACAAATTGTAGTAATCCAAGAATCATGCTTTACATATAAGGTAAAATTGGGGAACTCGTGACTTGTACTATAGATAAAAAACATTTACCCTTACCAAAAAATATGTGATAAAAATTGACAAACTACATAAGTTTAAGCTTAAGGGTATATAATCCTTCTTGCCTTCCATATAGATAATGAAAATGATTGTTCCAAGTGTCATGTTGCTTCTCATGTTATTTTATAAACCTTGATTGGAAAGAAAAATAGGAGGGCGGAAATGTAAGAAATATAAAACATAATGAAACACAACGTAAGAAATAGAGAACATAATGAAACAAACACATACATATATTTCTAGACAATCAATAAAATTATTTTCCTATGAATCCTTATGGGAGACAAGCAACCCTAAAAAGTAATGATGCTCTAGACTCCTTTTTCCCTAGGAAATCCTTATGGAGAAAAGCAACACGTAAACATGCCTTAGAGTACATCGAATTTTAGCTGCACATACAGTAAAAACTTAACTTCATACATTTTTTCTCTCTAACTTCACACTCCTAGTTGTATTTTCAACTATGGAACAAAACACAATAACACAAAATGGAACTCTTATTCCTCCTAGTGGCCAAGTATTTAACATAGCGTGATAGCCAACTAGGTGTAAGATTTGACTCCGTCAACCATTAACGAGGTTTGTGATTTTAGGCCTTTTAGAGTCTTGTTAAAATTCCACATGTAGCTAGCTTGTCATGCATGAGTAATGGGGCTAAAATGTCATTCTCTCGTATTTTGTAAAGGCCTTTCAACCTAGTTCCCATTCAACTCCATCCACCAGGTTGTAGAGGATTCCAAGCCTAATTTCATAAAAAGTAAGTTGGGGATGATCACATTGACTTGCTTCCTATGCCTTCATGTGCCTCCTTGGATTTGGAGCATTTTCCATGTTTTCCATAACCAAGACCCAAATAATTAGGCCCTTCCTGAAGAACATTTGGCTCAACTATGCCTTGTACTCAACTACGCCTTGTACATGCTTGCCTTTAAAACCCTTTCGCTGCATGATTATTAACATCTTCTTGCAAAGTGGGTGTCAAACTTTTCCATTCATCATGAACACAAGCTTCACAAGCTTGAGGTAATGAACCAAAATTGGATAAGAAATCTAACCATCTGTTAGCAAACCAATTGCATCTTATTTTCAACATCATTTTCCTTGTCCAATGGGCCTTTGAATTTTTGCCTCATTTATTTAAAAACTCATGTTTACACATTTATAAAATGCAAAATTTTTATTTCTAGGAAAATCTTTTCCCTCAATCCAAATTCTGATTATTGGACATGTAAGAGGAAGAAAGAGGGAATTCACTTTTCAAATTCTAGACATTGTCTAAACCAAAATAAACTAGAGGTTTATTTGAGCTCTAAAATGAGATTCCAAGCCTAATTTCATAAAAATTAATTTGGGGATGATCACACTGACTTGCTTGATGACATGTCTATGAAGATTAACTAGCTTGAACTATTTTTTTTCGTAGGGAAAGAGACACATTCCCATGTCTGAGCATGAAAACGTTCTTTGATATTGTTAATGCCTCTAGTGTTTACTTCTACAAGTTCTATAGGCAGAGTCTGTAAAGGGCCAGGTAGCCTCTGGATCTCATCTTTTATAAAAGGTGACATATCTAGTAAATGCCCCTGCAGTCAATCTCTGGAATGGATCTAAATAGAAGTTCTTCATTTTAATATCCGTAAAACACAACAACTTTAAGGTAAACTATGTACATGTTCCATTCATCGTGAACACAAACTTCATAAGCTTGAGGTAATGAACACGAAATAAAATTCCTTCTTGGAACAGCTTCATGTGCCTCCTTGGCTTTGGAGCATTTTCCATGTTTCCATATCCAAGACCCAAATAATTAGGCCCTTCTTGAAGAACATTTGGCTCAACTATGCCTTGTACATGCTTGCCTTTAAAACCCTTTACTTTCATAGCACATTTTCATCAAAAATTTGGACCTTATTCCTCTAATGTCTCTCAAAAGCACGTACACATTCATTTTCAGAGGAAATTGAAGGCAGAAACCAATAGCTAATTCTTCAACTTAAATTTATCTCATGGGCCTTCAACTTAAATTATATAATCGTTTGACCCCCAGAAATGTCATTTAAAACCTCAAAATGACTCCAAAAGGTTTTAGACCTGAATTCTCCACCCCCCATTAAAATGACCCTACAAGTTGATTCCTTCAGTTTTTCACTCTATAAGCATCAACGTACCATTATGCATGATGGAGAATCTCTAGCGCTTTCCCTTGTTAATATATTTAATAATCTCAATATTTATTTAAAAGTATCAAAAGTATTTCGACCATGAGATTTGAACAATGTGATGTCGTCGAAATACTATTGATACTTTTAAATAAATATTGAGATTATTAAATATATTAACAAGGGAAAGCGCTAGAGATTCTCCATCATGCATAATCGTACATTGGATTTGGTGATAATTGTCTCCATATTTTGGCTTTCTGACCCGCAAAACATAATTATTTTACAAGGGAGGGAAGGAGGGATGATCACATTGACTTGTTTGATGACATGTCTATGAAGATTAACTACCTTGAACTATTTTTTTGCGTAGGGAAAGAGACACATTCCCATGTCTGAGCATGAAAACGTTCTTTGATATTGTTAATGCCTCTAGTGTTTACTTCTACAAGTTCTATAGGCAGAGTCTGTAAAGGGCCAGGTAGCCTCTGGATCTCATCTTTTATGAAAAGTGACATATCTAGTAAATGCCCCTGCAGTCAATCTCTGGAATGGATCTAAATAGAAGTTCTTCATTTTAATATCCGTAAAACACAACAAATTTAAGTTAAACTATGTACATGTTCCATTCATCATGAACAAAAACTTCACAAGCTTGAGGTAATGAACACGAAATAAAATTCCTTCTTGGAACAGCTTCATGTGCCTCCTTGGCTTTGGAGCATTTTCCATGTTTTCCATAACCAAGACCCAAATATTTAGGCCCTTCTTGAAGAACATTTGGCTCAACTATGCCTTGTACATGCTTGCCTTTAAAACCCTTTACTTTCATAGCACATTTTCATCAAAAAATTGGACCTTATTCCTCTAATGTCTCTAATGTCTCTCAAAAGCATGTACACATTCATTTTCAGAGGAAATTGAAGGTAGAAACCAATAGCTAATTCTTCTAACTAACCTTGACTAAAATGAGCTAAATTGTACTTTGATACAAACTTGATTTAAATTGTCCACCTCACATTAGGCACCAATGATTATAACTTTTAATGGGCTAGCATTGGTTTGTAATCATCATCTCAAAATGACCTAGTAGATGAAAAATTACCATGTTTGTAATCATCGTTTCACACCATCTACATATGACCCTTCTACACATTATATGATTGAATTTATGGTAGGTCATCCCCTCTACCTAGACCATGATTGATTTTGACATTAGGTGAATAAAGGAAATTTGATAAGGAAGGGATCACTATAAGTTTTTCCTCGTCCACCCACTCCATATCCAGTGATTGCCTATTTTTTCTCTTCCAACATTTTATTTTGGAAATTCATTTTGGTAGTTAATTCTACTAATAGTCACAACACACCTGGAAGTCAAAGAAATTGTTATATACATTACTAAACTCAATTAACATTGTTTTTTATTGGACTTTACAATAACAAACAACGTAGAGTTCATTAATGTAGTAGTGTATATGATAATTTCTTTAACTTCTAAGTGTGGTGTGGCTATCGATAAAATTAGCTGCTAATGAATTTCAAGAATAGAAAGTTGGAAGTGGAAAATTGAGAAATCACTAGCTATGGGGCGGACGGAGGAGAACAAACTAGAAACTATTCTCTGCTTATAAATTGTATTTTATTCACCTGTTGTCACAATCATTCATGGGATAGGTAGAGAGGATGACATGCCAAAAATTCATGCATATAATATGTAGAAGGGGTCATGTATGAAATGGTGTGAAGTGATGATGATTGACATGGTAAATTTTCATCTGCCGGGTCATTTTGAGATGATGATGACAAAGAAATACTAGCCATTTTAAGGTTATAATCATTAACAAGAAATATGGGGAAGGAAATTCAAATGTCTCATCATGGAAATTATAAAAATTCCACTATGAACCACTGTTACACAACATTTTGTCATTGTCCCTGCAATCCCCACCTCACCCATTGGAGGGTCATTTCTGTGATCAATAAGTAGTGGGATGCCTTTCAAATACCATCATTGCATCCCTTTACATGAGAGCAATATTCCTTTTGTTGACAATTCCCCAAGTAGAGATTCATTGAATTGAGAGATAATTTTTCATATAGTTGCAGTAGGGTGTTACTAACAAAGATTCTATCACACCATCTAAATTTCACACTGCTAACCAATTGAGTAAATAACAAATAATAAAATTAATGCATTAATAAAATAAACTAGACTCATATTTTTTCTCTTAATTAACCAAAATTATCTTAGGCTAGGGTTTTGGAGATAGGCGTGTGTGTAAAATGCTCCAAGACCATAAAAAAAACTTATCAAAATGAGCTAAGGAGTGAAAAATCCTTCATCATCCCACCATCAAAACTGGTGTGCTCCAGACACCCATGTAAGTGAGGGTTAGGCTTAGGTCAAAGTATGATCAATTCTTCTCAAGGCTACCATACTCGTGTCAGGGAATATCATGTTTTTGGATGACTGTACTCAAAAGCCGAAGACTCAACCTCCCCTATGGGACTAAGGTAACCTTAGTGGTTGTTCTTAGGAAAACACCCTATAGGTGGTGGCTGGGGCAATAACCATCCCTCTACCTTACCTCACCCTAGACAACTCTGTTTGCGGAGTTGAGATCCTATAAGAAAGAAGTCTTTTGGAAGACCATCTAAGACATAATACTATGATTTGTTTTCATGTGTGACTACCTTCTAAGACTTTTCTAGTGCATGTTGTTTGGTTTGAATAAGTGGTTTGGCCTTATGGGTGTTTGTACTAACCTGTTTTGGTTTATATACATTTATTCACCCTAGCTAAACCCAATAACTGTCAGTCATGTCGAATTTATAGTTTTCCTCTTGAACAAGGTGGAATTTTATCTCTTGCTCGAATAGATCCTGTCACTACCCAAGACTTAGACAAAAATATAATTATGGATTCTATACCTAGTCCTCCTAGTAGTGATTTGGTTTCCATCAAAACATTGGTGAACAATTATGGCTCTCTTGTAAATCCACCTTTGACTGATCCATTAGAACTATAGTTACTGTGGCTAAACCCAGACAATACTACACCTACTTACACTTACATTCCTATTTTACCAATGAAGGATGTTAGTTCCTCTTTGCCCTCTGCATCTGAAGTTTCTGTTGATATGTCATCATTGCCACCATTAAACATGGTAGGAGCTACACCTGAATTGACACCTCTCACATATTCTTGGGACATTTGACTGATATCTTATATGGATATTACAAATTTTCCTAGTGTTCCTATGCCTACTTCTTTATCTTCACCATCTATGGTAGTTAACTCTAGTTATCCTATAGGATCAATTATTTTTACTCCAAGTTTTTCTTAACCTACTATTCCTAATCCTTAGAATTAGTATATGGGGGGACCTCACTGTTGTTCAAGGTGATCATCCTCCTATATCATATTTAGTCAAATTCATAATCCTTTCTTATCCTCCATTTTTCTTTCAAATTTGGAGAAGTTAACTAATGAACCCATTCATCATGATCCTTGGTGGCCACCCATACCTTCCAAGTTGCCTTCCAATATCCCCAAATTTGAAGGAAATTCTAGAGAAAATCCATTAATGTGCATTACCACCTATCATCTGTGGTGGTCATAAAATAATTTCGTGGACGATTCCATTAAACTACGTCTGTTCTAATGCACCTTAACTAGAGATGATGCTAAATATATATTGAATTAGATAAAAAATATTACATTAATTTTTCGTATCCCCTCTTGGATAACCATAATATCTTGAAATGGAGCTAGCCAACTCAAATATAGTATTGCAAATCCCTGGCTAAGTTAGATGAGGATTACATATGGTCTTGAATGAGCATTTGGACTCTTTAGATATATATCTAAAGAGTCCAAAAGCTCATTCAAGACCATATGTAATACATAGCTCATTCAAGACCATATTGTTATAAAGATTTAAAGCTACCCATTGAGAGATGGCCAAGTGATTGAGACAGGGCATCATGACAATAAAAAAACCAAGTACAAATTACATAGTAATCCTAGAATCATGCTTTACATGAGGTAAAATTGGGGAACTCGTGACTTGTACTATAGATAAAAAAAACATTTACCCTTGCCAAAAAATATATGATAAAAATTGACAAACTACATAAGCTTAAGCTTAAGGGGATATAATCCTTCTTGCCTTCCATATAGATAATGAAAATGATTGTTCCAAGTCTCATGTTGCTTCTCATGTTATTTTATAAGCCGTGATTGGAAAGAAAAATAGGCTTGGGCAGAAATGTAAGAAATATATTTAACATAATGAAACATAACGTAAGAAATAGAGAACATAATGAAACACACACATACATATCTCTAGACAATCAACATAGCTCGCTGACATAAAAAATTCACATCATGTGAATATCTCCATGTACTCTTACATATTGGTGTACAAAACCATCAACCAAACACAAATTGACAAAACATGCCTCTTCAAACAACTGACTCTCAAGTCAAATAGTAGAGCTCAGGTACAAATTTCCATATTTGTTGCATTTAAGTGTGTCAACGTAACTCTACTTTCAACATATTGCTTCATGCAACATGCACTATACTTTGAATTTGCAAAGAAATTCATGAAACATCAAAATACATTCAAGGCCTTAATTAGATAAGAAATCTAACCATTCAACTTAGTTCCCATTCAAATCCATCCACCAGGTTGTAGAGGATTCCAAGCCTAATTTCATAAAAAGTAAGTTGGGGATGATCACATTGACTTGCTTGATGACATGTCTATGAAGATTAACTGCCTTGAACTATTTTTTTTGCGTAGGGAAAGAGACACATTCCCATGTCTGAGCATGAAAATTTTCTTTGATATTGTTAATGCCTCTAGTGTTTACTTCTACAAGTTCTATAGGCAGAGTCTGTAAAGGGCCAGGTAGCCTCTGGATCTCATCTTTTATGAAAGGTGACATATCTAGTAAATGCCCCTACAGTCAATCTCTGGAATGGATCTAAATAGAAGTTCTTCATTTTAATATCTGTAAAACACAACAACTTTAAGGTAAAATATGTACATGTGTAATTTGGTGAACTTATCATTTTTATAATATCTTTTTCGATTAAATTTAGTTTCACACATGATCAATTATTGCTTTGAAAGTTGTGTTCTACATAATTTGTTTACACTAAATTACAAATTGATTTTTTGAAATCTATTGTGTGTAAATGTCAACCAATAGATATATATCATGGAGGATGAACAACGAAGATCAGTCGAATCCCATATGGAGGTTCAGGGATCGGGGAATGTTCACGGTATTTAAATATAATCTTAAATCTCCATACATGTGTGTACATATGGAATTGATTATTTTATTAACTTTGTGATTTAATTTAGTTGTTAATAAGTTTCATATTTTAATTTTTAGGAGGTAAGAGGAGAAGGGTTTCAGCTCCATCCATGGAGTGTGGCCAAGGTTCAACTAGTCGAGGTATGAGTGGTAGCAGGTTGCGGGAAGTGGGCGATATTTATTCCCCTGAAGGTCAATCAACCGCTGCTGGTTCTCAGCAGCGTCATTCTGGGGCTGGTTCTCAGCAGGGTCATGTTGGAGAAGATGTTAACCAACAACATCAAGGTTGCCATCAATTTCAATATTTTTTCATTGAATTTGTACAATTTTTTTTACACGTGTTTTTTCTAATATACGAAATTTTATATATATTGATGCAGAGGCCGAAAATGTTCGAGCCAGTGGTCAAAATAGACACAGGGTAGCGCGCTACATTCAAGAAGAAGGTTGTCAACCCAGCACAACTTATCCGGCTGAGATTACTGATATACCATGGGAAACCAACATTGCGGAATACACCTTACAAAGGTGTGAAAGCCTTCATGCAAAATTGCAAAGAGATCTCGTGGCTTTGTCTCTACCTGCTGAGAGTAGACAAAGCCTTGAAATAGTTACACATTCATTGGGTGAAATGCTAAATGTGTACAGAAATTTGGGGCCAACGACTGATTCGTTTGTAGAAACGATGAGAAAGAGAAAAGAAACAGTGATAGGTCCCGATAAATGGCAGGACATAAAAAAAAGAGTTTCAAGAGCAGATGCTAAGTCAATGTTTAATTATAAGAAAGGGCCAAAAAGAAAAATGTTGAAGGTGCAGTATTTCAAGCACCCAGACAAAGCTGCTTATTTGTATGATCGACATCTTGCGGCCTTTGGAAGGCTTCCATGGAACGATGAGGTTCCTATTTATTTTGCACAAATGTTTTATGCAGAATTTTTTTTGGGTATGAAACCCGACTACAATGACCTTCCTTCAGAATTTTTTGGCCCGGGGAGAGGTCGATTATATCAACGTAAGGGCGCTAAGCGAGATGTGGAGTTGCCTCGCCCTGAGCCGCCATTGGTGAGTCGACCGTTTCGAGTCGAAACTCTGCGATCAGAGTTGGATGCGACTTCTCAAATAAGTCGAGAAGCAAGAGATGTTATGATCGACAATGTTCATAGCGGATTGAGTGGAGTCGATCTTTGTTTAAATCGACAAAGAGCATGTGAAAATGCACGTGCCAATTTTGTTTATCGTACAGATGAGGAGATTTACAACATGAATGTTGAAGATCTCCAAACATATGCAATAAATTGTCGCAATGGTCTGCAAGACCTAATTTTTCATGAGGAAGAGGGCACCGGAACGGTATGTGTTAGTGACCTTAGGGTTTGAAATTATTTTTACATGTGTACAATTTGTAATAAATACATGTGTATGTACATGTATACATTTATTTGTATGTGTACATTAATCTAACAAAAATGTATGATTATATGTTAAAACACCATTTGCAGTTCTCAGGCATGATGCGTGATGAAAATGTACATATTACGTTCGGGACCTCCGGTTCAAACGATGCAGATGGGTCTGACCATCATGATATGTTGGCACATGTATGTTAGTGTTTTTTAAGGGACTCTAAAATAAATAATTGTTGCCACACATGTACATGTATGTATATATATATATATATATATATATATATATATAATTTGATAAAATGTTTTAAAACAGGTACCGATTCCGTCTGATGTTTTTGGGATGGCAGTACCTTCTTCTTCCTTAGGAGATATACCTTCTACTTCATTGGGAGATGAGCCACGAGTATGGACAATTTTTCACAAGTTTAAAATTTATGTTTAAAAGTTATATATATATATATATATATATATTCTACCTCAAAAAGTTCCATTAAAAATTGAGATATATATATATATATATATAGAGAGAGAGAGAGAGAGAGAGAGATCTATATTTTGAGTTATTTAAAATTTTTTGAATTTAGGTTCCTATAGAATATTTCTTTAATCCGGGGACTCTAGCGACGGAGATAGGAACATCCACAGCATTTGAACAAGTTGTCTTTAGTTCCTTTTTTTAATATTATTGAAAATAAGTTTATATATGTACACGTGCATTTTCATTTGAAAGTTTTTAATTTATATAAATTATATATATATATATATATATATATATATATATATGTATATATGTATATATGTATATATAATTGTACATGTATATTGTACAGTTTACCACTACAGATGTTTCTATGGCAGAACCTGTTCATCAAATGGAGAGGGAACCTTACGAGGTATTGCATGATTTTTTTGTTATATTTTGTTTTTTACATGAAGTTCTAGATATATATATTCTCATTCATTTTTAAAACTTCAAATTTTAATGTTCAAGTACATGTGCATTGTGTATATGTAGGTTTCCTATTCAAAGGATAGGGCGCGGACGGAGGCCCTAGGAGGGAAGATGCTAGATCCTCCATTTGATGGACATGATTTACAGTAGATAAATGATTTCAAAATTTAGATGGTTTTAAAATTTGTTAAACTTGATACAATTTGATACTTGTGACATTTACAATTTTTGGACATATTTTATTACATTGTTATTATATAATTTGTTTTATTTAATTTTTGGATGGTTTCAGTACTTTTGGCATGTGATATTTAATTTGTTAAATGTTTTTGTTGGATAGTTGAATTATAATTGGCATGGCATGTGAAGTTTTTAAAACTCGAGTTTTGGATGGTTTCAATCTACATTTTGCATGTGATATTTAATGAAATTTAAATGTTTAATGTTTTAATGTTGCACAATATATAATCAAAAGGGTTTTAAAACTTAAAGTTTTGGATGGTTTCAACCTACATTTGCACATGTGGTAAATTGAAATTATGTTACTTGTAACAAGACAATCCCCATTGATTTCATTGTATATGTTGATTTCTAATTTGATATAATTGCATGTATGATGGTACATTACTTGTAAAGTCATTAGATTAATAGTGTTCATTGATTTCAGTGTAAGCGCAAAAAATTATTGACAATGTAGAACGATTTTTGTGTTATAATAATTAAACCTAATAATATTGGAGAGCAAGAGAGATAAGGTATGGTGTTTACTACAAGAGTTCGAGCTAAATATTTAAATGGTTTAAATGATTTATGATTTTTACTTTCTTTTGAGATTTATCAAGTCATTTTAATTTAAAGTATTTCTTTTGATCTCTCCATGTAGTTTTGTTTGAATGAAAAAATTTCCAATAGGAAGAACATAGATTTTCAATGCAACTAACCATGTATCAATTGAGCTCTAATTGAAAAAAGAGTTTTTCAATGCAAATAACCATGTATCAATTGAGCTCTAATTGAAAAAAGAGTTTTTCAATGCAACTAACCGTGATGCAAGTAGATCGAGAAACTTCTCACAGATGCAGAGCAGGGAAACTAAACTTCAGACAAACTTTAGGACTTTCGAATTTTTCCGAATGCCAAATGATCTTACAAATCTAGTATTTATAATATCCTAGCAGGTCATTTGGTAACAACTTTTACCGAAAACTTGAAACAAAGAGAATCTATCTTTGGGTAGGACATCATGTAAGATGCCTGACATAAACAGTAAAATTGTACTTAAAAGCTGAGATTCGGGCAAGTGGGGACAACCACTTGTTATCTCATCCCTTGGAGGCTAGGCCATATGGGGACCGAATCTGACCTTACAAAATAAAGTGAAATAATTTGTACCATACGGTCGGAAAACATATACAAGAACAATTAATATACAAGAACAATTAATTTCTTTCTAGAATATATATATATATCCAATACATATAACATTTTTCATCAATGCACATGTATAGAAAAACTACTTTCAGTTGATACTAGAGCACGTGCTTGTACCCAAACAATTTGTAACATGTGCAAACCAAAAATAACATAAGCAACTCAATTTTTAGTTGAGTACTGGAAGTTCTAAAACATATTTAATCCAAAGATAATAAATTGTTGGACACTTCACTCAAAAAAATTCTAATGGAATTCCATCCTCAATAATCCGTTCATGATCGGATTTTGACATTTTCCATTTCTTAATTTTTGATTTTTTCTTTGATTGAACTTCTATAAACTTTATGCGTGCTGCACACACCAAGTGACTATATTGACAACTTATGGAATCAGGTTCATAGTCTTCGAAGTAAACAAAGTCTCCACTTTGACGAGTTTGTTTGAAAAAATAACCTTTCAGTATAATAGACCCTTTGTCATACTGAAATTCGTGATCATTATAGTCTTGTAATAATTTCATTTTTTGTTCAGTGCAACGCATCAAATAATACTTCACATTTTCATCGTTGTCAATAGGTGCAATTACAGCAAAAACATCTCCTGCACAATAAAATAAATTTAACATTTAATTATGCATATTTAAATTTATTTGTAAATATTTAAATCATTAAAAATTAATTCAAATGTTACCTTCTCTAACAAGATCAAAAACTCGATCACCATCGGATGATATTGTAGTTTCATCTGATTCCATTTCTTCAAACATTGCAACAGACATTTTTCCCTTTGTATTTAGCTCTATATGTTTCCAATCGTTCACATACATTTTGTTTTCACAGACGTCATTGGATTTTGTGTTGTCTATGCAAACATCACAAAAACAAGAATATTTTCTTTTATCCAATGCAAACACATTTGTGGACAACTTTGTTTGAATTGAATGCAATTTTTGAGTCCCTTTTATTGTTTCAACGTCATTTCCAATTGATCTGTTTAAGTCTCCGATTCCAATATGCCAGAAAAACCTTTATATGGAAAATTAGAAAAAGAATTTGTAAATATGATATCAAAATACAATTAAAAATAATCATTTCATGATAAATGTACAATGTTTAAAATTAGATTTCCAATATAAGTTAAATTTAATGTACCTTCGCACTTCTCTTGATGGGTTAATCTCATGGCTTAGAGCAGTTTTGCACCATTGAACAACTTCTTCAACGTTCACAAGTCGGCGTGCAGAGTGGTTCATTTGATATCTTCGAAGTACTCGTTTTATGCATGCTCCTGCACCATCATGTTCTCCTTTTCCATGGTCAGTCTCAAAGAAATTCCAACAATGTTTAATGCAGGTTTTCTTATGAAGACGACACAACCAAAAAAATGATCTTGCAAATTTGAATTGACCTGTGCATCCTTCTGACCATATCCAATGTTCAATGAATGTTATTCCACGATTTTTCAATGAATCATAAATTCTTCCAGAACAATGTTGTACAAAACATGTATCATGTGTACGATCGTCACTGATCTAAAAGTGATATTCTTTAATGATATGTCGATTTTCACTCGTGATTTCTATATGATCGACATTTTGTTCAGCGTGTCTATATAGAATATGGCTAAGCATGGAGACTTGGTCAGAATGATAGTATTCACTCTGAATTTCTTTTTGTGGAACAAATGTGTAGTTTTCTGCAAAATCAATCACTGACAAAATGGTCCCTGGTGGAAAAAATTCACGAGATTTTTTGAATTGCAAGTCTTGCCATCGAGCTCTATGGGAATGCTTGGTGTATTTGTAAATTTATGCCTCAAACTTTCTCAAAAAGTCTATCAGAAAAATTTCGTCTTCTTGTAATTCGATTCTTTTAACACTATCTGCACCTTGAATCGATGTACCGATATATTCATATCTCTTCCATTTCACTTTCATGTTGGATAATGATTGATCATTTATATCAATACGATATTTGTTTTGAAATTTAGTCAAATTTCCACAATCATCGCATTTTTTACCACCAACACATTTCTTTTTGTAAAATAGTTCATCGCTTTCTCTTTCACATAGAATTTGAGATATGAATTCATGGATAGTGGAAGGAGGAGGTGAATCCTTCCATAATGTTCTACCGAAATAAAAGAATGTGTCATAATATAACTCAAATTCCACATGATAACGGAAACAACAAGTGTCGCGTACGGTGATAGGTTTTACATACCATGGTTTTTGTTGAACAAAAGCACTGAGTGAAACATGAATTTGACGATTCTCTTCTTTGAACTTGTTGAATAACTCTATCTGAGTGGTTTCCAAGAGATGTTTTTCATGTTCTTCGTATTGATTTCGTGCTATTCTTCGTCGCATCACATGTCTTGCAGTTGGTGAAACACGCGAATTGTTCTTCCAATATTCATATATTATTTTTTTAACATCTTCTCCAAGTCTATCTTTGTATGGTTGCCTACAAATAGCTCTCCAACAAGCGATTTCATCATTTACATCTATTTGCAGTCGAAATTTTCGATGTTTTTGCAGAGTTTTTCGCGAGGTTCCCAGTGCTCATGCCATAGATGTTATCAAACGATTCTCTTGAGTACTTGGTGGAACCATTGCCATCTGTATTCCTCTACGTATATTTGAAACATCTTTATCTCTAGATCTCTTAATTGACTCTATAGCACTACTCATATTTTTTATCACCTCTTCTTTCATTTTTTTATCTTTGGTTGATTTTCGAATACCCAATAGTGTCGTCGCTTCTTTTAATTTCCTTGATGATAGGAGACCTTTCAACATTTGAGCTTTAACTATCACTTGCTCATTTTTGAAATACTTTTCAAAATTCTATCGACACGATATCGTATAACATGGTTAGGTTTTTTATCTCCATATGTGTGAGTGTCGACATTTTCTAACATCTCATTATCGATAGTGATTTCATCTGTACATATTCGAAAAAATAGTACATATTCAATAAATAACTAAATTAATAAATGTCAATAAATATTAGGAAAGTTTTAAATATATCAATAGGTCATAATATTTACATTTACATACTCGTTTCAATTTCTGCTTGAGGTTGATTTTCTTCTTCAATATTTTGAGGAGTATCTATGTCTGTATACATTAAACAAAATATTTTTCAAACTAGTTCATCAAATAAAAATTAAGTTTCACATTTTACATTAGGAAAATTTTAAATATATCAATAGATCATAATATTCACATTTACATACCTGTTTCAATTTCTGCTTGAGGTTGATTTTCTTCTTCAATATTTTGAGGAATATCTGTGTCTGTGTACATTAAACAAAATATTTTTCAAACTAGTTCATCAAATAAAAAAATATATTAATAGATCATAATATTTACACTTACATACCTGCTTCAATTTCTGCTTGAGGTTGATTTTTCTCTTCAATATTTGAGAGGGCTTCTAACTTTTTTTTGCGATATTGTCTCGTCGCTTCTCTACGTTCCTCAGGGTCTCTTTTTCGATCATATTTTCTCACACAAGTTCTTCGATTTCCCATGATAATAGGGTATGAAGTTCAAAAAATTTCCTTCAAAAAATTAGACAATAACTCAATTACAAAAAATATCACAAAAGATTTAATTTAAAAAAGTCTTTAAAAAAATTCAGTGTAAATTTTTTTGTAAAAAATACGTACTCCAATCCAAAACACACACTTTAAAAAACACAAAACACGTACATACCTTCAAGAAAAATCACGCCGCCTCCAAGAAATGTCTTCCAAAAAAATTCTTTAAACCCAAAATTGTAAAATCAATCTCCTTCCAAGAAATGCTCTTAAACCCAAACTTTGAAGAAATTTTTTTGAACAAAGAAGCTCGAAAGATTTACTTCAACACAAAACACATACATACCTCCAAGAAAAATCACGCCGCCTCCAAAAAATGTCTTCCAAAAAAATTCTTTAAACTCAAACTTTGAAGAAAAGTTTTTGAACCCAAACCAAGTCTTTGTAAAATGAGATGAAGTGCGAAATGTGCGAAAATTGTGAATCATTTCGCGGCAATTTATATTGACGTGAAATGTGTTTTTTGTAGGGGGCTCCACAAAACTTTCCGGCCGACGGAGAGTTACACAATAGTTCGACCGAACTGTTCAGAAGAATTTTGGTCGAACTATTAAGACGTTAGATTTAGCGACTCATAAATGGAAAACATAGTTCGGCCGAACTTGGAATAAAAGTTCGGCCGAACTAATGCGTCACCAATTACGCAAAAACCAGGCTCTGAAAACGTTCTGCAACTTTGGACTGATTAAACTCCATGAAAGGTTGTTAATTAACTGTCGGAACCAAGACAAGCATTTTCAGAATTGAATCTACTTTCAGGAAATATAACTTTTATGGAATTTCGTAAACGTTTATTAATTTTAATTATTTTTCTAAAAAAATGGGTGCGAACAATTTCTAAGGGTCATTGTGATTCAGTGAAATCAAAATTTTGTATCTCCCAAAATACATTGTAAAAAAAATTGAAAAAATTATGGGGCATTACATTGGTCCGTCGACTCTAATGGGTAGCTTTTATATTTTTAGTTTATAACTTATATGTTAAGAAATTTTTCGCCACGCGAAACATATCCAAAATACACAGTTTTTCGTAATTGGATCAGTTCAAAAAATTCTAGTAATTATGATATGCATCCATTGGCTTTGTAAATATGACGAAACCAAAGTAGACTCTGTCTAGATTGTTGTAAAACATTTTGTTTTTTCAAAAACACAAATTTTCAATGAATACAGCGTCGCCACATAACATGACTTCTTATGAATCCTTTGATTGTTAAGAAACACACACTCAAAGAAACGCTAAGTTGACATATCAAATCTGCATAAAAAAATTTCAAAAAATAAGTAATAGAAATCTAACAAAATTTCTCACAACTTTTATTTTTATCGCAAAATGAAATTCTACACAGAAAAATTGTTATAGTTTGCAGAAAGTTGAAGAACCGAAAAAAATGAAATTTTTTTCTCAAAAAAGGGCAAAAGGTGTAACCCAACTTCACATTTTCACCCATAAACAAATAAATGATTTATTTATCATTTCAAGAATGTGGTTAAGGAATAATTAACAAATAATGATTTGTTTAATTATTCCTAGAGAAAAATAAGATAAATAATTATTTATCTAAATATTTATCATAATTGGGTTAAATATGTTCAGGAATATTATTTAAACAGTGGTTTAATTGATTATTCCTAGAGGAAAAGCAAATAAGTAAGGATTTATTTAATTATTCCTCATGGGTTTCTTGTTTAAACCAGAAATAACTTAATAAATATGTTTATTAAAATATTTCTTATGGTGAAAGGAATTTTACTATAGTAAAATTGGTCTTACATGGTGTACCTCGACCCATCTAATTGTAAATGGTTTGATGACCAAATTTTGGTGATAACAGATTTCCCCCCAATGTGTGAGCGTTAAGTAATCGTATGACCAAAGTACATTGTAGGGAAACAAGCACTATACACCGAAGGGGAGTTAGAGAGAGAGAGATACATAGACGAAGTGAAGAGAGAGAAGACAATGAATAAGGGGGCAAGACCTACAAATGATATAATTCTCCTTTAATGTTGGGGTACTTGTTCTCAATATGGCAGGGGAGGCATACCAATGCCCGCAAATATGACAAAATACAAAGAATTATAATGGGCTCAACAATATGAGACTGAGAAAAAGTACATGATAAATGGTACATTACATGTTGGCATAAAATGGGCCAGACTAAAATATAATGTATCCCACATACATAACACACCAGGAGAAACATGAGCCAGCACTGAATATAATAATGTGTGAGTACATGATACATAATAACAACCAAAGAAGCCTTGTGAAATAGGAAAGGGCTCTGAAAATATGAATGGATCATCTTGTTAGTGCGTGTCAATCACCAATGATCAAATTTACTCTTTCAAGGTTAGTTAATAGTGTCCTAGGTCAAATTTTATAGTTTCAAATAAGTTTTCAAATAAAATTTGATTATTTTTGTTGTCTAGGTCATACTACTCCCTCCATCTGCTCATTATTATAAACACTCATCATGGTCATGTCATCATTTAGGTGTCTTGGGTCATTGAGTAGTTAACATGTCATCATTTAGGTCATGGTTTAGGCTTTCACTTGACTTGCCATTATATTCTCATAAAATGAAAAAAAGAGTCATGTCCGTCACTTGAGTCACCATTAAAGGGAGTTAGAAATTTAGAAAAAAAAATCAATAAAGGTAAATGTAACATTTTTGTTTCAAAAATACTATGTTGACTATGTTGTAGTCCCATCATTCAGTTTTTCAAAAATATCAATGATGTCACCTCCATGACTTAAGAAAAATTTGACCTCCAACTTATAAAATACCATTCAAAGCATTCAAATTGTTCATTTCACTTTCATTCAACACCTCTCCATCATTTACCATCATCCAAGTCACCAGAGCATCAAAATTCATCCTCAAAGCAAAATTTTACCTCCTACGCTGTGCTTCTAGCTCACTTGTTGTGATTTTGAAATTGGAGGCCAATCAAGCATCAGAAGGGTCTTTCAATCAAGTTTCTTTAGCCAAAGATGGAATCCCTCTTCTAGGGTCTTCACTATGTTTTTTGAGTTTAATTATGTTTGGCTTGCTTCAACAGAACAACCTTAGTTTCATCACCTAATAAACTTCACATACAATTCATACACCTTACCAAATCATTTCATATCATTTATATCTCTCATTATTCCCATTTTCTCTCAAACCCTAATCCTCACTACATTTTTCAGAGATACTAGGTCAACTCTTTGTTTAGGCCCTTTTCCCCTCTTTCCCTTACCCATTTCAAAAAATTCCACCTACATTATGTTGCTAACCTACCACCCTATCTCCCCAAAATTTTAGGGTTTTTTCCTTAACTCCAAGCCCTCTCATTTCTTTCCATAAACCCATTGTATTAGTCTCACTTGTTTAACTAATCTTCACCCTTCTTTTCCTTCACATCAAGCTAGGGTCTCTTTTGCTAACAAACATCATGGAATGTGAGAAGAGAAATTAAAATAAGGGAGTTCAACATTCCAGGTTTGGGTCAAATCAGACCCATGGCATAATTTTTAGAGTTTTTTGATCATTTGCTAGGGTTTATATTACACATAGGGATAGTCCTACTTCAAATTTACTTTCTGAAGTAATGAAGATGAATTTGAAACATGTGAAAGAGGTTTTTGTCAATAATATACAAAATAGCAAAAACATCCTTTATTTTATGCACAAGTGTTATTATTTGAGAGAAATTCCCAAAATCAAGTTTCTCTAGGTCATTTTCTTCACTTTTGGACAAGTTGTCTTCAAGTCAAATTTTCAAGGGTTTGTAGCAGGGGTTGGCCATGCTTGATGACTCCATTGTATAAAATACATCCTAAGTTTTCCAACCATACCACTTGCAGCTAGAAAACCCTCTATGAAGGCCTCCAAAATCCCTCTAAAAGACCACGCTACGCTTCTACTCAGAGCACCCTATGCTTTTGTGATTTTTAGTGACCAACTTCAAATTTGGATTCTGAACAAATAGGAAAATATTTTTGAAAACCAGAGGACATTGTTGTTTATAACATACCAAAGAACAAAAAAGTCTCTCCATTTGGAAAAAACGTTACAGGTAGAGAGATATTTCTCCACCTTGGATACCTATTGTTGCAAAACATTTTCACAAATTTTGAAGTTTTTGGCAATTTTGACAAATTTTTGATGCAGAGAAGCATAGCATAGCCACGCAACGATTTTCCTTGGAAGGTCCAATGGAATTTTTCCTTACATGGTTGGATTCCTTTTGGAGTATGCATTCCAAATATGGTCTTTTTTTTTCATTACACCTCCTAATTTTCAAGAAAAACCCAGAAAACACCCTATTTTTCATGCTTCTGCCATTGTTTTTCACTGCACGCTACGCTTCTAGAGTAAGATTGGAAAAATGAACTTTTGAAGGCCTTGAAGGAGGTATTTTTTCAGTTTTAATGTTGAGTTGGATAGAGGACATCCAGGGCTACCTCTTCCAATCTTCAGATCAACAAAAACATGCCTTATAGCCACCTAAAAATGCCCTCCAATCCATGCGATGTTGCTTTTTTGGGTGCTTTCTCAACAGGTGTCAGTGAAAAATGGTCAAAATATCGAGGTTATAGTTATCTCCTGAGATTTTTTATGGATAAATAATTCTATTTATGCTTCTCATTGTTGAGGAATCTTGTAATTACTCAAGGAGACAAAGACTCCTAGTTGTTAGCTAAATTTAAGGGGATTGTTTCTAACTTCCCTAAATTCTAGGTAATGACTCATTAGGTGCATATATGAGGTATTCTGGCTAAGGTTTGACCCAATGACATGCCATATTCTCTATTTTCTATATGTACTCCAACTCAAGTCATTTTAGAGGATGGATAGTTGATATTGCAGTGTGGATCTTATGTACATCTTTTAACAATGAAATCAAAGACATGTTGCAGCTATAATTTTGGGACTCCAGTGATATCATTATTACCATTGTTTTCTCTCAGTAACACCATCAAATTGAAGGTTTATGTTTCCATGAAACCACATCTATGATTCTATATGATAAATTGTATGAGTCTATAAACATAATTCTTACTTTTTGTGCTCTGTTTTATAATATTTTCATGAATTTATTCTACTTCCTCTGATGAATGAACTCATGTAATATTCTCATTCTGACTATGTTTTTCAAACCCTATACCACAATGAAAATTTAAATGCATTTTTTAATTATACCTACCTAGCCTCATCTTCATCTCTCCAGCTGTTAATTTGAAATCAGACTTTGAATACCTAGACCTAGTTCCTAGGCTGACACTTCATATCCAATAAAATTTGAAACAACCCTAATTCACCAAGCTTATATATAGCATAAGATCATTTCCTTTCCAGTCACATCATTGACTATGAAATTGACATTGAGAGAGCCCTCTCTGGTTTGGTAGGGCTAGCTAACAAATCTAAAGATTGGTTTGAGGTTACCTCCTTCAGTCTCCTTTCTGAGCCTTGGGAAACGAAGGGAGTGATAACATTTTTGGCATTGTTTCCAGGGAGAAAAGGTTAAATATTTCCCAGGAAAGAGCTACAAATATTAGCTCTAATTTTTTATGGTGAACAATGGTTAGGCACAATAATATTGTACATCGTTCACCTAACGACTCCAGTCTCGAAGAATCCAAAACTTCATAGTTTTCATGAAGACTCCACCGTTCAAAAACTAGTAGCTTGAATAACCTTTTGGTGACTTCACTATTTTCAAGATGGATTCAACTGCTAGAAGGTATGCCCCTATGAATCATGCTCACATTCCTAGTTTTCCAAACCAAATTCCTTGCATAGAATGGAAAACTTATCTACCCAAATTCATACATGGAAACGAGGATGAGGCTATTGTGCATCTAATAAAATTTCATTGGCATATACATAATCTTGGGATTAGGTTTCATGAGGATTGTTTGATGAAATTTTTTATGGCTACTCTGTAAGGGAAAGCAAGATCATGGTATGAAGGCTTGAAGCCAAGTAGCTTATTCTCTCTTAAATATTTGCACACAAAATTATTTGATTTTTATAGAAAGTATCACCATTCATTATTGTTGTTCAAATATTGTTGTGAATCATGTGAAGATTTCATTCAATACCTTGAAGAGGCTTTTGGTGATGAAGAGTGTCTAGATTATGAGATCATAGAGGCCCTTCATGAATTTTCTTCTCGACATAAAATAACATAGATTAGTTGGCTTGATACAAAGGATCATTCACAACACACATCAACTCCTTATTTTCTTGAAGATGAAATAGATCTGCATCTTAATAGTCATGTTATATCCCATGAAGTTAACAAAGTTTTGCAGCTTTTTCCTTATTTTCATGATCAGGAGTATGAGAAATTTTTCAAACAAGAAAAAGAAATAGACAGTCCATTGGTTTATTCATATTTTGGGTCAATGATCAATCAAATGCAAATTACAAATCCTCTTGAAAATTCTTATTTCAGCAACATGAGAATGCAGCCCAAGACGTTGGGATTAAAGGGGAAATTAGTGAAAAATAACAGGTTTTTTTAGAGCCTTTTGCAGATGATGATCTTCCTCTAGGTTCAGAAAATGAAGAGTCTACTAAAGAAGAGGATTTTTTCCTGGATTTTATGAATGTGCACATTTTTGTTACCTCAAACGCATATTTTCAAGAACAAACTTCCCTTTCTCCTGATATTAATAAAGACCCTATTTCAAATTTTTTTCAACCATCTGGGAAGATGAATCTTCTTGTATTTTTGGATCATGAGCACATGTCCAATGGACATTTTTAGTTTCCTATATTCTATTTATGTTTCCTGCTTAAGGAAAGTGTGAGCAAGATTCAAGTAAGTAGGCATTTGTTGGATTGGTTACACTGGAGGGATCATATCGCATGATTGTATATATATATATATATATATATATATATTCATTAGGTGGGCAGTTATCATCAGGATTTGAAGCTCGAGGAGAAGGCCCTAACATCCTGATTGTCTGCTTCCATAAGTAAGTTCTGTCAGTAGTCAAGTTTTTGAGTCAAAGTCATTTTTTTGTTTTAGTTAGTCATTTGAGTGTCTATTATTTCATTTTTACTCCATTTCCCAATGGATGAGGCTACCTAGTCTATAGTGTTCTTAACACCTCCTAGAAGGAGCTGACATCCCCAGCTAGAGCCAACCTTAGTTTCTGTAAGTCACCAGTGATCAAATGTACTCTTTCAAGGTTAGTTGATAGGGTCCTAGGTTAAATTTTATAGTTTCAAATAAGTTTTCAAATAAAATTTGATAAATTTGTTGTTTTCTAGGTCATTCTACTCCCTCCACTTGCTCATGGTTATCAACACTCATCATGGTCATGTCATTATTCAGGTGTCTTGGGTCATTGAGAAGTTAACATGCCATCATTTAGGTCATGGTCTAGGGTCTCACTTGACTTGTCATTATATTGTCATAAAAATAAAAAAAGAGTCATGTCCATCACTTGGGTCACCATTATAGGGAGTTAATTATTCAATAAAAAAAATAAAAATAAAGGTAAAGGTAACATTTTTATTTCAAAAAGACTATGTTGGCTATGCTGTAATCCCATCATTCAGTTTGTCAAAAAGATCAATGATGTCACCTCCATGACTTAAGAAAAATTCAACCTCCAAGTTATAAAAGACCATCCAAAGCATTCAAATTGTTCATTTCACTTTCATTGAGAACCTCTCCATCATTGAGCATCATCCCAGCCACCAGAGCATCAAAATTCATCCTCAAAGCACAAGTTTACCTCCTACATTACGCTTCTATCTCAATTGTTGCGCTTTTGAAATTGGATGCCAATCAAGAATCAGAAGGGTCATTCTCAACATTTCACAAGTTTCAAATGCTTCCAATCCAATAAGTAGGCATTCCTCACCTCTATTTCAATCAAGTTTCTTCAATAAAAAGGTGGATTCCCTCTTCTAGGGTCTTCACTATGTTTTTGGATTTCATTGATGTTTGGCTTGCTTCAACAGAAAACCCTTAGTTTCATCACCTAATAAACTTCACATAAAATTCATACACATTACCAAATAATTCCATATTATTCACACCTCTCATTACTCCCGATTTTCACCCAAACTCGAATCCTCACTATTTTTTTGCAGAGATACTAGGTCAACTCTATGTTAAGGCCCTTTTGCACTCTTTTCCTTACCCATTTCCAAAAATTCCACCTACATCGTGTTGGTAACATACCACCCTATATCCCCAAATTTTTAAGGGATTTTCCCTATAACTCCAATTCCTCTCATTTCTATCCCTAAGCCCACTGTATCACTCTCCCTTGTTTTCCTAATCTTCACCCGTTCTTTCCTTCACATCAAGCTAGGGTTTATTTTGCTGACAAACATCATGGAAGGTGAGAAGAGAAAGTATAATAAGGGAGGCCATCATTCCATTTTTGAGCCAACTCAGACCCATGGCATCATTTTTAGATTTGATAATTTTCTAGGGTTTACATTGCACACATGAAGAGTCATATTACAAATTTACTTTCTGAAGTAATGAATATGAATTTGACAAAAGTTAAAGAGGTTTTTGTTAATGATTGACCAAAGAACAAACTACTCCTTCCATTTATGCAGAGGTATTATGATTTGAGATAAATTCCCAAAATACAGTTTCTCCATGTCATGTTTTTCACTATTGAACAGGTTGTCTTCAAGTCAATTTTTCAAGGGTTTGAGACAGTGGTTGGCAGTGCTTGATGAATTGATTGTATAGCAGTCCTAATATTTCCATCCATACCACGTTCAGCCCAAAATAATTATGGTAAGGCCTCCAAACCTCCTCTCAAAGACCATGCTATGCTTTTGCTGAGAGCACGCTACCCTTCTGCAATTTTTAGTGACAAACTTCAAAGTTGGATTCTGAACAAATGGGAAAGTATTTTTGAAACCTATAGGAGGTTTTTGTTCATAACATACCAAAGAAAAAAAAATCTCTCATTTTTTAACAAAACATTTTGGTTAGATAGATATTTCTCCACCTTGGAGCCCTATTGTTGTAGAATTGTTTGGCAAAATTTGAAGTTTTGGCAATTTTGACAATTTTGGATGTACAAAAGCGTAGAGTCGCCATGCGATGCTTTTCCTCATAAGGTCCAATGGAGGTTTTATTTACATGTATGGATTCCTTCTGAAGTTTACATTCCAAATATGGTCTCGGTTTTTCATGACACCTCCTAATTTTGAATAAAAACCCAAAAAACACCCTATATTTCATGCTTTTGCCACTATTTTTCACTGCATGCTATGCTTCCGGAGTAAGCTTGGAAAAATGAAGTTCTCAAGGCCTTTCATGAGGTATTTTTCATGTTTAAGGTTGGGTTGGATAGAGGACATCCAGGGCTACCTTGCCCAATATTCATATCAGCAAAATTATGCCTTAAAGCCACCTAAAAACACCCTCCAAGGCACGAGACCCTTCTGCTAAAACACACGATGCTTCTGCTAAGGCCATGTGATGCTTCTATGTTGGATGCTTTCTAGATAGGTGTGAGTGAAAAATTGTCAAAATATCAAGGTTCATTAGGGGAATTTTGAGGTCTAAAATGGGCCTCCTAAGAAAAATGTACAACAAAAATAAACTTTATAACAACCAATAGGATTCAAGATGATGATGTCAACCATGGGGGATGATTTACCATTTTCTAAATAAAAGGGTAAAAATATTAAAAAATAATAAAATAATAAAACTACTTTTTCAACTCGTATTTTCAACTTATCTCCCAAAGTTTTTACTCAAATTTCGAGCGGGAGTACTCGTTGGATGCGAAATTTAATTCCCCATCCAAGGAGTAACCATGTTGCATACTTTCGATGAACTCTACTACACAAAAAATGAGAAATACATAAAAAAACATGATTGTAATCACGTTCTTTTATGTATTTCTCATTTTTCGTGTAGTAGTACCCATCGAAAGTATGCAACATCAGTACTCCTTGGATTGGGAATTAAATTTCACATCCAATGAGTACTCTCGCTCGAAATTTGAGTAAAAACTTTGAGAGATAAGTTGAAAATATGAGTTGAAAAAGTAGTTTTTTCATTTTTCCCTCTAAAATTTGATGATGTCATCAAATCTTATTTGATTTTTTCCACTATTATTTTATAATTTCCTTGGGAGGCCCATTTTAGACCTCAAAATTCCCCTAATGACAGTTGTCTTGTGAGTTGTTTTATTGATAAATAAGTCTATTAATGCCCCACATTGTTGAGGAATATTGTAAGGAGACAAAGACTCCTAGTTGTTGGCTAAATTTTGGGGGACTATTTCTAACTTCTCTAAATTCTAGGTAATGACTCATTAGGTGCATTTATGAGGTATTTTGGATCAGATTTTGACCCAATTATGTTTCATATTCTCTATTTTCTATATGTACTGCAACTCAAGTCATTTTGGAGGTTGGATAGTTGATATTGTAGTGTGGAGCTTAAGTACATCTTTTAACAGTGAAATTAAAGACATGTTGCAGCTATAATTTTGTTACTCTAGTTGTATGATTATTAGAATTTGTTTTTCTTAGTAACACCATCAAATTGAATTCTTATGCTTCCATGAAACCACATGTATGGTTCTATATGATAAATATTATGATTCTATAAACATAATGCCTATTTTTGTGCTCTATTTTATAAGATTTTCATGAATTTTTTCTACTTCTTCTGACGAATGAACTCATGTAATATGCTCATTCTAACTCTCTTTTTCAAACCCTATACCATAATGAAAATTTAAGTATGTTTTTAAGTATACCTACCTAGCCTCATCTTCATCTCTCCAGCTGTTCATTTGAAATCAGACTTTGAAAACCTAGACCTAGTTCCTAGGCTGACACTTCCTATCGAGAAAAATTCAAAACAAAACCCTAATTAATTGAGCTTATATCTAGCCTAATATCATTTCCTCTATATTCACCTCATTGACTATGAAATTGAAATTGATTGAGCCCTCTCTGGTTTTGTAGGTATAACTACCAAATCTAAATATTGATTCGAGGTTACCTCCTTCAATCTCCTTTCTCAACCTTGGGAAACAAAGGGAGTGATAACACATATAAATGATACATGCATTCTATGGGTGATGCAAGGGGATGAAACTGAACACATCAAATCTATGGAGGTTCATCTAATGTTGTAGCATAATCTGAGGTCATCCGAGCATGTGGGGGGCTACCTGAAGGGCCACCCCCTCATGAGGTATTAAACATGTCACACACACCTGGGAATCACTGGTACAATATGCTGGATCACTGGACCATAAAGGATATGAATATCAATCATGCAATAATGAGTTGAGGCCGAGCGGATGAGAAACAACAAATTCAAAGGGAAATTTTGATTCCCTTTTCTTGATCTAAGGCACCAAACAAGAATGGAAGCTAGAACCAAGGTACATCGCCCTCTAGACCTATGTTCTTGAATGAATGTACTGATGTCGATAGAAGGAGGTCCGCCATGCCTGAGACAATGATGAATCCCAAACTAAGGCATGAGGGATCATAGTAAATTGACAAAGGGAGTGACACTAGGGATGATGATGGAATGGGGGATACTGAGTAGCAGACAGACGACTTCCCTTGTTAGAGCATAAAAAGCATGGATGCCCTGGCAGCAACTAAATTGACTCCAGAGGGGATGGGGGACAGTATGATTGGAGGCAAAAATAGGTGACATGAGAGGAATGCAAGGAAAAAATGAATGGAATACTGTAACAGGAGTCAAAGGGACTTTGGGCAGACTCCATGAATGCGATGATGACTAAAATCAGATGCTTTGAACAAGGGTGACTCGATGATGCCGTCACATAGAATAAGCCTTGTGGGGACCATAAAAACATGACCAAAAGATGGTTACTCATGATGAAAATAAACACATGCACTGAAAAGTATGAAGGCAAAGTGGTGCCCCGATTATAAGCAGTGCATGTGAAGAAATTAGTTTTTAAAAGGCGGCGAAGTGACCCTTCTTGGAAAAATGGCTTCTTAGTGAAGTGTCAAATTACAAAAATCGAAGGAATACCCATTATAGTGCTCTGTAAGAGATTTCCAATGGTGCCAATAGTTCGTCAAACTGAGCTATGGTTTGGTCACACTTGGCGAAGGTAAATTTAGGGTTTTTACATTCAAAGGGTGATTTCCCTCAAATTTAATTCATTTTCTAAGTGAGTTGTGGTGAATTTGGAGAGGAGGAGAAGGCCCTAAATCTTGCGATGATTGTAGTAGACAAACCGACCATTGGAATCAGGATATGTTAGTGGCAGGTAAGTGGCCTAACCTTACTCTTCATTTTTGTCAGTTTAGATTTTTAGATTAGGTCCCTGGGGCTCTGTGGGAGACCCTTGCCCATACTCACAGCCGGCTCACAATTCCCATTCCCTGAAATGCGACGTGGTTGTAATTTTTTAGTGGGAAAAACTATGAGCTCGCAGTTGTGGAGCCGGAAAATGTGAGTTGGAGGTGGGGGTGTTTTTTTTGTCTCCTGGTATGCTAGGGGCCATGGTTAGTAGATTTTTGATGCAATTGTCTTCATTTTGGGCTGAAAAAACATGATGGTGTTATGCAGGTATGGAAGAATTGAGGATCAACTGGCATGAGATATATTTTGATGCTCTTCGGGCCGAGATACAGGGGGATCAGGTGGTATGAGGAGCACTTGCTAGATATGGGGTTCTCAAGTTGATTGAGAACCCGTTGATGAGGGCAGGTGAGCCCTTACTATCGAGGATAGTGTGCTATTAGGATCTAAACTAGGAGGCCTTCATGGTGCAGGGCTGGTGGGAAACATACATCCAGTTTTAACGTGTGGGTAAAATATATCAGAGTTCATGGAGCGCCATTGTAGACTGGATGCTCATGCTAAGGGAAAGATTATTCCAATCAGTGATCTAGAGTGGCTAGAGACATGGGTTGTGGATGCAGTAGTACTGCAGATCCCAGGAAACCAAGTGTTCCCTCACATCACTCGGGGCACATGATGTTGATGGAGAGTGTTTTGAGCGAGACCTACTATGGGTGTGCGCAGATGACGTTGTCCTTAGTGAAATGACTGTTTTCCTTTTGTAAGTGGCATTTGAACCATGATTGTGCTTTTTTTATGGTTTTGTGCTTATTCTTCTTTGAAAAGATCCCCACACTTTTACCTCATGTGAAGATCCGGGATGAGGGCCCATACGAGCCCAAGATGTGCCGCTGGGGGAAGTTGTTACAAAGAGGAGGAGGAGGGGGATTTGGATGGGTGTTTCGACCTACATTTTTTGCACACTAGGATTAGATGCCGCTATAGATAGATGACTATCCATACAGTGGTATGAAATTTCATGGGGACCTTGACTTGCCACTTCTACTTGGTCAAGCATGGGGACCAGATGGTAAGTAAAGTTGCTATATATTATGATGCATTTAAATTTTTTAGAATATGGAAGTGGTATTGATTCGTGACTTTTGGTATGCAGATATAGCACCCGTAAAGATGGCAGGGTATGTGGGACGATTTGCAGCACCAGGGGCTGTGGGGTCTAGTGGAGCACGAGCAGACTAGAGACCAGGTTATGAGTCTCTACTGGAGGATGTCCATCACAGGTGTGATCTGATGTTGATTGGCCTATCAGAGCATGAGTGGCATGACCATGAGAACCAGTACATCGTGGGATGCATAGCGCTACCCTCTGAGTGGCGAGGGGTCATGCGGCGCATGGAGATGGTCAAGTAGGAAGTTTTGGATCTGTGAGTGAGTGGAGCGAAGCCATTGGCTTGGGAACCTCCAGATAATGATTAGATATAGGGGCATGTGGTGCCCCTAATTATAATTTTTGTAACATGTTGTGGGCATGTTGGATATACTTAGAGTAGTTGACTCCAAACATTTATGATTTTGTCAATACATAATATGGATATGCATCTCTTTACATATGATGAGTATATGGTTCACCATTTGTTTTATTATTGTCTTGTGTTAAATTCATGTTATAAGTTCCAATATAGAATATTGTTTGCAATGTTATCTACATATTGATTCTAGCCTCTATGTACATGATTGAATGTAATGGATTTGAATTCACGCACTAAGAGCTTCACTCATAAATATTTTTTAAAAAGGACATGGTTATTCACATGATACATGCCATTCAATTGCATGACAAGAATCAAGGAATCTAAATGAACATGAAGATGAAGGATGTGATGGTAAAGAGCATCAACTAACAAACCTATCACTACATCATATTTTGCCTGGCTATTGGTGGCAGATCCAATGCATACATCGTTGGAGAGGACCAATGAATGCAAGGGGGTAAAATTGGCCCAAGCTGCTAAGGCTAGATTCTGGGAGAAGTGACTTGCACCATCGGCATGGACGATATACAGTGTGGATGATGGATCCATCTGAAAGGTGCCACAAGAAAAAAAATGAGATGATGGTGGATAATGCAAGCTACCTATATGCATGATAGAAATACACGCATGTCAATGGGAGAAATTTTGCCTTGAGGTAAAGTGTATTGTGAGGGTTAGGAAGGAGTCGGCCTTCAAAATCCTTTAGAAGATATGCCCCCTTGCCCAAATCCTTACTAATGATATAAGGTCCTAGCCATAATGAGTCAAAATTCCCATGACTAAGGACATCATGAGCATGGTCATACATTAGAACACGATCACCTTCGTGGAAGGTACGAGGGTGGAATTTTTAGTCATACTGGGCTTTGGTGTGTTTCATGGGAATGTCAATGGTTTGCAATGCAACACGACGATCTTTAGAATAATTCTCAAGGATGATAAGTCTTTGTTCTAAAGGTTGGGTGTCAAGGAGAAGTTTGATGGCTAGGTGAATGGAGGGGATTTCACACTCGATCAGTAAGACTGCCTCCTTGCAAAAAACAAGGTGGAAAGGAGTAAACTCGGTGGCCATTTTAACAGAAGTTCTATAGGCCCACAAAGCAGGGAAGATCATAAGGTGTCAATTGGTTTTGTTCTTGTTCACCATTCGTTGAAGCATAGTTTTAACAATTTTATTAACCACTTCAACTTTTCCATTACCTTGGGGATAATAAGATGATGAATATTAGTGCTCAAAGCCCAAAAGAGAGGATATCTCATGCCATATCTCATCCTCTAAATGTCGGCCCTGGTCAGAGACCAATTGTTTTGGAACCCTGAATCAAGTGATAACATGGTTGAAGAAAAAGAGAGCTAATGTAGAGATCGTGTTATTGAACGTTGGCATGGCCTCATCCCATTTGGTGAAATTGTCAACTGCCACGATGATATACTTTTCGTTACCAATAGATTGAGGTAGAAACTCCATAAAGTCAATGTCCCACTTACAGAAGGGAAAGACAGATATGACAGGATGGAGGGGAGCAAGTGGAGCTCACACCTTTGGGGCGAGTAGTTGACAATTGGAACAATGCTTAACTGGTTCAATACAATCATGAAAGAGAGAAGGAAAAAACTACCTAGTGCGCATTATTGTCCGAGGTAATGATGAAGAAGTGTTCATCGATTAAATCATCATTAACTGATATATCACGTGTACCAATAGGAAATTTATAAATGAGTTCAACAAGGGCTAAACCATTCTTACCCTTGGGTGTGACAAATTCAAGATTGCACTCCTAGAGGACAACGATCCAATGAGCATATTTCCCAATAATGATCCATTTAATTAAGAGGAATTCCATGGGGTTGGAATTGGTCATGACCTTGGTGGAACACGTAAGGATATAATGACGAAGTTTTTGGACCGTGAACACAATGGCCAATGCCAACTTCTCTTCATGTGAGTAGGATATAGGGGGTCCTACAAGGTTCTTACTGACATAATAGATAACATTTTCATTTCCAGTGTCATATTCCTGAATGAGGACCCCATCGACCAAGTGGGTGGAACCTGAGATATATAGGATGAAGTCCCTTTCAAAGTTAGGAGGACTAATTAAGGGAGCAGAAGTTAGAGCATGTTTTAGGACATCAAAATACTATTGAGCATAGTCATCCTAAACAAATGGAATGTTAGATTGAAGGAGTCTTAAAACCCATGCGAAGTGGTGGCATAGTCAGGGAAGAACTGAGGAAGTAAGTTGGTTTTGCCTTGAAGGCTTTGTAACTAGAGCAAGGTACGAGGAATGTGATGCTCAAGAATGGTTTGAACTTTGAGGGGATCAATATTTATACCATATTTGGACAAAATTAACCCCAAGAGACGGCCAATAGGAATGTAAAAGACACACTTCAATAGGTTGAAGCATATATTATACTTGTGAAATAGGAGAAAAATAGTACGCAAATCATGAATGTGTTACGCCCGAAGCCTAAAAAGGCAAGGAGTTCGTCAAGGTATGCAAGGATAATATGAGCCAAGTCATGGAAGTAGTAAGACATGACCCCCTACAAGGTGGATCCGACATTATTTAAGCTAAAAGGCATGACCCTATAAGGAAAAGATCCCCACGGACAAAAGAACGCAGTTTTTAATTGATCAGCACGACGAATAGTAATATGGTTATACCTGGAGAAACCATCCATAAAGGATAGAACCTCATGCCCCGCACACTCATCAATGATTTGGTCAATAAATGATGTGGGGAAGTTTTCTTTGGGACAAGATTTATTCAAGTCTTGCAAGTCAGTGAAGACATGAATGGTGCCTTGTTTCTTGAGAACGAGAACCAGGTTGGAAACCTATGTGGTGTATTCAATGGGATAGATAAAACTAGCCTACTTGAGCTTATCGATTTCCACTTTAATAGCCTCTCATCTGGAAGGATTGATGGGTCTCAACTTTTGATGGAAAATTGGCATCGAGCCATGTATCGATATGGTGTTCGACAATGGAGGGATCAAGTCTGGGCATCTCCGAATCATACCAGGCAAAAAAATCACAAAATTCTTTAAAAAGCTTGGTGTAAGCCTCAATTTCTTCTAAGGTGTAATGTGATCGCAAGGTAATGTTTTCTTCTACCCCCGGTTTATCGAAATTTTTTATTTTAATGGTAGGAGAAATGTTGGCCAGGTTTCCTTCCTCGAAAGCATCTGGTGCAGGAATGGTATTTCTAAACCAATCGATTTCATCATGAATGAAGAATTTAGACTCTGTAACATATTGGTCATGGGACTGCTGCAGAAGGAAGTATGCGTAGCAGTGTATATCATCCTAGGTAAAATCAGGGGTGGTCATGGCTTCCATAATTTCTTCATCATAATGGAATATGGGAGGACTGGCGGAAGGGGGACCGCATGATGTGCTAAGGTTACCTGGTGCATCGGCATGAGAAATATGGTTCACATATGCATCGCTATAGAGGGTAGACAAAGGTCTAGTAGATGAAACATCTATTGATGTTGAGACCAAGGTGTTCGACAAGGGAGGTTCGACCGAAACAAAATGGGAATTCCCAGAGGGGCCTTCCACCATGGATCTCATGGATGATGACAGATAGAGAATATCAATTGAAGATTCAATCATCTCAACATCAGGGGGAGGTATCATAATGGGTACAAAAATTTCCTCCTGTTTTGTTGAAGCATAACTCACAAGTAGAGGAGTAGATGATCCACTATGAGTGGCCCCTATTTTGCGAATTTCCTCAAGGATATGCAAGGATAATATGAGCCAAGTCATGGAAGCAGTAAGACATGGCCCACTGCAAGGTGGATCCAGCATTATTTAAGCTGAAATTCATTACCCTATAAGTAAAAGTTCCCCACAGACTAATGAATGTAGTTTTTAATTGATCAACACGACGTATAGTAATATGGTTATACCTGCAGAACCCATCCATAAAGGATGGAACCTTATGCCCAACACACTCATCAATGATTTGGTCAATAAATGATGTGGGGAAGTTGTCTTTGGGATAATATTTATTCAGGTCACGAAAGACAGTGAAGACACAAATGGTGCCTTGTTTCTTGAGAACGGGAACTGGGTTGGAAACCTATATGGTCTATTCAATGGGATAGATAAAATTAGCTTGCTTGAGCTTATAAATTTTGGCTTTGATAGCCTCTCATCTATAAGGATTGATGGTTCTGAAATTTTGATGGATAGGATTGGCATCGAACCATGTCTCAATATGGTGTTCGACAATGGAGGGATCAAGTCTTGGCATCTCCGAATAATATCAGGCAAAAACATCACGAAATTCCTTGAATAGCTTGGTGTAAGCCTCAATTTCTTCTAGGGTGCAATGCAACCCCAAGGTAATGTTTTCTTCTAACCCTGGTTTATCGAAAATGTTTATTTTAATGTTAGGAGATATGTTGGCCAAGTTTCCTTCTTCGAAAGCATCTGGTGTCGAAATGGGATTTCTAAACCAATAGAATTCATCATGAATGAACTCTTTAGACTCCACAAAATATTGGTCATGGGACTGTTGTAGAAGGAAGTACACATGATGGTGCATATCATCCCAGTTAAAATCAGGGGTGGTCATGGCTTCCATAATGTCTTCATCATAATGGAATATGGGAGGAATGGCGGAAGGGGGGCCACATGATGCGGTGGGGCTACCTAGCACATCATCATGAGAAATATGGTTCACATATACATCACTACAAGGGGTAGATGAAGGGTTGGTAGAGGAAACACCTACCAATGTTGAGACTAAGGTGTTCGACAAGGGAGTTTCGACCGAAACAAAATGGGAAGCCCCAAAGGGGTCTTCCACCATGGATCTCATGGATGGTGACAGATAGGGAATAATAATTGAAGAGTCCATCGTCTTGACATTGGGGGGAGGTATCACAATGGGTACATAAATTTCCTCCTGTTTTGTTGAAGCAGAACTCACAAGTAGAGAAGTAGATGATCCACTACGAGTGGCATCTATTTCACTAATTGCCTCAATGCTATCGTGAAATTGTTCAAGATGGGGACAATGATGAGAATAGTGGCCATAAAGGTCGCACAAAAAACAAGGGTGGTTGGTGCACAACGATTTGAGTTTGTTAGCTAAATCAATTAAGGTAACATGGACCTCCAGGATGTCAGATTAAGGAAATTTTTCATTGACCACAGGTTTGAGATGAGGAAGCTCAGGACCATTATGGGTGGCATGCCAAACAACATCACACAAAGTGCAGAGAGGTGATGAATTTGGAGGCTTAGGAGGAGTTGGAGCTGTTTGGGGGGCCTTGTCCTTAGGTTCCTCCTTTTTGGCTTTGCCCCCCTCACTAGATGCTTTCACAACATGAGTTGGTTCATGTTGAGGTGGTTGTGGCAATGAAGAAAAGGGAGGGGTCATGGTAACCGGGTGAACCGGGGTTAAAGCGGTATAATATTTGAGTTGACTAGGTGGAGTGTTTGTTGGGGTATCAATGTACCAGATTGGGATCCCCAAGGTCAAATTAGGAAGACTCAACGTAGCCATAATAGGCACCAAAAAGAATCTAGAGGGGGGGAGCTAAAAATAGTATTTGATCGAAAGGGTAATGGCTTGCCGAAATGGCTCCCAAATGGTTAAGGCTTGGGAGAAGGTTCCTGATTGAAAAATATTGGAAGAGACACTAGCAAAAGGAGAAGGTCCTCAATGCTATGTCAAGTGAACAACAATAGGTTTTCAAGGCGTTGGCTGTTGGCTAATCGAATCGGGCCGCTTTTGGCTAGCTCGAGACGTTTCCAACATGCAAACACTCAATGAGTTGGGCTCAGTGATAAGAGGGTGAGACTAGGGAGTTAATTGAGTAAGGTGGAATATTTATATAATCATGATGAAACACTAGTGAGAGGTGTGATTGATTGGTTATTGACCATAAAAGATATGATGGACTCAGGTGAGGTATGAGACTTTGGTTCGTAATATGTCAACTAATTGATAGTGACGATCTTTCCATTGTGGGGAAAACACATCTTACGGTGAACTAGAGATGCAACAGCTGACATCGCATAGATATAGCTATGACCCAAGAGGATATTATAATCCAAGGGGGCATCAATTACTTGTATGTCAATACAAACAGTCTTACCTCCAAATGTGACATGACAATTGCGGAATATGCCAAGGGGCTGAGAAGGGTGACAATCCCATGTATGCAAAGTGATGGTGGATGGGGCTAAGTTGGGTGATCCAAGCTTATTCAAAACATAGGCGGACATCACATGGGTGGATGTGCCCTTATCAATGATACCTATCTGAACATGGGCATTATGGATCTTGACCGGTATTTGGTAGGCAACGGATGAAGGTAAAGGGGGATGTTCTTATTTGTCAATGTCAAAGCAAAAAAATGATCATCTGAAGGATCCACAACGCCCAAAGCAGATAGTAGAGATTTTCGTTGAGTTGGGCACGACTGGAGGACTTCTAGCATTGACATGGCAGCAGGTGACTGCTGCAAGTAATCTACTATGTTGTAGGTGTGGCGGTTTGGGACTCGGTTGCAGACGTAGTGGGTTTCTTGTCATATTAGCGCGATCGGGTCTGAAGGTTGAAATCAGTGGTATTGACCACTTCAGAATTAATCATGAGAATCTAGTAATCAAGGGTACCAGAGTGCAGAGGTTGAGGAGCGGCTTGACCTTGAGGTGGTTGGGTACTAAGATATCCTTACTAAGGTAAAGGATTAGTGAACACATCCGGTTGAGTTGGCGCAGTGTTTGGAGGAAGCGAAGCGGTGGCTTGCTGTCCTCTAGACATTGCTTGTGCTTCCCATAACTTGCGCATCTAGGGTAAAACAGAATAATCATGAGTATAATATCCATGGAGAACACAACATGAAAAATGTTTATTCGTATGAAGAGGTTTGTTATGCTTCGGCTGATCGCCCTATTTCTAGTTTGCGGTGTTAGGCTGGTTCCCTTGCGATATGTTCGGTTGATTACCTTGGCGCCCTTGGTTACCCTACACTTTTTGGTTTTGGTTCCCTTTCCCCTTATTATTTTTCTTCAAATTAGGAGGATTTGTTGCACTCTGTTCCGCATACACCTGACCTTGAGGAGATGGTGGATGCTATGGAAGAGGTTGAGAACGCATGAGAGGCTGGGGTGCTGATGCCGGAGGGGCTGGAGGATCGTGCTGTGCATAAGGATAGAAAGGAGGAGGGGAAACATGTGGATAAACATGTTGAGAAATAGCTGGCCCTGGCATCAGTTGATGCGAGTTGGGAAATTCATAAGGTGTGCTTTTACCCAGATACAATTTTCTGGGAGGGGGATAGGTGTTGGAGGAACTGGTCCCCTCCTAGCGGTAACCATAACCCATGGAAGGATGAGTATATAGATGTGAAAGAGATCCAACGATACCATCGGTGGCATGAGATGCCCTCGGTGCATTAGCACCATGAGGTCTAGGAAGATCCGGTAAAACAGTATAAATATAACCAAAATGGGCATAGAACAAGTCATATTTTAATGCAACCTAGAGAGATTCTTTCTTAGACTGAGGAAAATGAGTCGCGACATCTTTACCAATGGGTACTAAGAGATTTCTAAGAAACCAATCCATATAGACACAGTCGTCGAATGTAGGAGCTCGACACAAGCTCCTTCTTCTTCACCATTCTTGGACATGGTCAGAAAGACGGGTGGTAGAAGATTGACATAATGCAGTTAACAACTCGGTATTGGTATAATAATGGAGGGGTAACTAAAAATAGGACAGAAACGCCTTAGTAAGACTTGAAAAAGCGGAATCAGACACAACAGTGTGGTCAACATACCACTTTGCATCTTCTCCAATGAGCGTACGTTGGAACAACTGAAGGCGGATGGAGTCATCGGTGATGGAATTAGACGAACACCACATATGAAAGGAGTGGACATGATTAGTAGGGTCCTCTACAGTGTTTCCTTCGAACTTAGGAATCTCAAAAGGAAGCTTAGTTGGCATAGCTATCCAACCCGCATCGTGGAGTATGGGGTCATTTATTAACTAGATAAAATTAGAAAGGTTTAAAATTTCCATAAAAGGTAGCAAGGGAGTAGCCAGAATGGTTCCAGTAGAGGTTCCGCTAGTAGAAACTCTAGCATTAGGACCGGGGACACCACAAGCTTGAGGACCTACACCTACATTGGCACCTGAAATAGTGACAGTATAAGGGTGAGGGGAGCTGGGCTCAGAATTAGAGTAATAACACAATGAACTAGAATCAGAGTCGGTATGGGGACTCAGAAGAGGACTAACTCGGACCCTACGTGGTGGAGTACGTCTTACTAATGGAAACTGAGGGCAAAGCCCTTTCCGTGATAAATTCCTTGGTGGCACAATGATGGCAAGTCACAAATGACACGAAAAGGTTGAAGACTGATAAACAAAGGCTCTGGGAGCTAAATTGATTAATTATGAAGTTTATATCTTGGCTTGGCAGTGTAAACCAAGTGCTCTTCACTTTAGGTGTGAGTGTGTGCAAGCCATGTGTTAATATTAATTAAGCCTAGATGATTTTGTAAAGAAAAGGAGAAGGTGTTGAAGTACTGTAAATAAAACTGAAATGATAGTAAATTAAACAACTAATCATGCATAAATTCAAACCAAAAGAAGGCTTCCCAAACAACTAGTTGAAAAGGCAGGCGAAATTGTCTCAAAACACTCAAGATGCCCAAGAGATCTAAGGTCAAAGGGACAGGGATATAATGACTTATATTTGCTGGAAATGATGCCGAAAACAACAAGAGACTAAAGGAGAAAAATGCTACAAAATGTAAGGCGGAAGGTTAAAACCTTGGGGAGAACAAGGGTACCCTAAGGGAAACACCAAAAAAAAATCAAGAGGGGGTTTTTGATGGAATAATTACCTATAAAAATTGATTTGAAATAAGGATAGATTAGACCCTTAAACAATGGTTGAAAGCAATGAAAATCTCAAACTACATACTCAGCTTAACCCCTCCTAGAATGGTGGAAGTGTACTGAAACCCTAGGGGGCTTTGTCCTACTTCAAGGATATAAATTGAGCATATCCAGGCCTAAGATGGGCTGAGACAAAGGTTAGACAACCCAAAATAGTGCTCTCGGAAAACCATAACAGTTACAAAAAAAACTCAAAAAAATGTTCCAGCTCGCAGGTACTAACCTATGGACTGCTGAAATCGTAGTTACTGGGCAGAAAAGTGTGAGTTCTATGAGAAATCACACTTTTTGATCCAAAAAGTGCAATTTATTGTTCCTTATTCTCTAGCGTGGCTCATACCTGCTCCCTGTGGAAAACACTAGAAAGCAACCAGAGGTTAGAATTTTGATTGATTTAGGGCATAAAAGTTTAAAAAAAAACATCAAGAGACTGAAAATAGTTGAATAAAAACCTTTGTTACTGAATTTGCTGGTCACGCAGGAATCTAAATTACAACACTAGAGTTGACATTTGTTAGCATAAATTCTTAACACAAGTGTACGAAAAGAGCCTACTTTAGTTGTGTGTGACAACCTGCCCTAAAAACAGAAATGGTTGCTTAAATTCTTTAGATATGCAATTGATAGTTAGAAAAATGCTACAAAAAACCAGATCTATGCAGTTAAAGCAGTTAAACAGTAAAAAGAAATAGTAATTACTCCATGCATCCAATAGACCAGACAAGATTTAAAGGATTTTCTTTATTATATTATAACACCTAGTCAAGGGAACAAATAAAAGTTACCATTCCCCCTCAATGGGATGTGTTCTTGGTTGTCCTCGATGCTTCAATTCCAAAAGTTTCTCTCTCTCTCAATGGTGCAGAAAAATCAGAATGTGTTGAACTCTATGGGAGCTCAAGAAGCAAAATAAAATAGTAGCAGTAATAAGAATGATAAAAGCGCGACAATTAAAGTGATCAAAGTGAAGAATGAATGGAAAAGACCTTCTATTTATAACAAAATATTTAGTTATCCTTGATAATGGAAAATAATAAAATATTATTAACCAAGATCTAGATCTAACCGCATGGAATATTTTTATTATATTTTATTGGAGGGAAAAAATATTTAAATTGGTTAAATACCTTTATTTAGAAATAATAAACAAATAAATAATTTATTTATCATTTCAAGAATGTGGTTAAGGAATAATTAACAAATATTAATTTTTTAAATTATTCCTAGGTGATTTAATCAAATTTAACAAGGAATAATAACTAAATAACTATTTAATTAATTATTCCTAGAGAAAAATAAGAAAAATAATTATTTATCTAATTATTTATCATAATTGGGTTAAATACGACCAAGAATATTATTTAAAGAGTGGTTTGATTAATTATTCCTAGAGGAAAATCAAATAAATAAGGATTTATTTAATTATTCCTCATGGGGTTTCTTGTTTAAACCAGAAATAAATTAATAAAATATGGTTTATTAAATTATTTATTATAGTGAAAGCAATTTTACTATAGTAAAATTGGTCTTGCATGGTGTACTTTGATCCATCTAATTGTAAATGGTTAGATGACCAAATTTTGGTGATAACACCATTGAAGAGCCTCGTGGAAGCATTGAAGGAAAAGATGAAGGCGACTGCCCCACAGTGACTCGAAACGAGTCATGAGATTTTGTTGCGGGAATGTTGGAGCGTGGTCCCCTAGGGTACTTTTTGGGTTAATTTTGTTTAAGTTTTGTTGTACGCATTGCATGCAGATGGTCAAAGAGGTTTTGGGGCGGGTCAAAGTCCCTTAATTATTGTAAAGGGTTCAAGGGAAAACCATGAGTCTCAAACCCATGGTATGTGCGCGTTTCTGATAATATAAATATGTAAGAGTCAAGTAAAGAGGGATATCATAATAGGGAAATACTGATCAATTTTGGTTATACGTCTTCGTTAGTCTGAGTTTTTGTCTAGATAGAAAGGCTCCTGCTGACTTTGTGTGTGGAGACCTACGTCATGAGCTGTGTGCAGACTCTGCTGCTGTGTGCATAGAAAGATAGATTGTACCGAATTTCAAATCTCTTAATAAATATGGCATTTTGGCGAACTCATACTCTTATGTGATTTACTGTCTTAGATTATCTGTTATCTATTGTAGATATGGATTTGTTCTACAGTTGCATATTTACTTCATTGAATGGGTTAATTTCATTTGCGTGAAAATAGTAGACTATGCTAAATAGTTAGATCTAGATGAAGTACAATTTACTACTATGCGCGAAATACAACGAAATATTCTGTGATAGTCTGTGAAAGGGTTAGATCTATTTACCATTGATTGTGCGTGAGAAAATATGTTATATTATCTGCAGTAATTATGATTAGATCTACCACATCAAAATCTCCCTCAGGGTGCAGAAAATTGGTTCCAGCACCACCCCATACTACTTCGAGTGAGACTTTGGTCTGCGCAAATAGATCACTACTGAAACGGCCAGTAGTTGGAGAGTTTGGTTGGTTGCGCAAATACTTTGAACCTGGGTCATGACCACTTAAGCCAACACTCACCTTATGTTCGTCGATGATTTGTTCTGCGCAGGGGCTGCTGAGATCACTGAATGGGAATTTTTCCACAAGTTTTTTAATAAATTTGGCAAGGCATCTAGACTAATCATAAATTCCTCCAAAACATAACTAAGCACTGATAATCACGACTCAAATGTACTTAAGGTAATTGCTTCATTATTTGGGATCAATATTTGCTCCCTCTTAAATGGCTTCAAATATTTGGGGTGTTATTTGAAACCAAGCAAGCACCTTACTCATGAATGGGAGTGGCTCATTATCAAGTTCAGAAAGAATTTGTCATGTTGGGACCATCGATGGATCACACTGGGAGGTTGGGTTACCTTGATCAAAGTTATTCTATAGATAATTCCAATAGTCCTTGATGCACCTCTTCTATATCCCACAGTTTATCATCCGCCAAAAATTTACTATCATTTACAACTCCTTATGGTCATGTACTAGGCCTAAGAAAAAGAGACATGTGGTCGTATTAAGCACCATATCAAGGTCTGTCAATTTTGGTGGATGGGGGCTACTTGATTCCCATTGTTTTAATATTTCTCTACTTTCCTCGTCCCTCTAAGGATTTTTTATGGTAGGGCATGGGGTAGAAAAATATGTGTAGAAAATATATTTCCGAAGATGGTATGGAGGAATGGTTATATATTGGGGCGCCCCCTCATCTGGTGCATCTATTATTTTCCGTAGTCTTCAGCGGGAAATCCCATGGCTATGCAGAAATCTGCAGTAGATGGTGGGGGATGGTCGAAAAATACTTGTCAAACTAGATTCCATTAAAGGAATGGACTGCCACATACTTTCGTCTCCCTTCATGTATTTCCTGAACACATAGGGGATTACATCGCTTGCTAATATTTGGGAGTGGGCTTGTCTCCCCAACATTGCTCCTGCTTGGCCACAGGCTTGGCATACTGGCCTCCCAGATCACATGATTGGGCAATGGGATGAATACCGTCGCTATCTTTGCATGGCTGGAATTCGTCCCTCTCTACGCTCTAGTCGGCTGGTGTGGGGTGTCCATGTCGAGCCTAATTGCATTCTTGTTACAGAAGTATATGCACATATTACTTCCAACACACATCCCTTGCAATTTGTGGGGGCTACTTCGAAATGGTGGAGGTGGGATGCTCCACTAAAGATTAAGTGTTTCTCATGGTTGGTTTTTCATAACAGTATTTTAACATGGTATCGACTGAATAAGAAGGGTTTCATGCGCTCTAGTAGTTTCCCCCTTTGTGGGTTGGACACAGAGGATTGCACTCACCTTTTTATAAAATGATCCTTTGCTACGACCATTTGGTTGGAGGTTTCCTTTATCCTTGGTGTCTTTATGCCTTGTGACTTTGATTCGATTCTGGATTGTTTCTCCTCTTGGTCACTACACGCAAATGCATACAAGACGACCCCTCTATATGTTTTATGGGGCATCTGGTGATCCAGAAACATGTTTATATTCGATGATATACAACCTATGGTTCAGGTCGTGGCACTAAGTATCGTTGCATATTTCCAAGAATTTGTTCCTTGTTCCCACAACGATTCTAGTAGGTCTATCTCCCTAGTTTGCCTTGAAAATATCTTCCCCATCTTCCATTTCGATGGAACTGCTTCTGGAGGAAAATGCGAGTGTGGGGTTTCCCTTTTCGTTGACCCCACAACACGATACCTTTTTCATTGGCATGGTGGAGATGGGGATAACTGCAAAGAAGAATTGATTGCATTATGGGGTACCCTGCAAGTTTCATCTTGGCTGGGAATTGACAACATTTTGATTGTGGGTGACTCTCTCGGATTGATCAATTGGATACAATGGAAAAACTCACTGGAAGTTCCCTCCCTCTACAACTGGATGCAACATATACAGGATCTTGAAGCGTCCTTCTTTGACGTCTCCTTTCAACATGTATTCAGGGATGCTCTTTCTAAACGAGGTCTTCCTCTCCCCCATGGCTTCATGGTCTTTGATCAGGAGGTTGATGGTAGGGGGCAGAATCAAGACTATTTTATGTTCTAATTTTATTGTTATGTTGATTTTTGGTCTCCCTGGTTTCTCTTTTTTGTTTTCTTTCCCACACAGTTGACTATATGTATTGAATGTTGTGCCCTTGTTCGGATATGGTTTTTCATGCAACCTATTTCCTTACATTGCTACCTCAGTACTTTTTACACAAGTTTTTCCATGTACATGTTTAAGTGAGACAAACATTGTGTCCTCTACACTTTTCATGCCTTTTTGGATATTGGTGTATGCATGATAATATGCTCATATAATAGTTTTTGAGGATTGTAGTACCATGACAATGTAAAACTTTCACATTTTATGAATGAAAGTTCTTCTTTTTTCTTGTGAAAAAAACATTTATCTTGAAAAGGCATTGGCTGAGCTTTGTTATTCAGCGACATAGGAGAGGACACTTTGGTAGTAAAGGCTGAAATAAGAAGAGCCATTACTGACACACATTTATTCCCAAAAAAATTATTTGACTTGACTTTAATGATTTTTTTTAGTTGGCTCCTCATGAACTTGATAAATTTTCTTTTTACTTCTTTGTTCCCAAAAGAAAAATATTTAATTGGCTTTTATCTGAATTTTATTTTTATTTTTACTTGAAGATGAGCACAATTATTATTATTTTATTTTTATTTTTACTTGAAAATGAACACAATAATAATAATAATTATTATTATTATATATATATTATAATTAAAAATATAATTTAATTAATGAATACTACAATTTTGTAAAACATTTATATATTCCATTTTAATTAAAAACTCATCATTAAAAATAATTATGTAATATTTTTTTAATAATTCAAATACATGTTATAAAACTAAATAATAAAAAATATATATATCAAAAAAATTGATCAATAATTAAGAAACTTGTGTTAAATTGATTTAATGAGGCCAAATATTTACTAAATCCATACTAGAATAAAGCTATATCGAGTAATTAAGAACTACTACCTATCTAAAACTTGTTGATATTCCTTTATTAGTTTAACCATTACAATAATAAGTTGTATAATTTCAAAATTCAAGAAATCAAATATCTCATATTTTAAACCAATAAAATTCAGTTCCTTCTCACAAAATTGTATGGCTGATGACCAAACGTATAACGAATAGGATGAATATATTCTCGAAAACCTTCCAAACATATAACAGGCAGACTTAATTTTTATATTGAAAAGTCGCTGGCCCAGCTCTGCTATTTAGCGGCCTAGGTGGGGACACTATGGCAGTATAAGACAGGAATCTGAGGAATCTTTATTGACACGCATTTATTAAAAAAAATTAATATGTTTTTCATGAATTTTACTTTTACTGATAGATGAACCTATGGAGAAAGATGACAATTTTATTTGTATTGTATTTTGTTTTAGTATATATTAAAAATATGATTCGGTAATGAAAATTAATTTTAAAGAAAATGTGTATTTTCTAAAATATAATTTAATTCACAAAAGTTACACTTTCATAAAAGATTGGCCAATCACATTTTAATTTGAAAACAAAAAATGTATTAATTGTACAATTATTATTTCAATAAATTCAAAAGTTTAACTTTGAGATTGTAATGGTTGGCGGTTTAAGTACGCCAGTAATGGTAGTGGACCACTGGTATAACTTGTGATTCGATACGTTGCCAATAATTGTGTAGTGGAAATGGATAACCCATCGGATATCTAACCTAAAACAATATGGATGTCGTTATCATCCAGACCCGAAATGCACATACCCGAAATGTCGTTATCGGGCAAACTTAGCACATACCCGAAATGCATGTATTCAGTACCAGTTGTCATCCCTGCAACCATGGATGAATTTTGAAGAGTCAAATATTGTTCAAAATTCCCCATAACCACCATCGATCTTCGTCATCCAAAACAGTGGTCAAAATCATCAAACTTCGTTTTCAAATTCCAACCCTCCGTGCATCCTCTACTGAAACGTGGCGAATATTTCCCATAACTTGAAAATAAATGGATCTAGAAATCATACCTGCACCCCCAAAAAAACACATGGACAATTTCAGAATAAATGGATCTGGAAATCATCCCTGCACCCCAAAAAAACACATGGACAATTTCAGCTGCTCTCCTTAGAGTCGTGTATATATTTCAATCCTCCACTCTCAATTGAACATCTTGGGTATATTTCATTACTCCACACTCAATTCCAGAGCTTCCCATTGTATAACATCACTTCCACGATCCCCGAACTCTCTAACGACCTTTACCGTCACCAAATATGGAGAAACCTTGCGGGGACCATGCGCATGCTATACCATGCGGGGACCGGCAGTTTAAAGGAATCCGACTCCGAGAATGGGGGAAGTGGGTATCCGAAATTCGGGTTCCGAAATCGAGAGAGAAGATATATCTGGGTTCCTACCATACAGCCGAACAGGCCGCCCGGGCCTTTGACGCCGCAATGTATTGCCTGAGAGGGCCCAAAGCTAAATTCAACTTCCCCGACTCCGTGCCCGCGATTCCTTCATCGTCTTCTCTTTCTCGTCAGCAAATTCGTGTTGCCGCGGCCAAATATGCGTTGAACGAACTCCCTTCAAGTTTGCCGCTTCCCCACCATAATATCGATAATAATAGTAAAGACTAGCAATTGCACCAAGAGGTGCAAAGGAACGCCGGGGCGGTAGATATGTAAGGGAAGTAATTTAATCAGAATAAAAAGTTTGTGACGATATGGAATATTGGATTTTAAACTGTCAAACATATTTTTTGTTTTCTGTTATCCCTAGCTAGGTAATATAAATTGTCGATGTAAATATGAAGATGTCTTGATTTTGTGTCTATGTAAATATGAAAATGAGTTTGGAATAAAATTATGTGAATATGAGGATTTTGAAAAAATGAAATTGATCAGATTCTAGATGTGAATTGTTTTGTGGTATATGAGAGGTAAAATGTGTAATAACTAAAGGAGCTGAATGTTTTGTGGTATATGAGAGGTAAAATGTGTAATAACTAAAGGAGCTGAATATTTTGTTCGTTTGTGACGATATGGAATTTTGGATTTTATTTTTAATAGAAATAAAAATTATTAATTTAATATTATTAAATTTTTATTTATTTGATTTGATTTTTATTTAATTTAATTTGTTTATTTATTTATTTTTATTTTTTTTAATCTTTATTTTATTTTATTTCTATTTATTTATTTATTTTATTTTTATGTTTTAATTAAAAAATTTATTTATCTATTTTATTTGTATTTTTAATTTTATCTTTATTTTAAATTCGGAAAACAATTTTGAACAACAATACTCTACCTTAATAATCATCCAAATAGCCACACAATTACAGATTCACATAAATAAGTTTTATTATCATCTAAAATTAAAACCTAAACCATTACCATTTTATCTTCAGAAGTGCATCCCTGATCCGCTGAAATATCAGAATTTGTTACACTGCCAGTGGGCCAACCATTGACAAAAGAACTACTGCCACTAGATTGACTTCCTACTGTAAGCGAGATTCATTTACCTGTCTACCAGACTACCAAATTTATTCCAAGGACCTGTGTTGAACATATCAAGTGGCAGTAAAAATTGTACAAACAAAGAACAGAATAAAGCAGGGATATTATTATAAATCAACTACATCATTATGAGATACAAGACACGCATCTTTATTAGAAGTAACTTCAATTCCACCATTTGACAGCCTTATAGATGGGTTGTAGTCTAAAATCTTTGAACATGACTCAGTTTGACATAACCTTGGTTGGCCAGCAGAGTGAAATTTCTGTTGTACCAGACCACTTCTTTTTTCATATTTAGGCCATGAATTATGTTGTAGCTCCATACCTCCCTCTTCTTTCACCTCAGCCATGTTTCTGGAAAATAAATTGCCACTGCTTAGAAGAGTTCTATCCATCAATTCCATGTCAGCAACCACAAGCTTCTTACTAGGGGCATTGCATGAGGTTTCAATTTGCCCTTCAGCAGCCTCATCTGGACTGGAAATTGCCAAAGCAGAATCATAAGCTCCCAACTTGCCTTGGGAAGCCCATCGTTTCTGACGGTAGAAAATGGGTTCATCTACTTTTTCTGTCATAGACATTAACTTCGAGTCTTCTGGCATATGTGACTCACTATTCTCCTTAACCTCTAGTGAGATCTTGGCACTTACATCCACTGGGGATGCCGACCTTCCTCCCTTCAGATTTTGGTCTTCATTTCCTTGTGACAAAAGCTTTACAGATGACCCAGACAAACCTCGAAACATTCTGAATGATACAACCTTCAAACACTCGTGTCCTCCTGTACTCGCCACAACATTATTGCCATTATTAGTTTCCTCCCCTAAAATTCTTTTGCAACAATCCATGTTTCTGCTCCTCAATTTAATTGTTAAATCTCCAGTAACATCACTTTCACTTTTGTGCAGGATGTGACATGATAATCCCAAAGCTGAGTCAAATGACGCTGTCTTATGATGAATAAAGCCCAAATTTGAAGGATTGACCTTCTCAAATTGATCTCTTTCTTCACATAAAGTTGTATTTGGTTCAACTTGGTCAGGTATTTTTTCATTTTAGGACAAACGGAAATTTCTCCAAGACCTATTCCAATAGCATTGGCATCCTCTGTTTCACATCTCAATGGAACATCCATAACAGTCATGTCATTGGCATCGGCTTTCAATGACAACTTATGACCTGTTCCTTCTATAGAAGGGCTATCTGGGGCATCTTGAACCACTCCACTAGCAATGACAGAAATTGGATGACATCCCTGATCACTGAATACTGATCTTTCAAACACATTACTACGTTTTGAGGGATGAGGGGCATCAGAGAAGCCACTTTTACCATAGTAACGAGGATTGGAGAGTATCTCTTGAACCAATGTAGGTGTACTTTTTACACTGTCATCTAGTAAATCGACCTTTCCAGAAAATATTTCTTTGAATCGGGATGCTACCATCTCTTGAGGCGTACATGTTGCGTTACTAACTAAAGTTGTATGTATCGGTATGGCATCCATGCTCTTTCGGTTTTCTAATGGCGTTAAAACAGATGGCACTTTTCTTTCAGCATTTTCTTCAACCAGATAGAAATTATCCTTAGGTTGATTCTGAAAATCCACTGGGTGCTCTTATTCTCTCAGTTTTAGTTGAGTGCTCTCGGTCAGATCTGAGATTTCATGTTGTTGGACATTTTCCATCACATTCGGCATCTCCTGCTTGAGGGAAGTATTAGTCAAATTCGAGGTCAGCATCACAACTGTCAACAATTCTTCGAAAATCATCCATTGGAACTGTCTCTACTTCCACGCATCTTTCGACATTTTCCGAGGTGTCTTTTTCCACTTGAGCATTCTTATGATCAATATCTTCTGAACCTCTGGAACCTGGTTCAAAGGATGCATATGTCACCTTTGATTTCTTCGTGGCTCCTTCTGTGCAACCAAAGTCATCTCTTTGGGCATGGTCCTCGATTTGCGAATGGTTCACTAAAGGTGATGAGTGATCTTCATTTTGCATTCATTTCATCGCAGAAGAGAGCTTGACTTCAACTTGAGATTCAGCAACAACAAGAGAGGACTCGTTTCGAGTCTGAGATTTGGTCATCTTTGGTGATGCCAATAACTGATCTTCAATTTCTGATGCTCTGATGTCCACACGCTTGTGTTTCTGCCGATATCTGAATCATACAAAACACAAAATCCCACTCTTATAGCCTCGTTTATTTCCTGATCAATTTGCATTAACCGTGAAATATTATGCCTTTTTCTCAACCATCACAGCAGAAAGTTATAATAACAAATTCTATTATATATTAAAATGTTTACTTACTCTTTAAGCGTTCCAGATGTGAACATCTCTGTGATGAAATTGATGTTTTTCTTTTCCGTATCTACCCATGAAGTGTAGAACTTCATAATGTTTTTGTGCTTAAAGTCCTAAGCAAATGCACTTCACAGTATAATCTCTCCAAATCATCGGGTGTCCAGAGAACATCAGTAAGTTTGACTTGGTTCCAAGCTACCTCCATTCCATCTATTTCATCAAAAGCCTTGTAGCTACAACCCTTCAGATTTAAGGGACACCAATCCGGGGCAATGGATAAACTTTTTAATCATAAAACCATGAAACCACCTATTTTGACATCAATTATGAACGGTGAAAGGTGTTTATTTCTTCATCATGATTATAATATGAGGAGACCTATAGTTTAGAACTAATCTTCATGATGACTATAACAAGAAAAGACCTATAGTTTATTAGAAGTAACAACTCTAGACGTTATTCACCTTCAACAACAGAATCCAGAAAAATATAAAAGCAACATTTCACCAACTACAGCTGCAATTCGCAATTTTCAATCAGAACATCAGTATGAGGCAGACATAATTTTCAAGTGTTTACTTTCTAAGTTCAAAGAGAGACATTACAACTGGCACAAAGAGGTCGGGCACCACAAACATCACATTTTTATGCACTGGCCCTCAAAGCTTGAAGCACTGAACACATGCATCTTCCGTGTGGCTTAGTTGCCACAATAGGAGTACTCTTCTGTCAAAATCGCCCAGGGCTTGTGACTGGTTCCAACCAACTTATCTGTGTCTTTGGGGTAATTGAACATCAGTAAGTGACCTAATACGCCACTGTCTTCACTATTGAATCATGAAGCACTTGGCAGGGATAAACAATCTGGTTGCTAACAGGCAATCAGCTAATAAATGCAAAAAAGCTTATGTGTTTTAAGACCTCATAGACTAATCTGGTACAAGGGAAAATTAAAACATTATATGATAATATACATTTATTGATTTGATTGAAAACCCATAAGACATACTTTCAGAATATGGATATGCATCACAATCATGTCAAAAATCATAAACATCAAGTTCAAGGATACACAATCTTGGAAGCTCCCTTTCCAAGAACTTCATTATACTGCAAAACATTTCACAGACGATGAGGAATTCAGCCTTTATAACAAAATATTCTTAGACAGTAAAGCATACAATCCTTGATGAATTGACTCAAAGTGACTCGGGTTTGACAGGCGATGAAGAATTCGGCCTTTATAACAAAATATTCTCAAACTCAGTAGAACATAAAATCCTTTGAGAAGTGACTCAAAGTGACTCGAACCCACAACTCCACAACACCAAAAATCTCAGCATATGCGAATATAACAGAAATTCAAGAACACGATTCAACCATTCAAAAGCGAATTTTGAACACGAATAATAATAATAAAAATAATACCAAAAAAATAAACAGAAAGAAAAGGGATTTTTAAAAAAGGAGATTTTTTTTTATAAAAAGACAGAGAAAGAAAAGGGTTTTGCAGACTAACTCTGCCGTAGCGACCAGTGGGATCCATTTCCACAAACGAACAATCGGAATGTCTATTCCCAACGTATTTTCTGTACTCCAGCATGTTTGCGAACCGAAATTTCACCAAAAGTAATTCCAAAGCTTGTCCACAAATAGGCCGCGGAGCACTAGGTTTTAATGATACACAAAAGAAAAAACTATATCCGTGGTTTCCCTTCGTGATTTTCGTAGGAAAACAGTCCAAATAGAACCCAAAAAATCCTGGAGAAGTCAATCCTGAGCAAAATCCAGTTCATCCTGACGATAATACACGCCGAAAAGCCCACAAATTTCCTACGGAGAAACCCTAAATCGTTCCCAAAACTACCCCTGCGACTCATCAATAAAATCCCAATACTACTTTGTTCAATAAGAGATGGAAAACTGCGTACTACAAGGTCAGTTGTTCAACAACGATACAGATACTGGAGGGAAAAAAGAGTTTTAATGCCAATGTGTATCCGACGAGCATCGACGCTGGAGAAGTATAATAAGAGGCGATCCATAGATTTGGACGCTCAATTGGCTATAATTCTCCTGGTGGCGCTCAAGTCTTGTTGCAGGGAACCTTATAAATTTGATGGATTCTCTGTTAGAAATTTTTTGCAAACGTGTGGCATATTTTCGCGAAAAACTCCAAAAAGGCGACCTCTGAATGCGCACGCTGAAATTATTTTTATCAGCAGAGCCTGATTAAGGCCAGAGCATTCGGAAAAGCTTGCGCGACTGCCTGAGAGCTCATTTGATGAAGCGGATCCAATCTCTGCTTTGACAGTTGCAGCAGATGACAATAACTCCATCACAGGCTCTTCAGAGACCTCAAGCCCACTGGCGCCCGTGGCACTCGCATTTTTCCTCCTTCTCCGAGGCTGCCTGGATCGCACAACTGTTCTCTTCTTACAAATATCTTTCTTCGCGCTGAGAAGAACCTGGCAATTCTTCGCCCTCGCGCGCGTAATTCTTCCCACAACAGGCGAAGTCCACGAGATAACACTGGTGGCGAGAATATCGTGGGGAAATGATATAAAACAGGATTAAAACGACCAGAGAGCCACCCACTTGAGTGAGGCGAGGTGAGGTTTTCCTTTTCCCTGTAACAGGCGGTTGGCTTTTACAGGGATTCAAAATCCTTCGAATGTGTTGCAGAGCTTGAAGGTATGGAAGAGCCATGGCCGCCAAAAGCAGCTCCGCGCTAGCTCTCGCTGTTTTTCTTTTGCAGTTCTTATGTTCAGTTTAGTTGGGAGAGGCGCGCACAGTGACAGAGGATTTGGAAGCTCTCAAGGCCCCTAAAGATTCAGTGGATGCGAATTCTATTAAGGCCGGATCGTGTCTCAGTTCCTAGAACGACTTCTTCCATTTACATTGTAGGTATACTTATCTAAGTAAATTATTAAATTTTAAATGAGCATCATCATCTTGGGCCTTAATCTCTCATCATATATCACATTGGTCCTTAATCTCTCATCATATCCTTCCTTCTCCAAGGAATTTTAGTGAAATTAATTGTTAAGATATCATCGGTTGTACAATCATTGAAATCATCAATATCAATTCAAGATCCCAGATCACTATACATATTTTTCTTATCCAATGGCACGCCTACACAAGGTCATCCTTATTTAAGTCTTATGTTATGCTCAATATTCTTATTTTCCTAATATTCCATCTCTACTAGCTTCAAATATGGAAATATTATCATAATTTCTTTTCCTCCTATCTTAAATGTATAAAATTGTTACACTTGGAAATGTTGTTACTACTCTACTCACCTAATGTATTGCCCTCCAATTGATAAATTTGATTGTAGATTCACTTCTTTAATCCAATGTTTTCATACATTTCAGGGCTCTTGAAAATGACCTTTTTTATTACTCTTTATCCCCAATGTGCCCATCCTTATGTGCATCACTATTAAATCAAACTTATAGTGATTCTCATCATGTTCTTATATGGAAATAATTATATTATTCCACAACCATTTTCCACCAAGTTGTTCCCTGGAAGAATATCTTTTATGACTTCCAAACTCTTCCATTATGTTCTAAAAATAATTTGCCCCTTCTTATTGGTTTCTTTCCCTCGTTGTGACACTTTCACTCAATGAGCTTAAGTGTCTATCAATAACTATTTTTATTCACCTCATTAGTCTAAGTTGGTCATTGTTGTGGGGTTTAACATTCATTATTACTATTATTATTTGTAAATTCCTCATTATTCTTCCCATGAACTTCATAGTGCATTCCCATAACATAAGTCAAGTGTCTTATTTATTTATAGACACCAAGTTATTATATAAAGTACATCAAATGGTGATATCACTCCCTTTCTAGACAATTTATAAGTTGTCTCTACTTCTTCCCCATCATTATTTTTCAAGATTATATTTGGACTATCAGTTTAATTTATCCTCACTAGAAAATGTGCAATTTCCTCCTCTTTCCTTCCTCCATATATCAAATAAATATTTTTAATGTTGGAAATCAAACTTAGAAACTACCCTTCCCTTTTTAAAATTCTTGTCTCTTTATACTTAATATTCCACCATCTCATTCTAATAATATTTTATTGTCATTCCACTTAGTTGCATACTATCTTAAATTACATTTCTTCCATATTCGACTTCATGTGATGTGCACCTTCAATGAATTGTACTACTATTCTCTCAATTTGATCACTTATAACTTCATTATGACTTACAAATTAATAACATGACTAACTTTAAACTCGCTACTCTATAAACTCGTTAAAAATTTGTATCTACATATCATCTATTTTCACTTATTATACATATCCTCTATTTTCACTTATTATTGCATTCAGGCAAGAATAATAATTACATCCTATACCATATTTCTTAAGTGTTACATTTATCACAACATTAATACAATTGTCCTTTAATCTTCTTATCTTAAAATATTTACTATCCCTCCAACAATAATTTTATAACAATAATTTTATTTTAAAGTATGTATTTACTTCTAATTTAAGTAAATATAATTCATTTTTCTATATGTTTAAAAGTGTAAGATTACATCGAAAATAATGTAATTTCAAATTAAGTCATGTACCCTAAAAATATAGTTAAGTATACTAAGCCACCTATTGTGTGCTTCAAGAACATGTTATAACCACCATGTTATAAGTTTAATTTAAACTCCCAATTTAAATAGATAAGGAATTTTATTTTTTTATTTTTTATTTTTTATATAGCTGAGGGAGGTTACAAACTTAACATCACACTTTACAATTAGTGGGATTTTTATATAATGATTGATAATAATGAAAAACAAAAAAAAAATTCCAAATAAAAATAAAATGTCATAAGTTTAGTGAATAACAAATTGAAGCCAAAGCATATCTATTATGAATTAGAGTATTTATTCTAGAAAGGAAAAAGAATTTCTAAGTTATTTATTTATTAACCTTTTTATTAATTATATATATAAATTCAATACAACATCATGCTATCCTAATTTTTCTTTTTTCTTTTGTCTTTTTTTTTAATATTCTATAAAATGGATAATGATTGTTAAATTTTAGTGTCGATTCTTCCAACATTGAGCTATTCAATAATAATATGAATTTTGATTCAATTTAATATCAACACAAATTGTTAATAAATAATAACTTACCAATTCTAATATTATATCAAAGAAATACCCTTCTTTATTCAAATAAGATATTATATAATTCACCCTTAAAATATCCCATTAATATAATGTTCTTTCAAAATATACATACATCTCATTAATGTGTTTACAAATATTTTTTTACATAACTTTTATATAAATTCAAAAAAATTATAAAAATTATACCCTATAGTGAGATCCGGAGGTCGCGTGTTCATGCTCTTTACTTGGATATAATTAAAAGTTAAGTGTCAGTGTTATTTGACATATAGTGGACTATATTTTAACATTGAGTTCTGTCGAGTATCCGCTGTTCATGAAACATGAAAGATCTAGCCCGCAGCGTGCATGCTAGGAAAAGGGTTTACTCAGATCTGAACTTAAAACACGATTAATGATGTAAATAATAAAAAACTTTGGAACGGTTACATAATGACAAACATGCAAAAATAACCGTCAAACTCGAATTAACCATTTCAAGGGCTTCGTTGCGTACAACCTTTCCAAAGTGCAAGGTTTTTTAAAAAATAAAAATAAAATACCGAAATTTGGGAAAGAAACACAAACAGAAAATGACGTGTTGTAGTTTAGTTCGCTAAATTTACAGACTTCTCTCACTGAGTGGATAGGATTTCAACCAACATATCATTGTCAGCTATTTTCTCTCATTGCCCAACATTGTAAATGAATCCCAACTCCAACTTAGCTTTCTCTGCAGGGCATCTGGTAATTTGTATTCTATTTACATACGAGATGAGAAATTTCGGGTGGTTCATGATGAGAAATTGCACGAAAAAGAACTGTCAGGTTCCCTTTTGCACGCGAGAGTGCCAGCGCAGGTTTAGTTTTAAAAGGGTTTTAAAACCCTGAACCAAGTCCGCCGCCGCATTCACGCACGCCAACATTAAGATTCCCACTGCCAATCAGACCACCCCGTACACGTGGCCAAATTTCATTGGTTCCATGCGCCATAGCTTTGCACACCCCAACCCCGCAATGGAAAACGCCTCCGGCGTAACGAGACCTCCCTCTACCATAAAACCGACCATAATATATTATTTTGTGTTTTTTTTTAAGGAAGATGTATTTTTTTGTTCTTTTGTTTTTTGATAGAGGACTTTTCGTAAGGAAAAGGATTTCACGACGGAAAAGCCTCCGACCTCAGGTTTAATCTGTATGGCTTCATCAATCTCCATTCAGCTTCCTGTATCCTTCCTGTATGGCTTCATCAATCTCCATTCAGCTTCCTGTATCCTTCCTGTATGGCTTCATCAATCTCCATTCAGCTTCAGATTCGATACGTTGCCAATAATTGTGTAGTGGATCTAGATACGTTCCCATTGTATAACATCACTTCCACGATCCCCGAACTCTCTAACGACCCAAATATGGAGAAACCTTGCGGGGACCATGCACATGCTATACCAACCCTGCGTGCATCCTCTACTGAAACGCGGCGAATGTTTCCCATAACTTGAAAATAAATGGATCTAGTTATCATCCCTGCACCCTCTACTGAAATGCGGCAAACTCCCATGCAAATTTTCTTGATAGAGGACTTTTCGTAAGGAAAAGGATTTCACGACGGAAAAGCCTCCGACCTCAGGTTTAATCTGTATGGCTTCATCAATCTCCATTCAGCTTCCTGTATCCTTCCGGTCAGAAATTGCGCAAGCTGCTTCCTCCCGGAAAGTGCATATGCCCCATATCGTTAACCCACCCCCCAAAAAAAACACATGGACTATTTCATTCCTCCACTCTCAATTGAATATCTTGGGTATATTTCATTCCTTCACACTCAATTCCAGAGCTTACCATTGTATAACATCACTTCCACGATCCCCGAACTCTGTACGAACCTTTACCGTCACCAAATATGGAGAAACCTTGCGCGGACCATGCGCTCGCTATACCAAACGGAGATTGCAGACAAACATCTCGGCAGTTTAAAGGAATCCGACTACGAGAATGGGGGAAGTGGGTATCCGAAATTCGGATGCCGAAATCGAGAGAGAAGATATATCTGGGTTCCTACCATACAGCCGAACAGGCCGCCCGGGCCTTCGATGCCGCAATGTATTGCCTGAGAGGGCCCAAAGCTAAATTCAACTTCCCCGACTCCGTGCCCGCGATTCCTTCATCGTCTTCTCTTTCTCCTCAGCAAATTCGTGTTGCCGCGGCCAAATATGCGTTGAACGAACTCCCTTCAAGTTTGCCGCTTCCCCACCATAATATCGATAATAATAGTAAAGACGAGACCTCCCTCTCCCATAAAACCGACCATAATGGAAAAGAGGAGCCCTTGGGGTTAAGTTCTGTTTCGGAAATGAAGCTGTCGAGCGAGGAGCAGCAGAAATCGGAGGAGTTGGCCTTTTTGGCAATCTCTGTTTGAGAGATCAGATCCCGATGGGTACCTGAATTTGGAAAAAATCCCGTCGATAGACGAGGCGCTGGCGTTGGAGCTCATTCCAACTTCGCAGGACGATGACGTCGACATCTCTGTTGATGCGACAGAGCTGTGGAACTTTGAAGACAAATAGGGTTTGTATGACGTGGACGACCACAATATCCAATTTCAAAGGCACCTTATTCTTGCGTGGGATTGGGCCACTGGATTTGCGGGGAGACTATGTTACCTTTTCATTATTATGACAATAATATGTATCATCATTTTTAATAAAGATGTAGTTTTTATTACCAATAATAATAGATTAGAAAAATATATTATTTTGTGTTTTTTTTTTCCTAGGAAGATGTATTTTTTTGTTCTTTTGCTTAACTATTCAGATTAATTTTGGTTGAAATATGGAAACGGCAATTTTAGAATTTCATAATGTAATTTGTAAATACTTAGTGGATCCAGTTTTTTTGAGACAGGCCTGTGGAACTTCGAAGACGTTTAGAGTTTTGTAGGTGACCGGTTTAATTTTAAAGGAAATTGTACGCTTTATTTTTATTCGTGAATGCACTTTAGAAAAGATATTTTATATCCACTTCTCATTATTACCACAATAATGTGTCCAATCATTTCTAACGATGATTTAAAACCTTGTACAAAATAGTGAAGTTATGAATATAGTTCTATATTGTATAATATATAGTGAAGTTATGAATATATAGTTCTATATTGTACAAAATAGTGAAGTTACAAATTTAGTTCTATGTTGTATAATATATAATACAACATAAAGTAAATTAATAGGTTAGTATTTTTAAATTTTATGTAATTAAAATATATTTAGGTTGGGATGATTTTTTGAATGTTCTTTGGCATAGTTTAGTTTAGTTTCGCACGAGTGGATTTTACTATCCATCTTTATCAATCTTTCTCATCCACAATAAAGCTTGAACTTGAGATCCAATCGCGGCTAAATTTTAAAGTTTATACTCCATCATGTTAATTTGTAAAACATATTTTATTTTAATTTCTCATAATTATTACAATAATATGTTTAATTTTGTTAAACTATTATAGATCTATTTTATCTAGTATAAATATATTTTATTTACATATATAGCATTATAGATCTATATATAGCACCAACCAGCCAAAGACACGGACCCCAAAATTAGTGTGGGCCTTCCTTTCATATCATTTTCAAATTGGATCCACTCATTTTAATCAAATCAATTTCAAATAGATTTTACCTTGTATTGATCTTTGTAACTTTCTGTTTCTTGAACAACACTCTCATTATGAAATCAATGACACATCATGTGTCAAACTCAATAGCATATCTAACTGAACAACATATCAAGAAAATAGAGAGCTCAACAATTTAAACCCAGATTGTCAACCAATAGCTCTGGTGTTCAACAAAAAATTTCGTTAACATCATCCTTGCAACATGAAACATTATGGACCATTTTGATCAGCATAAAATTTGATATAAGCAACACGAAAATTATCTAAATCATCATACTTAGAAAATAATAAAAGGTCACTGGCTTACTTAACAAGCAACAACTTTAACAATCATCAATACCAATATCATCATTAGCTGGTATTTATGAAATATCCCTATAACACAAACCATAGATTCCACACATAACCTCAATTTTTTTAGCAACATAAAAGTATCAAGTTTAAACAACAAAAAGAATTATCTCTGTAACAAACATTAGTACAAAGTCTCAAACCCTGCATTACCTCAACTCTTAGTAGTAGAATTGAATGAACATTATAAAACTTAGCTTATACAACCTTGTTAAAAAATTAGGCTTTTGTGTACACTCATCAAACCAATTCCAGTCCATGTCATCATCCTACCTTTGCAACAGTAACAAACCAATTTTGGATTTCAAGCAGGAGTTCTTTGTACTTTTTCATGAACTGCACACTGACTTTGTCATCAGTAATAAACACACATTATTAAAATCAAGCTCAACAAAAAATTAATTAATCACAAAAACCTTCATTGGTAGAAATCATACCTTAGACTCATAGGTATATTGTAGCAAAAATCATAGAAAGTGATCATGTAGAAAAAACCTAGAAGTAATGGAAGGAGACTTCACTCAATCAACAAATTAAAAAATCTTGGTGTAAACAGAGGTGTAGCCTTAGTCTTCATCCTATAGGAGGGTAATTAATGAACAACATAGCAATTTAAACTCTATATGAAATGAAACAAACTCAACCAATCTCTAATGATGTTTGAACTCTTCACAAATTTGTTGTCTAAATACACTCCACAACACTATTTCATATTATAGTTATGTTCTCAATAGGGTATAGCAACGCTATTACTTCCAAAACAAATATTCTAAATGACTAATCTACTAGGGTTTCTACAAAACAAAAGAAATCCCTTGTTATATTCCCATTGACATAATGTGGGTCACACAGTTTAACAACAACACATGATGCGGAGCAATGATTCAGAATGAGAAACAATTCCAAAAGGAAAAATGTAGATCAAGCAATAATATTTAGTTTCATCCCTTTACAAAGACAAGGGACATATGTCTCCAAATCAAATGAAAAAAATAATTCATTTCAACACCAAAAACCAAGACCCCTGAAATTTCATATCGCACAAAAATCACCACAATGATTCACCATTGTATGGTATTCTTCATCGTATGCATAGACCATATAATTCCTTCACAATTTATGGTTAAAACACTATGCTATACATCGTACCATAAACAATGCATAAGCATTCTCAAATCACGTAGATAAAAGATTTACCATTACACCAATTGAACTATATTAGACATATTTGGGAAGAAAACCATACATTTATGTACCAAATCCAATACCTAGCAATCATTGCAACTAGAGGATAAATTCTTGTTTGATTCATGCAATGATAATATACTTAATGTTTCTTTGAATAATATATATTGATTGATACAAATCATACATTTTTTCCACTGCATCATGACACAAGGGACCGCATATCATTCCATAGATATTGCATAATATGCCACAATCTAATATTGTTAGATATTCATCCCTGCAACCAAGTTCTGATCCCTAGATATAAAAAAATACATTCATCTTGGCCGTACATTTTTTATCTTTTATTTTTCATTACTACGCCACAAAACACACCATATCACAAAATATCTATACAACACATGATTTCTCACTTTCATCGATTCACTCCATGCACACTAGGATAATACATTGATTATGTAATTGCTTACACACACTAGATCATATCATATCGCACCATAGCTTTCAGAAATCACACTTTCTCACCACATGCCCAACTTCCATGCTCCATCGCCTTGAATACTGATACCTAGATCGATACACATTGGATGGATAGAACTACAAAACCATGATTGATGGTTCAATTCCAAATTCGATATAGTACTTATAGGCTTTGATACATTGACTTAATCAAGATCGACGAGAGTTACCCTTGGATTTTACCATGGGAAATTTTATGGTAATTAAGTTGACATGAAAGCAAGGGAGAATACCACAGACAAATCCTTTGTTTCTGAGGCATCATATGAGGAAATTTTTTTTTAATTCTTTTTAACATTTATGTGTACTATATGTAAGATAATTGCGTAATTACGTCGATAGGCATCCCCCTGTTGGAATTGGCTACTTTAATAATTTATATAATTAATCATCTTGATCTGATGGTCTAAATTGAAAGATGCCAGTATATTCTCGTCATTGCCACACATCAATGAATAAAATTGCAAGCGATAACTTCCTTGAATATCTAAATGAGGTGTTTAAAGCATGTTTAAAATAATTTTTCTACTAAAGTATGATTAAAAATTTACTAAGCCTATCATTTATCACAACATATAATGATTAGGGATAATGCAACCACGTATGAGGATAAAGGGAAAAATAAAATAAAAAATAAAAAAAATTGTATTCAAACCTGGTTGTGTGTTGATATGTGTGAGTTATGTATTTTATAATTTGAAATGGTGAGATGGGAAGGTTGGGTTTAAATGTGTCAAATGGCATTAGCCATTATATTTGTACTAACACTATTAATAACACCATGGCCACATGGCCACAATTATAAAATAAAATAAAATGATATTAATAACCTTATGGCCACATGGCAACAATTATAAAATAAAACTAAAATCAATAGATATGGCGACATGGCAACCATGTTTTTAACGAGAATGCTTATTTACTCAAAAAAAAATTAAAAAAAAATATAAAGAATATGCATTTCTACTTGGATTCATTTCATATTAAAAGTAATATTATTAAAACAAATATTTATTGATGTTAACATTAATAATTTAATAATATATATTGATATTAGTTTTAGTAATAAATAAAAATTTTCAAATTAATAAAGAATTTATTAATATTAATATTTTTTTTTTTAATTTTAATATTAATAATATTAATAATAAATATAGATGTTAATGGTAAACATAGAAATTGATATAAAAGTAAATTTTGCATTTATACATTAATGTGAACATTGTCATTAAACATCGATATAAATAGTTCATTAAAGAATATGATTGATAACTTTAGGTTTATTTAGGTTCAATGACATTAGAATTTAACTTTAGTTTTTTTTTAGGTTCAATGACATTAGAATTAAAAATTTTGATACTTTTATATCGTTTGGTTCATGTAGCATTAGGTTATTTTAGTACATGAGGCTTATAGCATTAAGTTACTTAATGTTCAAAAATATAGTTTTTTGTCAATATTTATATTGAATATCAAAACGTTAACATAAATATTAGACATAGAAATTAATAGAGACATAAAAATAGATTTATTAACATTAATAATATTGGATTGTAAACATTAAGTTCAGAAAATTACGAGTTATTTTTAACCATTGCAATAATGTTCTTATCGCGGATATGATTTTATAGAATATGTATGCAGTTTGAATTGATCTAGCTATTTGAATGTGTCTTTTCTTTTATGTTAGGTGATTTCCTTGTTTGATCATGGATACAACTATTTGAAGTTGTCTGCCATTCGAAATTCTTGAAATTGTTTTCCTCTGACTCCCTTTATTGATTCTGATAAAGTTTAGGATTGCTTATAAGCAATGGAAGAATGTTTTGAGAAACCCTTCTTTCTTATTGCATTGCAAGCATATCTCTAGAAAAAAATTTGGATTTATGGTTCCTTACCTCAATGATGAAGACAATTATTTTGTTGCTAAATACCTTAATTAGAATGGGCACATATCTCATTTTCATTTGCAATTAATAGATTCAAGATAAAAGGTAGATTCTGTTGTTGGACCAATGGTAGTTTTATCCTTACCAACAGAATGCTCCCATTCATGAAACTATTTTGTAGTGAATCCATTTACAAAGTCCTTTAAAAACATTGGACTACGAATTGGAGAGTGGGGATTCTTTTCGTTATTTGAAAATGTAAACAATGGAAAATATGACTGGGTTATTCTAAAACATATCTATGATATAATGAAGTCAAAATCTTATGTTTACAGTAGCCTTGATAGGGATTGGCGAAGGGTTGATATTCCTTTTGTTGGCACTTCACCCCCTCATAATGGAGTGTTTTATAAAAGTAAATTATTTTGGCTCTATCTGGACAAGGAGTATGAAGATTATCCTCGATATGGGTATACAATCTATTGTTTTAATGTAATAAAAAATGAATGGGGTTTTTCATTTGTTCCAATCAATAACAGACAGTGTATGTCATTAGCAATATACATGAATTAGTTGATATGCCTTGTCAACGATGGCTCCACTTCTGTATGGTCAATTGAAGAAATATATAATTTCTAATTTATTCACACGTGTGTTGAACAAAGGATTGACTACTTTGAGGATGATTGGGGCTTCAGATGGAAGTTGTTGGAAGAAATTTATCCATATATAAATATCTGATGTCTTGGTTATCTCCCATTTCGAACAGTCTAGGGTGTGGTGCTTATGTGCAACTGCAGTGAAGTTGCTTTCCTATTATATAACATGATGAAGGGCCTCTGTTTTCCAACAGATATTGATATTTCAACTAATCATCATATATATGGGTTTTGATCTCCAACGCTATATGACTGCAATGATTTGATTGAGTCTGGAAATTTTTTTGAAATTGCTCCACATATCGATTCTACTAATGAGATTCCACCATTAGGTATGGACATGAAGTCCTAGGCTATTACTCCTATTAGGATTTCTTATATTTTTTTTCATTTTATATACTCTATACGGTTGTTGAAAATATTTCCATTTTTTTTACTTTACATACTTTTGGGTCTATATGCTAAGAATTTAAAATTATGATTATATGGGTATTTATATGCCTCGTGCTAAAATTTCTTCTATATCTGTATGTATTGGATGTTGGATATTTAATCCCATTGAAATTTGAAGGAAAATATTTCTGATTGTCTCCCCTTTAGTTCTCCTAATTGCATGCATTTTTCTTTGTTTTTATAATTATAATTGCTATGAGTTATTTTATACATGGTATTTTTATTATTTTTTTCTCATTGGTTCTCAAGAAATATTATATATTTATGTACATTTTCGTATTTACATTTCTATTTTGATAGTATATAGTACTTCAAACTATCACATAGAAGCTCCAAATGAAGAAGAGAGAATTGAACTGTTTCATGTGAGGGTCATATCCAAACATACCAATATTGATACACTGTTTGACAATGGTTCACAAGCGAACTTAATTTCTAAAGACTTGGTCAAGAAACTTAATCTTGAGACCATTCCACATCCAAAACCATATCCAATTGGGTGGATTTGTAAGGATGCAAATTTACAAGTTTCAAAGAAGTGCATATTGCGCTTTGCAAAAATTGCACATTTTGTTGACAAAGTTGAATTAGATGTGGTTCCGCTTGATATTACAAGTGTTGTGTTGGGCAATCCTTACTTGTATGACAGGAAATCTATCTTCCATCGCCATGAGAATAAATACCATTTATTCAAATATGGAAAGGAGTACATTGTTAGAGCACATCGCAAGAAGAAAAATATTGCAATGGTAAATGCTGGACAGGTAAAAAGGCTCATGAATTCAAGTAAGAATTTTGTTCTTCTAATGATTAAGCCTAAAGCTGATGTTAATCATGAGTCATTTGAATATTGTGATCCTAAGTTGAAATCAGATTTATATGATGTATTTGATTCACATCATGAGATTTTTCAGGAGCCAACAAGTTTGCCTCCTAAAAGGGAGATTCAGTTTCAACAAGATTTTCCTCTTCCAAACATCGGCATGAATCACGTGTCGATAATGGAGAATGCTGAAATAAAGAGGAAAATCAAGGACTTGTTGGAAAAGGGTCTCATAAGGCCAAGCACTTCTCCATGCAATTCACCCATAGTCCTTATTCTGAAGAAATATGGGACGTGGCATATGTGTGTCAACTTCAGAGCTTTGAACAAGATAACGGTAAAGAATCAATACCCACTGCCAAGGATAGATGATTTACTAGATCAGCTGAAAGAATCAATGCATTTCACTAAGTTAGATTTATGAAGTGGATATGATGAAGTAGGAATTGTATAAAGTGACATATGGAAGACTGCATTCAAAACCAAACAAGGACTCTTTGAGTGGTTGGTTATGCTATTTGGTTTGTGTAATGCACCAGCAACTTTCATGCATGTTATGGATAATGTTTTGCATCCATTTCTTGATGAATTTGTGATTGTGTATTTAGATGATATACTAATTTTTAGAAAAATAAGAGAAGAACATATATTGCATGTTAAAAGGGTACTTGACGTTTTGAAGAAAGAGTAATTATTTCTTAAGATGTTTAAGTGTGAATTTGGAAAGAATCCTCTGGTTTATTTGGGACACATTATAGGAGGAGGCGCATTGAGAATTGATCCTTCTAAAGTGGAAGCCAATGTGAATTGGCCCACTCCCAAATCAGTAACCAAGGTAGGAAGTTTCTTAGGTGCAACTCAGTATTGGAGAAAGTTTATTGCTAAGTTTTTTGCAATAGCAGCTCCTATGCATGCAATGACAAGTGTGAAGAAAGGCTTCCAACAGGGAGGAAAACAAAAACAAGCTTTTGAAGCTTTAAAAGGCAAGATCAACTCAGCTCCAGTCCTTGAATTATCGGATTTGAGACAAGCATTCAAGATACAAATTGATGCTAGTGATTATGCCATGGGTGTAGTTTTTTTGTAGCATGGTAAGCCTATCTCTTTTTATTCTGAAACATTCAATGGTGCTGTAATTAATTATCCAACATATGAAAAAGAGTTGTATGCATTGGTACAAAGCGCCAAGAAGTGGAAACACTACTTGATGGGTAAAGAGACAATTATACATATTGATCATCAACCGTTACAGTACTTGTAGTCTCAAAAAAAATTGCAACAAGCACGACATTTTAGGTGGATGGGATTTCTTCAACGGTTTCACTTGGTTATAAGGTACAAAAAAGGTATTTTCAATAAATTTGCTGATATGCTTTCGAGGCCAATTATAAGTGCTTCTACTTTGCTTAAAAATGATTCTATTGTACATGAGAGTTACATAGAATAGTATGCATCTTATGCTGATTTTAAATATGTGTATACTAGTTTGAGTGAAGGGAATCAAGCTGAGGAAAATGGTTATCAGGTGCATAAAAATTTTCTATTTCATTTGGGAAAGCCATGTATACCACCAGGAGAGAGACTTAGTGTCATGAGAGAGGCTCATTCATCTCTTATTGCTGGACACTTTGGGGTAAGCAAAGTAGTGTCACATCTATAGAGGTATTGTTATTGGCCTCGCATGACAGATAGTGTGTCACATTTTATAAGAGGATGTTCTATGTGTGCAACAAGCAAGACTAGAAATAGGAATCTTGGGTTGTACACACCACTACCGGTACCATCAAAGCCATGGGAGAGTGTCTCCATGGACTTTGTTGGAGGTCTACCAATGTCAAAAAAACATCATGATTATCTTTATGTAGTTGTGGATAGATTCACTAAAATGTGTATACTTATGCCATGTAAGAAAACCATTACTGTTGAACAAACTGCTGAACTTTATTTTCAACATGTATGGGTTCATTTTGGTTTGCCAACTTCTATTGTTAGTGACAAGGTTTCTAGGTTCATTGGGAATTTTTGGTCCAATCTTTGGAAGATGATAGACACAAAGTTGAAAAAGAGTACTGCTTTCATCTACAAACTGATGGCCAAACCGAGGTGGTGAACAGAACCGTTGTGCATCTATTGAGAGGATATTGCAGCAAACATCCCAAGTTGTGGGATGAACAACTGCATTACATTCAACACGCTTACAACCGAGCTAACCACCCTTCTACAAATACTTAACCTTTTGAAGCCTACTTTGGGTATTTTCCGAAATCGCCATTAGACTTCATCTATGAGAAGGATGTTGCAATTGATGGGCATAGTGATATTGACAAGGCTCGAAAGTTCATTGAGAAAATTCAGATTACTCATCAAAAAGTTCAAGAAGAGCTTGAGAAGTCTCAAAGAAAGTACAAGGAGAGGCATGACAAACATAGAGTTGATCACAAGTTTCAAGAAGGAGATGAAGTATGGTTGCACATAAGCAAAGAAATGATGCAAGGAGAAGGTAAAAAGCTCAAGCCTATTCGTTATGGTCCATTCAATATTATTAAACAAGTTGGTAATAATGCATTTCAACTTGACTTGCCTTCACATATGCAATTGTATTCCGTTGTCAATGTGGAGAATTTACGTTTTTATGAGCCTCCTTTGACTGATGATCAAGCGAGTGATATTCAGCTGCCATCAATAGAATATTTCTCACCAAAATTTCTAGATGAGCTCAAGGAGGATTTCATCCTTGACAGGAGGACATGCACTTCCAAGAGGGGAAGTGTCGATTATCTTTGGATTAGGCTCAAGGGAAACAAACCAAGTAAGGCAAGATGGATGGAAGTGGAAAAGGTGAGGGAGATGTACCCTCATCTTCTGAACATGTGATTAAATTCTTTTGGGGTCCAAAAGCTTCCCAATGGGGAGGTGTGATCATGAGATCATGTGTTATGCTCAAAATTGAAAGTGTTCGAAACAGGTCTGAACTTGAGCGACTGGATAGGTCTCTTCGTTGTGATTTCGGCGCCATGAACAGTTTGAAAAAATGATGTCATATGAGGAAGATATCGCATTCTCTCTGTTTTCCCAAATAGAAAAAATTTTGTGACTGGATGCCCAGTTATCATACAGGTACAGTCAGTAGGTATATTCTAGGGAATATTCCATTTTTCTCCAACCAACCAGAATTTTCCATGTGGCATATTGTGGACCATTTATTTTTTGGTATGGAGATGTTTTTGGGCCGTTGGATGGTTTTGATCTAAGGCGTTGGATGAGAGACACATGGCAAGCCCGCAGGCCGCCACGTGTGCTCAAGAGGGTGTATTAAAATTTGTTTGGAGGCTACAAGAATCGACTTGGAGAACTCAAGCGCAGGCGGCTTCACTAGTCTACATACATGTGTTACTTAACCTGTATAGGACTCCGCATTTATTTATTGTGTTAGTGCTTATATGTTGGGGGGAGGAGACCGCAAGCGGTCCCGACCCAATGGCGGTCCCATGGTTATGGTCACATGTTATTATAAACCCACAGTCGTAAGACGTAACCACCGGCGATATAACCATGACATTTAAAACAGATCCGAAAACTGTTCACACGAGATTACTCCACATGGTTAAGGGCAGATCTCCACCAGGTTTAGCACCGACTGTTACGGTCAGGCGGGGTAGCGGGTTCGCATGTGGCCACCCCTACCCATCTGATTTAATGCGGAGGTTAGCAGACTGACAGAATTAGAGCGTGCCCCTAATTTTAGGGATTTTTAGCAAAATTAACTCCAGTTAAATGCCTGTCTCCACTTTTAGTGGAATTTTTCTAGCTGACATTGGGAAAAATTCATGAGGAGGTCAATTTTCGACCAGTTTTGGTGAAACAAGATTCTACCTTGAATACTTTGAGCATTATGGAGCCATTGGTGCAGAGAAATCAACCATTAAAGGCTTGTAAACACATGTAATTTACAATTTTGAGCATAATGACAAAGAGGGACATGCCATTGGGAGCTAGACTAGCAGATGTAGCCCAGGAGGGGTGAACTGATTCATCATGCCTACTGTGTAAAAATTATGTATGATTTTTTTTCTCTATTATACATTGTTGTTCAGTGTTTTTAAGGCTTATTTTCATGCTTAAAGTTCACAAATTCATCTACGTTTCATGGTTAAAACACTCGTTTCTTAAGAGAACTTATGGAGACAAATTGTACATGCTTATATTTTTGAAAGGACACTTAGCACAACAGAACTAATACACTCCTTTCAGATCATGGATGTTCCCTTGTCAATGATACATCTCTGAACATGGGCATTACGGATCTTGACTGATATTTGGAAGGCAATGGATGAAGGTAAAGGGGGATGTTCTGATTTTTCAATGTCAAAGACAATCAAATGATCATCTGAAGGATCCACAGTGCCCAATGCAGATAGTGGATATTTTTGTTGAGATGGGCACGACTGGAGGACTTCCAGTGTTGACATGGTAGCAGGTGACTGTGCCAAGTCATCTACTATGTTGTAGGTGTGGGCGGCTTTGGAAGAAGCAACATAATGGCCCTTTGGGGATCTTGTGAATGACATCTGCCTTAGGCGGAGGGATTTATAAGGGAATTTTTTTTGTCAAAATGGACTTTGTGGGAACTTTGGTTTGAGACTTGGTTGCAGACGTAGTGGGTTGCTTTTCATATTGGTGCGACTGGGTCTGAAGGTTGACATCAGCGGTATTGACCACTTCAAAATTAATCATGAGAGTCTGGTAATCAAGGGTACCAGACTACAGAGGTTGGGGAACGACTTGACCTTGAGGTTGTCATGTAGCAACATATCCTTACTGAGGGAAAGGATTAGTGAACACAGTCAGTTGAGTTGGCACAATGTTTGGAGGAAGTGAAGTGGTGGTTTTTTGTCCTCTCAACATTTCTTGTGCTTCCCACAACTGGTGCATCTGGGGTAAAAGCGAATAGTCATGAGTATAATAGCGATGGAAACCACAACATGAACACAGTTTATTCATATGAAGAGGTTTTTTATGCTTGGGATTATTTCCCTATTGCTATTTTGTAGAGTTAGGTTGGTTCCCTTGTGGTACGTTCGGTTGATTACCTTGGTGCCCATGGTCACCCTGCACTTTTTTGTTTTGGTTCCCTATCCCCTTATATTTTTTCTTTGAATTTGGAGTATTAGTTGCACTCTGTTCCATATACACGTGACCTTGAGGAGACAGTGGTTGCTGTGAAAGAGGTTGAGAAGGCACGAGAGGTTTGGGCACTGATTTCGGAGGGGTTGGAGCATCAGGCTATGCATAAGGATAGAAAGGAGGAGGGGAAACATTTGGAAAAATAGGTTGATGAAAATATGGCCCTGGCATCGATTGATGCATGTGGGGAAATGCATAAGGCATGCTTAACCCAGATACAAGTTTCTGGGAGGGGGACAGGTGTTGGAGGAACTGGTCCCCCCCTAGCAGTAACCATAACCCATTGAAGGATGAGTGTACAGATGTGAAAGAGATCCAACGATACCGTCGGTAGCATGAGATTCCATCAGTGCGTTGGTACCACCAGGTTTAGGAAGATCCAGTAAAATGGTATAAATATAACCAAACTGGGCATAGATAAAGTCATATTTTAATACGACCTCGAGAGCTTCTTCCTCTGACGGAGGAAAATGAGTGGCGACATGTTTACGAATGGGTGCTAAGAGCATTCTAAGAAACCAATCGATATGGACATGGTCGTCGAATATAGGAGCTCGACACAAGCTCCTTCTTCTTCTCCATTCTTAGACATGGTTAGAAAGGCAGGTGGCAGAAGATTGATGGAATGTGGTTAAAAACACGGTACCAGTATCATAATAGAGGGGTAACTGAAAATAGGACAGAAACACCTTTGTAAGAGTTTCAAAAGTGGAATGAGACGCAACCATCTGGTCAACATACCACTTTGCAGCTTCTTCAATGAGCATATGTTGGAACAACCGAAGGCGGATGGAGTCATCAGTGATGGAATTAGATGAACACCACATATGAAAGGGGTGGACATGATTAGTAGGGTACTCTCTAGTGTTTCCTTCAAACTTAGGAATTTCGAAAGGAAGCTTAGTTGGCATAGTTGGCCAACTCGCATCGTGGAGAATGGGGTCATTCATTAACTGGCTAAAATAAAAAAGGCTTAAAATTTCCATAAAAGGTAGCAAAGGAGTAGCCAGAATGGTTCCACTAGTGGTTCTGCTAGTAGCAGATCTAACATTAGGACCAGGGACACCACCAACTTGAGAACCTACACCTACATTGGCACCTGACATAGTGACGGTATGAGGGTGAGCGGAACTAGGCTCAGAATCAAAGGAATAACATGATGAACCAGTATCAGAGTCGGTATGGGGACTCGACAGAGGACTAACTTGGAACCTACGCAGTGGAGTACGTTTTACTAACGAAAACTGAGGGTGAAGGCCTTGGAGTCTCTGCGATAAACACCTTGGGGGCACAATGATGGAAAGTCACAAATGACATGAAAAGGTTGAAGAGTGATAAATGAAGGCTCTGGGAGCTAAATTGATTAATTATGATGTTTGTCCCTTGGCTTGGAATTGTAAACCAAGCGCTCTTCGATTTAGGTGTGAGTGTGTGCAATCCGTATGTTAATTTTAATTAAGTCCCGAGGGTTGTGTAAAGAAAAAAAAAGGGTACTGAAGTACTATAAATAAAACTAAATGACAGTAAATTAAACAACTAATCTTGCATAAATTCAAACCAAAAGAAGGCTTCCCAAACAACTAGTTCAAAAGGCGGGCAAAATTGTCTCATAACACACAATATGGCCAAAATATCTAAGGTCAAAGGGACAGGGATCTAATGACTCATATCTACTGGAAATGATGCAGAAAACAACAAGAGACCGAAGGGGAAAGCTGCTGTAAAATGTAAGGCGAAAGATTAAAACCTTGGGGAGAACAAGGGTACCCTAAGGGAAAGACCAAATAAAATTCTAGAGTGGGTTTTGGATGGAATAATAACCTATCAAAAATAATCTGAAAGAAGGATAGATCAGACCCTTAAAAATGGTTGAAAGCACTGCAAATCTCAGACTACCTACTCAGCTTAACCCCTCCTAAAAAGGTGGAAGTGTTTTTAGAGGAGAGGAATAACCTATTTTTGAGTTTATTTATGGGTTAATAAATAAACTCAGAAACAGGTTATTCCTCTCCTCTAAAAACTATTTTCACCTGTATGGATTCTCTATTTAAAAGGTGGAAGTGTACTGAAACCATAGGGGGCTTCGTTCTACTTCAAGGAGGAAAAATAAACATATCTAGGCCTAAGACGGGCTGAGACAGAGGTTAGACAACCCAAAATAGTGTTCTTGTCAAACCCTGACAGTTACAAAAAAAACTCAGAAAAAGGTTTCGGCTCACAAGTACTGACCTATGGCTACTGAAATCACAGTTAGTGGGAGGAAAAGTGTGAGTTCTATGAGAAATCACACTTTTTGATTCAAAAAGTGTAAGTTCTTGTTCCTTAATTCTCGGGTGGCAGGTTACAGAAAATTTGTCGTCTCAAGCGCGATCGATACCTGCTACCTGTGAAAAACAAACAAAATTATAATTTTGACTGATTTAGGACATAAAAGTTAAAAAACAACATCAAGAGACTGGAAATAGCTAAAGAAAAACCTTTTTTGTTGAAGTCGTTGGTCACGTAGGAATCTGAATTACAACATTAGAGTTGCCATTTGTTAGCGTAAATTCTTAACACAAGTGTATGAAAAGAACCTACTTTAGTTGTGTGTGACAACCTGCCCTAAAAACAAAAATGGTTTTTTAACTTCTTTAGATATGCAGTTGATAGTTACGAAATTTTTTGCAAAAAACCATATGTATGCAGTAGAAGTAGTTAAACAGTAAAAAGAAATTGTAATAATTCCATGCATCCAATAGATAAGACAATATTTAAAGAATTTTCTTTATTATATTATAACACCTAGTCAAGGGAACAAATAAAAGTTACCATTCCCTCTCAATGGGATGGGTTCTTAGTTGTCCTCAATGCTTCAGTTCCAGAATTTTCTCTCTCTCAATGTTGCAAAAAAACCCAGAATGTGTTGAACTATATGGGAGTTCAAGAAGCAAAATAAAATAGTAGGAGTAATAATAATGATAAAAGCACGACAATGAAAGTGATCAAAGTGAAGAATGAATGGAAAAAACCTTCTATTTATAACAAAATATTGAGTTATCCTCGATAATGATGAATAATAAAATATCATTAACCAAGAGCTAGATCTAACCGCTTGGAATATTTTTATTATATTTTAGTGGAGGGAAAATATATTTAAACTGGTTAAATACCTTTATTTAGAAACAATAAACAAATAAATAATGTATTTACCATTTCAAAACAAATAATATTTTTTTTTAATTATTCCTAGGTGATTTAGTCAAATTTAACAAGGAATATGTAACACCCCTAGTTTTATGTTTTTCAAGTTAGAAATTTGAACTTTAGTCCAAAAGGGAGTGGACCCCATTGGATAATTATTGTGCAGATGTAAATAATTAATTATTTATGAAAAATAAATAAAATATTTTATGTGCACTATGACCAAATGAGATTTTTGAGATCACTTGCCAAATCCATGAGGTATGGAAAGAGGCTAAGACTTTCCCCAAAAAAATTTCAAAAAGCCTTGAAAGAATTTATTTCTAATTTAGATTTTTGAGGAAAAATCTAAATTTCCCCAATGATGAGGAAAGTAGTTGGGAAGAGGTAAAAAGCTGGAAAAGAAGAAAGCAACTTTAAAGTCCCTAAACAAGGGAAGCCTAAGCAAACAGGAATAAAAGCATCCTGTAATTCTGGACGCAGAATTAGAAACAGGCTTTGGGGACCATAAGCTTAAATAAGCTACTCCAGAACAGATTGAGGTTGGTCCGTTCTAGGAGAGGATCTCAGCTCGGGGGTGAGTTTTGGAGACAAAAGAACTCTAAGGTTGGGAGGACTGGTCATAAGAAGAAGTGGTATGCACATTTATTTTATGAATGGTTAAAATATATACTGTTGTACAATATTGATAAATGTTGTATCTGTTATTTTGAGTTAAGTGCCTGAGATTTGTTGTTCCTTACACTTTATAGATTCCATTAGGAGAAATTAATCTCTAAAATATGTATAGTTGTAGGAACAGTAATTATGGGAAATTATCAACCAGAGTCTTTAAACCAGAATATGGTCTAAATCTGGAGATATATTTATGATTCCCATACTCAAATTAAATGTTGTAACTTTAATCTGCTTCTATAATGAACAGTTATATGAACATGAAGAGATAGACACTATAAATCTGCAAACTGAAATGATAACTGTAACTTTGTATAAACATGCAAAGAGAAATTTATCTCAATACTTAGGAAAGGATTTATTTCTTAAGAATTATAGATTGTATTCAACAAAGAGTGCAGTTCAGTTGAAATGATATAGCAATATAAAAAGAATTTTACAATGTGTAATCCCTTACTGATGAAATTTATACATTGAGAATTTTAGTGGAATTTCCTCAGTTGTATTGTGAAAATAGAAAAATTAGAACATCTATAATATTATGCGGTATTTATGCAAAAATGCAACCAAGTTAAGTGCTATTACTGATAATAAATACAGGATATTAGTTGACAATAGGCAAAAATAAAAATGTCATGTTGAAATACCATTCTGCTTTTTGCACCATAGTAAGTTACAACTTAATCTGAAGATTTCTCAGTAGTTACTAAAAGGAAAAGTAAATATTATTCGATGGTATGATATTCTTAATAATAATATTTTATTTACTTGTACCAGCAATGGTACTATAAATCAGTTGGATTATACCCTAATCCTTTAAACATAATGATTATTATTATAAAAATCAAAATAGAGACATTGGAGAAAAAGTGAGAAATATACTAAATTTGAAGTTTCATCAGAAGAATTATAATCCAAGTGGCTCTGTTATAAATATCATGTTTTGGCCAAATTTTATTTAGAAATAACATAAATCAAAATCCATAAACTCTAGCACTGAAAATTCTTAGATGTTATATAGACGGTGTATACATGTAACCATACGAAATTTATGTACAGAAAAGTAATAAAGGTTAATGAGCTAATTGAAATTATGTTAATCATCGTGGTAAGAGTAAATTCTTAACCAAGAAAGGAAACCATAACTGGTATTAAGTGAGAAGGTCCGACATATACAAATTTAATGTAAATGTCAAGAAAAAAAAAACTCTGTTTAGGACTCCTTCTAAATATATTAAATTGACAATCTAATATTGAATAGAAATGTTCATACACAGAGTGTCGAAAAACTCATATTCTGCATATAAATTTCAATCATTACGGGAACCATTGTATGGTTCTAGTCTCCAACCTGGCGATTTGGGAATTAAAACCTGTATAGTACCAACCCAAAAGGCAAGGGTTAAGGTAGTAACCTACCTATGAGAAATCGAAGAAAATTATCCAAACTTGGAGCGAGGGATAGTACCTGTGTTCATACAACCGGATTGAAAATTAGGGATAAGAGACAACTTAAATAAAAGAGCATAAATAAAACTCAGATAATAACAATGGAAACGTGAATCGATACCTCATAGAGGCCGACGAGATGGATGCTTAAATTTCTTCACTGTGAATAAACACACTGTCAATATATAAATACAAATCAGGAAATAATAAACGAGAGCCTAGGTTAAGAGTCAATGAATTAAACCATTGGAGAAGAACTAAAACGAGGTCAAGAGAAGAAGGTGAATTACCTTTTGGGTATTGTTGGCACGATGGCCACGATTTTACATTTGAATCAAACGAAACTGGGTATAGTATCTCAGAAAGTCTGGGGAGAAGAATTTGGTTGTCGGAATCTTCGTTCCTTCCCTCGACAACAACAGGGAACGATATCAACGCATGGATTCCATTCAATTAAATCGTATGAATAAAATAGGGAAATCTCGATAAATTTTGGTTATGTGTGTTCGTTAGTTTGAGTTTTTGTTTGGGTAGAAAGGCTCATGTTGGTTGTGTGTGTGGAGACCTAAGTCCTGAGCTGTGCGCAAACTCTACTTTTGTGTGCACAGAAAGATAGATTGTACTGAATTGCAAATCTCTTAATAAAGAAGGCATTTTTGGTGAATTCATACTCTTATGTGAATTAATATCTTTGATTATCTGTTATCTATTGTAGATCTAGATATGTTCTATTGTTCCGTATTTACTTCATTAAATGGGTTAATTGCATTTGTGCACAAATACTAGACTATGCTAAATAGTTAGATCTTGATGAAGTACAATTTACTACTGTGCGCGAAATACAACGAAGTATTCTGTGATAGTATGTGAAAGGGTTAGATATGTTTACCATTGATTGTGCATGAGAAAATCGGTTATATTATCTGCAGTAATTCTGATTAGATCTACCAAATAAAAATCTCCCTCAGGGTGTGGAAAATTGGTTCCAACACCACCCCATACTGCTTCATGTGAGACTTTCGTCTGCACAAGTAGATCACTACTGGAAGGGCCAGTATTTGGAGGGTTTTTTTGGCTACGCAAATACTCTGAACCTGGGTTAGGACCACTTAAGCCAACACTCACCTTATGTTCGACGATGATTTGTTCTACGTAGGGGCTGTTGAGATCACTGAATGGGAATTTTTCCACAAGTTGTTTGATAAATTTGGCAAGGAATCTGGGCAAATCATAAATTCCTCCAAAACATAACTAAGCATTGATAATCATGACTCGGATGTACTTCAGGTAATTTCTTCATTATTTGGGATCAATATTCACTCCCTGTTAAATGGCTTCAAATATTTGGGGTGTTATTTGAAACCAAGCAAGAACCTTACTCATGGCTGGGAGTGGCTCATTATCAAGTTCAAAAAGAAGTTTTCATGTTGGGACCATTGATGGATCACACTGGGAGGTTTGGTTGCCTTGATCAAAGTTATTCTACAGAGAATTCCAATATTCCTTGATGCACCTCTTCTATATCCCACAGTTTATCGTCTGTCAAAAATATACTATCATTTCCAACTCCTTATGGTCATGTACCGGGCCTAAGAAAAAGAGACATGTGGTCAGATTAAGCACCATATCAAGGTCTGTCAATTATGGTGGATGGGGACTACTTGATTCCCATTGTTTTAATATTTCTCTACTTGCCTCGTCCCTCTAAGGATTTTTTATGGTAGGGGTGTGTGGGAGAAAATTATGGGTAGAAAATGTATTTCCCAAGCTGGTATGGAGGTCTGGTTGGATATTGGGGTGCCCCCTAATTCGGTGCATCTATTATATGGCGTAGTATTCAGTGGGAAATCCCATGGCTATGCAGCAATCTGCAGTGGATGGTGGGGGATGGTCGAAAAATACTTGTCGAACTAGATTCCATTAAAGGAATGGACTGCCACATACTTTCGTGTCCCTTGATATATTTCTTGAACACATAGGGGATTACAATGCTTGCTAATCTTTGGGGGCAGGCTTGTCTCCACAACACTGCTCCTGATTGGCCACACGCTTGGCAGACTAGCATCCCAGATCACATGATTTGGGCAATGGGATGAATACCGTCGCTATCTTTGCATGGTTGGAATTCGTCCCTCTCTACGCTTTGACCAGCTGGTGTGGGGTGTCCATGTCAAGCCTGATTGCATTGTTGTTAAAGAAGTATATGCACATATTACTTCCAACACACATCCGTTGCAATTTGTTGGGGCTACTTCAAAATAGTGGAGGTGGGACGCTCCACTAAAGATCAAGTGTTTCTCATGGTTGGCTTTGCATAACCATATTTTGACATGGTACTAGCTGAAAAAGAAGGGTTTCATGGGCTATGGAAGTTTCCCCCTTTGTGGGCTGGACATAGAGGACTGCACTCACCTTTTTATAAAATGATCCTTTGTTGCAGCGATTTGGTTGGAGGTCTCCATTATCCTTGGTGTCTTTATGCTTTGTGATTTTGATTCGATTTTGGACTGTTTCTCCTCTTGGTCACTACACGCAAGTGCATATAAGACGGTCCCTCTGTATGTTTTGTGGGGCATCTGGAGAGCGATAAACATGTTTATATTCGATGACATATAACCTATGGTTCAGGTTGTGGCACTGAGTATCGTTGCATATTTCCAATAATTTGTTCCTTGTTCCCACAACTATTCTAATAGGTCTATCTCCCTGGTTGTCCTTGACAATATCTTCCCCATCTGCCATTTCGATGGAGTTGCTTCTAGAGGAAAATGCGGGTGTGGGGTTTTCCTTTCCGTTGACCCCACAACACGATACCTTTTTCACTGCCATGGTGGAGATGGGGATGACTGCATAGCATAACTGATTGCATTATGGGATACCCTGCAACCAAATTCTGATCCCTATATATAAAACAATACACTCATCTTGGCCGTACATTTTTTATTTTGTATTTTTCATTACTACACCACAAAACACACCATATCACAAAATATCTGTTCAACACATGATTTCTCATTTTCATTGATTCACTCCATGCACACTAGGATAATACATTGATTATGTAATTTCTTACACACACTAGATCATATCATATAGCACCATAGCTTTCAGAAATCACACTTTCTCACCACATGCTCAACTTTCATGCTCCATCGCCTTGAATACTAGTCACTAGATCGATACACATTGGATGGATAGAACTACAAAACCATGATTGATGGTTCAATTGTGAATTCGATATAGTAATTATAGGCTTTGATACATTGACTTCATACCATGGGAAATTTTATGGTAATTAAGTTGACATGAAAGCAAGGGAGAATACCATAGACAAATCCTTTGTTTCTGGGCATCGTATGAGGAAAAAAGTTTTTAATTCTTTTTAACATTTATGTGTACTATATGTAAGATAATTGTGTAATTACGTCGATAGGCATCCCCCTGTTGGAATTGGCTACTTTAATAATTTCTCTAATTAATCATCTTGATCTGATGGTCTAGTTTGAAAGATGCCAATATATTCTCATCATTGCCACACATCAACGAATAACATTGCATGTGATAACTTCCTTGAATATCTAAATGAGGTGTCTAAAGCATGTTTAAAACAATTTTTCTACCAAAGTATGATCAAAAATTTACTAAGCCTATCCTTTATCACAACATATAATGATTAGGGATAATGTAACCATGTATGAGGATAAAGGGAAAAATAAAATAAAAAATAAAAAAATTGTATTCAAACCTAGTTGTGTGTTGATATGTGTGAGTTATGTATTTTTGCGCTGAGAGGTGCAATCTACAACCTAGTATGACCCCGATGTCGGGTATGTCACGTTCTCAAAAAATAATAAATTTTACTTTTTCTAATGTCGGCCAAAGCATTAACCTAATATTGAATTTTATATAACTTGAATATTTAGATTATATATAACTTTTTTAACTTAATAATGGGCTGAGATTAACTATTAAAATACAACTATGTATTATTTATATAATTTGAATGGATAGTAAATTATATACGTGAATTTGAATGGATCATAAACTTACCTTTAACAAAAAAAATTACTACATTGAATTTCCAAATTAAGTAAAATTGTATACATCTTTACTCTTTACTAAAGTCAATACCATTTCCTAAATCAAAGGAAAAGATTTAATTCAACACAAACAATCAAAATCGAAAATCTTTTAATATTTATTTTCATCAAATATTTGTAAAATGAATCTTTAAAAAGAAAACCCATATTCTATGGATAAATTAAAATATTTAAAGACATAAATATTTCCCCATCAACTTTGCAATATATAAATAAACATGAGGTAAGGTAAATAAATAAAACCTATTTTTATACTTACTCCATAGCTATGGTAAATAAATAAAAATATATATAAACTAGATGTATGGTAAATAAATAAAAATTCTTTTTATATTTAATCCATAAACCTTTTTATATTTAAAAAAATTTAAAAGGAGGTTTTATTTAAATGAAACCTATGGGACAAATACCATGGGACAAATTAATATTGATACAATGGGCCAAATACCATATTTATAAAATAAGTATGGTAAATAAATAAATATAGAAGAGGTATAAAGAAGTATGATAAATAAATAAATATAAAATAGGTATAAAGAGGTATGATAAATAAATATATATAAAAGAGGTATAAAGAGGTAAGGTAAATGAATAACAATATATCAAGTAGGATTATAAATAAAAATTTAATTATATAACAAGCCTATGGGCCAAATACCATAGTAAATAAAAGAGGTATGGTAAATAAATAAAAATAAGTAAATCAGAGGTATGGTAAGTAAATAAAACCTCTTTTCATATTTATTCCATAATGTGGTTTATATTTATGAATATTTATGTTCATTAGTTTACATAACTAAGAAGAAATAGAGAGAGAGAGAAGTGGAGAGAGAGAGAGAGAGATAAGGCAGAGATGGAGAGAGAGTGTGTATGTTTAGGGGTGAGATAAAGAGACAAAGTAAGATGTATGGAAAAGAAGGGGGGGAGAGAGAGAGTAGAGAGAGGAAGGGATATAGTAACGTAGTTGGAGAGAGAGAGGGCGGAAAGAGAGAGAGAGAGAGAAAGAAAGGGAGATGGGGGAAGAGAGAGAGAGAGAGAGAGATGGGGGAAGAGAGAGGATTGGAGGGAAAAGAGAGAGGGAGGTAGGAGAGAAAGGGAGAGAGAAGAAGGATGAGAGGGAGGAGGAGAGGGATGGGGGAAGAGAGAGTATTGGAGAGAGAGAGAGAGAGAGAGAGAGAGAGAGAGAGAGAGGAAGGAAGAGAGAGAGGACTTGAGAGAGTAAGAAGTGGCGAGAGAGAAGGAGTGAGAAGGGAGAGACAGAGAGAGAGTGTGTATGTTTGGGGCTGAGATAAAGAGAAAAATAAGGAGAGATGGAGATAGGGGGGAGAAGGTGATATAAGGAGAGAGGGAGGGATATAGTAACATATTTGGTGGGTGAAGAGAGAGAGAGGGAGGGAGAGAGAGATTGGAGAGAAAGGGAAAGAGAGGAAGGAAGAGAGAGGATGTGAGAGAGTGGAGAGAGGGAGGGAAAGAGAGATGGACTTGGAGGGGGAGGGAGAGGGAGGTAAGAAGAAATAGATAGAGAGAGAAATGTGGAGAGAGAGAGAGAGAGAGTGAGTGATAAGGAATATGGAGAGAGAGGGAGAGAGGACAAAAAGAGGAAAGAGAGATATTAGTGGGGGAGAGGGAGAGAAGGGGAAGATAAAGATATAGATGGAAGCTGAAGAAAGGGAAGAAGAGAGAGATGGGGAGAGGAGGGGATTGACAAAGAGATTCATATATATGGAGTGCGAGAATGTGTGTTTTGGGGGGGTGAGATAAAGAGACAAAAAAGAAGAGATGGATGGGGATATAGATATGGATGGAGGGTGGAGAGAGGGAAGAATATTTCTCACACTAGATGGATTGATATAAGTGGAGATGGTGATTTATAATCCTATTTGATTATTTGCACTATATGCATCGATTTTAGTGTAGATATTTATTTCTAATGATATTTGATTACTTTCATTGATTTCAGTGTATGTGGTGATTTCTAATACAATTTGATTGCTTGCACTGAATTTTTTGATTTCAATTTAGATGTCGATTTATAATTATATTTGATTACTTGCACTAGATGAATTGGTTTCAATGTAGATGATTTCTAATCCTATTTGATTGTTTGCACTAAATGCATTGATTTCGGTGTAGATGGCGATTTCTAATCCTATTTGATTTATTTGAGTAAATGCATTGATTTCAGTGTAGATGTTGGTTTCTAGAGAGAGAGAGAGAGAGAGTGATAAGGAAGATGGAGAGAGAGGAAGAGAGGACAAAAGGAGGAAAGAGAGATATTAATGGGGGAGAGGGAGAGAAGGGGAAGATAGAGATATAGATGGAAGGTGAAGAGAGGGAAGAAGAGAGAGATGGGGAGAGGGGGTAATTGAAAAAGAGATTGATATATGTGGAGTACGAGAGCGCGTGTGTTTAGGGGGGTGAGATAGAGAGACAAAAAAGAATATATGGAGGGGGATATAGATATGGATGGAGGGTGGAGAGAGGGAGGAATATTTCTCACACTAGATGGATTGATATAAGTGGAGATGGTGATTTCTAATCCTATTTGATTATTTGCACTAGATGCATCGATTTTAGTGTAGATATTTATTTCTAAATATATTTGATTAGTTGCACTAGATGAATTGATTTCAGTGTAGGTGGTGATTTATAATACAATTTGATTGCTTTCACTGAGTGTTGATTTCAATTTAGATGTCGATTTATAATTATATTTTATTACTTGCACTAGATGAACTGATTTCAATGTAGATGATTTATAATCCTATTTGATTGTTTGCACCAAATGCATTGATTTCAGTGTAGAGGGCGATTTCTAATCCTATTTTATTTCTTTGAGTAAATGCATTTATTTCAGGGTAGATGTTGGTTTCTAGAGAGAGAGAGTGAGTGATAAGGAAGATTGAGAGAGAGAGAGAAAGAGGACAAAAGGAGGAAAGAGAGATATTAGCGAGGGAGAGGGAGAGAAGGGGAAGATAGAGATATAGATGGAAGGTGAAGAGAGGGAAGAAGAGAGAGATGGGGAGAGGGGGTGATTGACAAAGAGAATGATATATATGGAGTGCAAGTGTGTGTGTGTTTAGGGGGCTGAGATAGAGAGACAAAAAACAAGAGATTGAGGGGGATAGAGATATAGATGTAGGGTGGAGAGAGGGAAGAATATTTCTTGCACTAGATGGATTGATTTAAGTGGAGATGGTGATTTATAATCCTATTTGATTGTTATGCATCGATTTAAGTGTAGATATTTATTTCTAATGATATTTTATTACTTGCACTAGATGCATTTATTTCAGTGTAGGTGGTGATTTCTAATACTATTTGATTACTTGCACTAGATGTGTTGATTTCAATTTAGACGTCGATTTATAATTATATTTGATTGCTTGCACTAGATGCATTGATTTCAATGTTATTTGTAATCCTATTTGATTGTTTGCACTAAATGCATTGATTTCAGTGTAGATGGTGATTTTTAATCCTATTTGATTGCTTTGAGTAAATGCATTGATTTCCGTGTAGATGTTGGTTTCTAATATTATTTGATTGCTTGCATTAGGTACATTGATTTCAATGTAGAAGTTATCTTCTAATCTTATTTGATTGCTTGCATTAAATGCATTGATTTCAATGTATATGTTGATTTATGATTTGATGTAATTGGATATATGATGGTACATTAATTTTAAAGTGATTGGATTAACAATATGCATTGATTTTAGTGTAAGCACAAAAAGTTATTGACAATGTACATTGATTTTTGTGTTATAGTAATTTAACCTATTAATATTGGAGAGCAAGAGAGACAACGTATCATGTTTACTACAACAACTCGAGCTAAAGATTTAAATGGTTTACGATTTAAGTTTTCTTTTTCATATATTCGATATGAAAAGATAACAAAACTAACAAGGGTGGCAATAAGAATAGTAGAAGAAAATAGTTTGAGATTGATCACAATGAAGACTATTTGTAACATGAGTACATTCTTATTATTCACATTTTCTATCTTTCAACACTATTATTTTCACTTTGCATTCAAAAAAAATATTTCATCATTTTTCATCATTATAGTTATTAAAAATATTTATCATCTCAACGAACTGAGGTAACTAAGAAAATTTAAAATTAAAATGACCAAGTTAATCTCAGAAATATTTAGCATATTTAAAATGATTATATTAATATTTGATATATTTACATATTATTGATAAAATTAATCATATCTTCGATAGATTTTCCTTGGCAGCACACCCCTAAAACCAACCTAGATCCATCTTAACTCTGGATCTATCAAGTGCCGAGAGGGATCAAATCTCTCCAGGTAAAAACCTTTCATCAAGTTTTGCACTCAAAAAAGAGGTTTGCACCTCGAGAGATTTGATCCCTCTCAGCGCTTCATAGATCCGGAGTTAAGATGGATCTAGGCTGGTATAATTTGAAATGGTGATATGGGAAGGTTGGTTTTAAATGTGTCAAATGGAATTAACCATTATATTTGTACTAACACTATTAATAACCCCATGGCCACATGGCCACAATTATAAAATAAAATAAAATAATATTAATAACCTCATGGCCACATGGCGACAATTATAAAATAAAACTAAAATCAATAGATATGGCCACATGGCAACCATGTTTTTAACGACAATGCTTATTTACTCAAAAATAAATTAAAAAGAAATATAAACAATATGCATTTCTACTTGGATTCATTTCATATTAAAAGTAATATTATTAAAACAAATATTTATTGATGTTAACATTAATAATTTAATAATATAGATTGATGTTAGCTTTAGTAATAAATATAAAATTTTCAAATTAATAAAGAATTTATTAATATTAATATTTTTTTTTTAATTTTAATATTAATAATATTAATAATAAATATAGATGTTAATGGTAAACACAGAAATTTATATAAAAGGAAATTTTGCATTTATACATTAATGTGAACATTGTCATTAAACATCAATATAAATAGTTCATTAAAGAATAGGATTGATAACTTTAGGTTTATTTAGGTTCAATGACATTAGAATTTAACTTTAGGTTTTTTTTTAGGTTCGATGACATTAGAATTAAAAAATTTGATACTTTTATATCATTTGGTTCATGTACCATTAGGTTATTTTATAATGTGAGGCTTATAGCATTAATTTACTTAATATTAAAAAATATTGTTTTTTGTCAATATTTATATTGAATATCAAAACGTTAACATCAATATTAGACATAGACATTAATATAGACATAAAAATAGATTTATTAACATTAATAATATTGGATTGTAAACATTAAGTTCATAAAATTATGAGTTATTTTTAACCGTTGTAATAATGTTCTTATCGCTGATATGATTTTATAGAATATGTATGCAGTTTGAATTGATCCAGCTATTTGAATATGTATTTTCTTTTATGTTAGGTGATTTCCTTGTTTGATCATGGATACAACTATTTGGAGTTGTCTTCCATTCGAAATTCTTGAAATTGTTTTCCTCTGACTCCCTTTATCGATTCTGATAAAGTTTAGGATTGTTTATAAGCAATGGAAGAATGTTTTGAGAAACCCTTCTTTCTTATTGCATTGCAAGCATATCTCTACAAAAAAATTTGGATTTATGGTTCCTTACCTCAATGATGAAGACAATTATTTTGTTTACTGAATACCTTAATCGGAATGGGCACAAATCTCATTTTCATTTGCGGTGTAGATTCAAGATAAAAGGTAGATCCAGCCATCCGGACCAGTGATTTTATCCTTACCAACAGAATTCTCCCATTCATGAAACTATTTTGTAGTGAATCCATTTACAAAGTCCTTTAAAAACATTGGACTACAAATTGGAGAGTGGGGATTCTTTTCGTTATTGGAAAATGTAAACAATGGAAAATATGACTGGGTTATTCTAAAACATATCTATGATATAATGAAGTCAAAATCTTATGTTTACAGTAGCCTTGATAGGGATTGGCGAAGGGTTGATCTTCCTTTTGTTGGCACTTCACCCCCTCATAATGGAGTGTTTTATAAAAGTAAATTATTTTGGCTCTATCTGGACAAGGAGTATCAAGATTATCCTCGATATGGGTATACAATCTATTGTTTTGATGTAATAAAAAATGAATGGGGTTTTTCATTTGTTCCAATCAATAACAGACAGTGTGTGTCATTAGCAATATACATGAATTAGTTGATATGCCTTGTCAACGATGGCTCCACTTCTGTATGGTCAATTGAAGAAATATATAATTTCCAATTTATTCACACGTGTGTTGAACAAAGGATTGACTACTTTGAGGATGATTGGGGCCTCAGATGGAAGTTGTTGGAAGAAATTTCTACAAATATAAATATCAAATGTCTTCGTTATCTCCCATTTCGAACAATCTAGGGTGTGGTTCTTATGTGCAACTGCAGTGAAGTTCTTTTCCTATTATATAACATGATCAAGGGCCTCTGTTTTCCAACAGATATTGATATTTCAACTAATCATCATATATATGGGTTTTGATCTCCAACGCTATAGGACTGCAATGATTTGATTGAGTCTGGAAATGTTTTTGAAATTGCTCCACATATCAATTCTACTGATGAGATTCCACCATTAGATATGGACATGAAGTCCTAGGCTATTACTCCTATTAGGATTTCTTATATTTTTTTTTACTTTACATACTTTTGGGTCTATATGCTAAGAATTTAAAATTATGATTATATGGGTATTTATATGCCTCGTGCTAAAATTTCTTCTATATCTGTATGTATTGGATGTTGGATATTTAATCCCATTGAAATTTGAAGGAAAATATTTCTTATTGTCTCCCCTTTAGTTCTCCTAATTGCATGCATTTTTCTTTGTTTTTATAATTATAATTGCTATGTGTTATTTTATACATGGTATTTTTATTATTTTTTTCTCATTGGTTCTCAAGAAATATTATATATTTATGTACATTTTCGTATTTACATTTCTATTTTGATAGTATATAGTACTTCAAACTGTCACATAGAAGCTCCAAATGAAGAAGAGAAAATTGAACTGTTTCATGTGAGGGTCATATCCAAACATACCAATATTGATACACTGTTTGACAATGGTTCATAAGCGAACTTAATTTCTGAAGACTTGGTCAAGAAACTTAATCTTGAGACCATTCCACATCCAAAACCATATCCACTTGGGTGGATTTGTAAGGATGCATAATTACATGTTTCAAAGAAGTGCATATTGCACTTTGCAAAAACTACACATTTTGTTGACAAAGTTGAATTAGATGTGGTTCCACTTGATATTACAAGTGTTGTGTTGGGCAGTCCTTACTTGTATGACAGGAAATCTATCTTCCATCACCATGAGAATAAATACCATTTATTCAAATATGGAAAGAAGTACATTGTTAGAGCACATCGCAAGAAGAAAAATATTGCAATGGTAAATGCTGGACAGGTAAAAAGGCTCATGAATTCAAGTAAGAATTTTGTTCTTCTAATGATTAAGCCTAAAGCTGATGTTAATCACGAGTCATTTGAAGATTGTGATCCTAAGTTGAAATCAGATTTATATGATGTATTTGATTCACATCATGAGATTTTTCAGGAGCCAACAGGATTGCCTCCTAAAAGGGAGATTCAGTTTCAACAAGATTTTCCTCTTCCAAACATCAGAATGAATCACATGTCGATAATGGATAATGCTGAAATAAAGAGGCAAATCAAGGACTTGTTGGAAAAGGGTCTCATAAGGCCAAGCACTTCTCCATGCAATTCACCCATAGTCCTTATTTTGAAGAAATATGGGACGTGGAATATGTGTGTCAACTTCAGAGCTTTGAACAAGATAACGGTAAAGAATCAATACCCACTGCCAAGGATAGATGATTTGCTAGATCAACTGAAAGAATCAATGCATTTCACTAAGTTAGATTTATGAAGTGGATATAATCAAGTAAGAATTGTATAAAGTGACATATGGAAGACTGCATTCAAAACCAAACAAGGACTCTTTGAGTGGTTGGTTATGATATTTGGTTTGTGTAATGCACCAGCAACTTTCATGCATGTTATGGATAATGTTTTGCATCCATTTCTTGATGAATTTGTGATTGTGTATTTAGATGATATACTCATTTTTAGAAACATAAGAGAAGAACATATCTTTCATGTTAAAAGGGTACTTGATGTTTTGAAGAAAGAGTAATTATTTCTTAAGATGTTTAAGTGTGAATTTGGAAATAATTCTTTGGTTTATTTGGGACACATTATAGGAGAAGGTGCATTGAGAATTGATCCTTCTAAAGTGGAAGCCATTGTGAATTGGCCCACTCCCAAATCAGTAACCAAGGTAGGAATTTTCTTAGGTGCAACTCAGTATTGGAGAAAGTTTATTGCTAACTTTTTTGCAATAGCAGCTCCTATGCATGCAGTGACAAGTGTGAAGAAAGGCTTCCAATGGGGAGGGAAACAGAAACAAGCTTTTGAAGCTTTAAAAGACAAGATCAGCTCAGCTCCAGTCCTTGAATTACCGGATTTGAGACAAGCATTCAAGATACAAATTGATGCTAGCGATTATGCCATGGGTGCAGTTTGTTTGCAGCATGGTAAGCCTATCGCTTTTTATTCTGAAACATTCAATGGTGCTGTAATTAATTATCCAACATATGAAAAAGAGTTGTATGCATTGGTACAAAGCGCCAAGAAGTGGAAACACTACTTGATGGGTAAAGAGACAGTTATACATATTGATCATCAACCGTTACAGTACTTGTAGTCGCAAAAAAAATTGCAACAAGCATGACATTTTAGGTGGATGGGATTTCTTCAACGGTTTCACTTGGTTATAAGGTACAAAAAAGGTATTTTCAATAAAGTTGCTGATATGCTTTCGAGGCCAATTATAAGTGCTTCTACTTTGCTTAAAAATGATTCTATTGTACATGAGAGTTACATAGAATAGTATGCATCTTATGCTGATTTTAAATATGTGTATACTAGTTTGAGTGAAGGGAATGAAGTTGAGGAAAATGATTATCAGATGCATAACAATTTGTTGTTTCGTTTGGGAAAGCCATGTATACCACAAGGAGAGAGACTTAGTGTCATGAGAGAGGCTCATTCATCTCTTATTGCTGGACACTTTTGGGTAAGCAAAGCAGTGTCACATCTACAGAGGTATTGTTATTGGCCTCGCATGACAGATAGTGTGTCACATTTTATAAGAGGATGTTCTATGTGTGCAACAAGAAAGCCTAGCAATAGGAATCTTGGGTTGTACACACCACTACCGGTACCATCAAAGCCATTGGAGAGTGTCTCCGTGGACTTTCTTGGAGGTCTACCAATGTCAACAAAACATCATGATTATCTTTATGTAGTTGTGGATAGATTCACTAAAATGTGTATACTTATGCCATGTAAGAAAACCATTACTATTGAACAAACTGCTGAAATTTATTTCAACATGTATGGGTTCATTTTGGTTTGCCAACTTCTATTGTTAGTGACAAGGATTCTAGGTTCATTGGGAATTTTTGGTCCAATCTTTGGAAGATGATAGACACAAAGTTGAAAAAGAGTACTGCTTTCATCTACAAACTGATGGCCAAACTGAGGTGGTGAACAGAACCGTTGTGCATCTATTGAGAGGATATTTCAGCAAACATCCTAAGTTGTGGGATGAACAACTGCATTACATTCAGCACGCTTACCACCGAGCTAACCACCCTTCTACAAATAATTAACCTTTTGAAGCCTACTTTGGGTATTTTCCGAAATCGTCATTAGAATTCATCTATGAGAAGGATGTTCCAATTGATGGGCATAGTGATATTGACAAGGCTCGAAATTTCATTGAGAAAATTCAGATTATTCATCAAAAAGTTCAAGAAGAGCTTGAGAAGACTCAAATAAAGTACAAGGAGAGGCATGACAAACATAGAGTTGATCACAAGTTTCAAGAAGGAGATGAAGTATGGTTGCACATAAGCAAAGAAAGGATGCAAGGAGAAGGTAAAAAGCTCAAGCCTATTCATTATGGTCCATTCAATATTATTAAACAAGTTGGTAATAATGCATTTCAACTTGACTTGCCTTCACATATGCAAATGTATTCCGTTGTCAATGTGGAGAATTTATGTTTGTATGAGCCTCCTTTGACTGATGATCAAGCGAGTGATATTCATCTGCCATCAATAGAATATTTCTCACCAGAATTTCTGGATGAGCTCAAGGAGGATTTCATCCTTGACAAAAGGACATGCACTTCCAAGAGGGGAAGTGTCGATTATCTTTGGATTAGGCTCAAGGGAAACAAACCAAGTAAGGCAAGATGGATGGAAGTGGAAAAGGTGAGGGAGATGTACCCTCATCTTCTGAACATGTGATTAAATTCTTTTGGGGTCCAAAAGCTTCCCAATGGGGAGGTGTGATCAGGAGATCATGTGTTATGCTCAAAATTGAAAGTTTTCGAAATAGGTCTGAACTTGAGCGACTGGATAGGTCTCTTCGTTGTGATTTCGGTGCCATGAACGGTTTGAAAAAATGATGTCATATGAGGAAGATATCGCATTCTCTCTGTTTTCCCAAATAGAAAAAATTTTGTGACTGGATGCCCAGTCAGCATACAGGTACAGTCAGTAGGTATATTCTAGGGAATATTCCATTTTTCTCCAACCAACCAAAATTTTCAATGTGGCATATTGTGGACCATTGATTTTGTGGTACGGAGATGTTTTTGGGCTGTTGGATGGTTTTGATATAAGGCGTCGGATGAGAGACACATGGCAAGCCCGCAGGCCGCCACGTGTCCTCAAGAGGGTGTATTAAAATTTTTTTGGAGGCTACAAGAATCGACTTGGAGAACTCAAGCGCGGGCGGCTTCACTAGTCTACATACATGTGTTACTTAACATGTATAGGACTCCATGTTTATTTATTGTGTTAGTGCTTACATGTTGGGGGGAGGGGACCGCAAGTGGTCCCGACCCAATGGCGGTCCCATGGTTATGGTCACATGTTATTATAAACCCACAGTCGTAAGACGTAACAACCGAAGATATAACCATGACATTTAAAACAGATCCGAAAACTATTCACACGAGATTACTCCACATGGTTAAGGGCAGATCTCCACCAGGTTTAGCGCCGACCGTTAAGGTCAGGCGGGGTAGCGGGTTCGCATGTGGCCACCCCTACCCGTATGATTTAATACGGAGGTTAGCAGACTGACAGAATTAGAGCGTGCCCCTAATTTTAGGGATTTTTAGCAAAATTAACTCCAGTTAAATGCCTGTCTCCACTTTTAGTGGAGCTTTTCTAGCTGTCATTGGGAAAAATTCATGAGGAGGTCAATTTTCGACCAGTTTTGGTGAAACAAGATTCTACCGTGAATACTTTGAGCATTATGGAGCCATTGGTGTAGAGAAAATAGCCATTAAAGGCCTGTAAACACATGTAATTTACAATTTTGAGCATAATGACAAAGAGGGACATGCCAGTGGGAGCTAGACTAGCAGATGTAGCCCAGGAGGGGTGAACTGATTCATCATGCCTACTGTGTAAAACTTATGTATGATTTATTTTCTCTATTATACATTGTTGTTCAGTGTTTTTAAGGCTTATTTTCATGCTTAAAGTTCACAAATTCATCTACGTTTCATGGTTAAAACACTCGTTTCTTAATAGAACTTATGGAGACAAATTGTACATGCTTATATTTTTGAAAGGACACTTAGCACAACAGAACTAATACACTCCTTTCAGATCATGGATGTTCTCTTTTCAATGATACATCTCTGAACATGGGCATTACGGATCTTGACTGGTATTTGGAAGGCAACGGATGAAGGTAAAGGGGGATGTTCTGATTTTTCAATGTCAAAGACAATCAAATGATCATCTGAAGGATCCACAGTGCCCAATGCAGATAGTGGATATTTTTGTTGATATGGGCACGACTAGAGGACTTCCAGTGTTGACATGGTAGCAGGTGACTGTGCCAAGTCATCTACTATGTTGTAGGTGTGGGCGGCTTTGGAAGAAGCAGCATAATGGCCCTTTGGGGATCTTGTGAATGACATCTGCCTTAGGCGGAGGGATTTGTAAGGGAACATTTTTTGTCAAAATGGACTTTGTGGGAACTTTGGTTTGGGACTCGGTTGCAGACGTAGTGGGTTGCTTGTCATATTTGTGCGACTGGGTCTGAAGATAAAAGCGAATAGTCATGAGTATAATAGAGATGGAAACTACAACATGAACACAGTTTATTCATATGAAGAGGTTTGTTATGCTTGGGCTTATTTCCCTATTTCTATTTTGTAGAGTTAGGTTGGTTCCCTTGTGGTACGTTCGGTTGATTACCTTGGTGCCCATGGTCACCCTGCACTTTTTGGTTTTGGTTCCCTATCCCCTTATTTTTTTTCTTTGAATTTGGAGTATTAGTTGGACTCTGTTCCGTATACACGTGATCTTGAGGAGACGGTGGCTGCTGTGAAAGAGGTTGAGAAGGCACGAGAGGCTAGGGCACTGATTTCAGAGGGGTTGGAGCATCGGGCTGTGCATAAGGATAAAAAGGAGGAGGGGAAACATTTGGAAAAATAGGTTGATGAAAATCTGGCCCTGGCATCGATTGATGCAGGTGGGGAAATGCATAAGGCATGCTTTAACCCAGATACAAGTTTCTGGGAGGGGGACAGGTGTTGGAGGAACTGGTCCCCCCCTAGCAGTAACCATAACGCATCGAAGGATGAGTATACAGATGTGAAAGAGATCCAACGATACCGTCAGCAACATGAGATTTCATTAGTGCGTTGGCACCTCCAGGTTTAGGAAGATCCAGTAAAACGGTATAAATATAACCAAACAGGGCGTAGATAAAGTCATATTTTAATACGACCTCGAGAGCTTCTTCCTTTGACAGAGGAAAATGAGTGGCGACATGTTTACGAATGGGTGCTAAGAGAATTCTAAGAAACCAATCGATATGGACATGGTCGTCGAATATAGGAGCTCGACACAAGCTCCTTCTTCTTCTCCATTCTTAGACATGGTTAGAAAGGCAGGTGGCAGAAGATTGACGGAATGTGGTTAAAAACACGGTACCAGTATCATAATAGAGGGGTAACTGAAAATAGGACAGAAACACCTTTGTAAGAGTTTCAAAAGTGGAATGAGACGCAACCATCTGGTCAACATACCACTTTGTAGCTTCTTCAATGAGCATATGTTGGAACAACCGAAGGCGGATGGAGTCATTAGTGATGGACTTAGATGAGCACCACATATGAAAGGGGTGGACATCATTAGTAGGGTCCTCTCTAGTGTTTCCTTCAAACTTAGGAATTTCGAAAGGAAGCTTTGTTGGCATAGCTGGCCAACTCGCATCGTGGAGAATGGGGTCATTCATTAACTGGCTAAAATCAGAAAGGCTTAAAATTTCCATAAAAGGTAGCAAAGGAGTAGCCAGAATGGTTCCCCTAGTGGTTCTGCTAGTAGCAGATCTAACATTAGGACCAGGGACACCACCAACTTGAGAACCTACACCTACATTGGCACCTGACATAGTGACGGTATGAGGGTGAGCAGAACTAGGCTCAGAATCAAAGGAATAACATGATGAACCAGTATCGGAGTCGGTATGGGGACTTGACAGAGGACTAACTCGGAACCTACGCAGTGGAGTACGGTTCACTAACGAAAATTGAGGGTGAAGGCCTTGGAGTCTCTGCAATAAACACCTTGGGGGCACAATGATGGAAAGTCACAAATGACATGAAAAGGTTGAAGAGTGATAAATGAAGGCTTTGGGAGCTAAATTGATTAATTATGATGTTTGTGTCTTGGCTTGGCATTGTAAACCAAGTGCTCTTCGTTTTAGGTGTGAGTGTGTGCAATCCGTGTGTTAATTTTAATTAAGTCCCGAGAGTTGTGTAAAGAAAAAAAAAAGGTACTGAAGTATTATAAATAAAACTAAATGACAGTAAATTAAACAACTAATCTTGCATAAATTCAAACCAAAAGAAGGCTTCCCAAACAACTAGTTCAAAAGGCGGGAAAAATTGTCTCATAACACACAATATGGCCAAAATATATAAGGTCAAAGGGACATGGATCTAATGACTCATATCTACTGGAAATGATGCAGAAAACAATAAGAGACCGAAGGGGAAAGCTGCTGTAAAATGTAAGGCGAAAGATTAAAACCTTGGGGAGAACAAGGGTACCCTAAGGGAAAAACCAAATAAAACTCCAGAGTGGGTTTTGGATGGAATAATATCCTATCAAAAATAATCTGAAAGAAGGATAGATCAAACCCTTAAAAATGGTTGAAATCACTGCAAATCTTAGACTACCTACTCAGCTTAACCCCTCCTAGAAAGGTGGAAGTGTACTGAAACCATAGGGGGCTTCGTTCTACTTCAAGGAGGAAAAATAAACATATCTAGGCCTAAGACGGGCTGAGACAGAGGTTATACAACCCAAAATAGTGTTCTTGTCAAACCCTGACAGTTACAAAAAAAACTCAGAAAAATGTTTCGGCTCGCTAGTACTGACCTATGGACTGCTAAAATCACAGTTACTGGGAGGAAAAGTGTGAGTTCTGTGAGAAATCACACTTTTTTATCCAAAAAGTGAAATTTCTTGTTCTTTAATTCTCGGGTGGCAGGTTACAGAAAATTTGTCGTCTCAGGTGCGATTGATACCTGCTACCTGCGAAAAACAAACAAAAGTTATAATTTTGACTGATTTAGGACATAAAAGTTAAAAAACAACATCAAGAGACTGGAAATAGCTAAAGAAAAACCTTTGTTATTGAAGTCGCTGGTCACACAGGAATCTGAATTACAACATTAGAGTTGCCATTTGTTAGCGTAAATTCTTAACACAAGTGTACGAAAAGAACCTACTTTAGTTGTGTGTGACAACCTGCCCTAAAAACAGAAATGGTTTTTTAACTTCTTTAGATATGCAGTTGATAGTTACGAAATTTTTTGCAAAAAACCATATGTATGCAGTAGAAGCAGTTAAACATTAAAAATAAATTGTAATAATTCCATGCATCCAATATATAAGACAATATTTAAAGAATTTTCTTTATTATATTATAACACCTAGTCAAGGGAACAAATAAAAGTTACCATTCCCTCTCAATGGGATGGGTTCTTAGTTGTCCTCAATGCTTCAGTTCCAGAATTTTCTCCCTCTCAATGTTGCAAAAAACCCAGAATGTGTTGAACTATATGGGAGTTCAAGAAGCAAAATAAAATAGTAGGAGTAATAATAATGATAAAATCACGACAATGAAAGTGATCAAAGTGAAGAATGAATGGAAAAAACCTTCTATTTATAACAAAATATTGAGTTATCCTCGATAATGATGAATAATAAAATATCATTAACCAAGAGCTAGATCTAACCGCTTGGAATATTTTTATTATATTTTAGTGGAGGGAAAATATATTTAAACTGGTTAAATACCTTTATTTAGAAATAATAAACAAATAAATAATTTATTTATCATTTCAAAACAAATAATATTTTTTTTTAATTATTCCTTGGTGATTTAGTCAAATTTAACAAGGAATATGTAACACCCCTAGTTTTATGTTTTTCAAGTTATAAATTTGAACTTTAGTCCAAAAGGGAGTGGACCCCAATGGATAATTATTGTGCAGATGTAATTAATTAAGTATTTATGAAAAATAAATAAAATATTATCTGTGCACTATGACCAAATGAGATTTTTGAGATTACTTGTCAAATCCATGAGGTATGGAAAGAGGCTAAGACTTTCCCCAAAGTTTTTTCAAAAAGCCTTGAAAGAATTTATTTCTAATTTAGATTTTTGAGGAAAAATCTAAATTTCCCCAATGATGAGGAAAGTAGTTGGGAAGAGGTAAAAAGCTGGAAAAGCAGAAAACAACTTTAAAGTCCCTAAATAAGGGAAGCTTAGGCAAACAGGAATAAAAGCATCCTGTAATTCTGGACGCAGAATTAGAAACAAGCTTTGGGGACCATAAGCTTAAATAAGCTACTCCAGAACAGATTGAGGTTGGTCTGTTCTAGGAGAGGATCTCAGCTCGGGGGTGAGTTATGGAGACAGAAGAACTCTAAGGTTGGGAGGACTGGTCATAAGAAGAAGTGGTATGCACATTTATTTTATGAATGGTTAAAATATATACTGTTGTACAATATTGATAAATGTTGTATCTGTTATTTTGAGTTAAGTGTTTGAGATTTGTTGTTCCTTACATTTTATAGATTCCATTAGGAGAAATTAATCTCTAAAATATGTATAGTTGTAGGAACAGTAATTATGGGAAATTATAAACCAGAGTATTTAAACCAGAATATGGTCTAAATCTGGAGATATATTTATGATTCCAATACTCAAATTAAATGTTGTAACTTTAATCTGCTTCTATAATGAACAGTTATATGAACATGAAGAGATAGACACTATAAATCTGCAAACTGAAATGATAACTGTAACTTTGTATAAACATGCAAAGAGAACTTTATCTCAATACTTAGGAAAGGATTTATTTCTTAAGAATTATAGATTGTATTCAACAGAGAGTGCAGTTCAGTTGAAATGATATAGCAATATAAAAAGAATTTTACAATGTGTAATCCCTTACTGATGAAATTTATACATTGAGGATTTTAGTGGAATTTCCTCAGTTGTATTGTGAAACTAGAAAAATTAGAACAACTATAATATTATGCGGTATTTATGCAGAAATGCAACCAAGTTAAGTGCTATTAGTGATAATAAATACGGGATATTAGTTGACAATAGGCAAAAATAAAAAAAGTCATGTTGAAATACCATTCTGCTTTCTGCACCATAGTAAGTTACAACTTAATCTGAAGATTTCTCAGGAGTTACTAAAAGGAAAAGTAAATATTATTCGATGGTACGATATTATTAATAATAATATTTTATTTACCTGTACCAGCAATGGAACTATAAATCAGTTGGATTATACCGTAATGCTTTAAACATAATGATTATTATTATAAAAATCAAAATAGAGACATTGGAGAAAAAGTGAGAAATATACTAAATCTGAAGTTTCATCAGAAGAATTGTAATCCAAGTGGCTCTGTTATAAATATCATGTTTTGGCCAAACTTTATTTGGAAATAACATAAATCAAAATCCATAAACTCTAGCACTGAAAATTCTTAGATGTTATATAGACAGTGTATACATGTAACGATACAAAATTTATGTACAGAAAAGTAATAAAGGTTAATGAGCTAATTGAAATATTTGTTAATCATCGTGGTAAGAGTAAATTATTAACCAAGAAAGGAAACCATAACTGGTATTAAGTGAGAAGTTCCAACATATACAAATTTACTGTAAATGTCAAGAAAAAAAAACTTTGTTTAGGACTCCTTCTAAATATATTAAATCGAAAATCTAATATTGAACAGAAATTTTCATACACAGAGTGTCGGAAAACTCATATTTTGTATATAAATTTCAATCATTACGGGAACCACTGTATGGTTCTAGTCTCCAACCTGGCGATTTGGGAATTAAAACCTGTATAGTACCAACCCAAAAGAGAAGGGTTAAGGTAGTAACCTACCTATGAGAAATCGAAGAAAATTATCCAAACTTGGAGCGAGGGATAGTACCTGTGTTCATACAACTGGATCGAAAATTAGGGACAAGAGACAACTTAAATAAAAGAGCATAAATAAAACTCAAATAATAACAATGGAAACGTGAATCGATACCTCATAGAGGCTGACGAGATGGATGCTTAAATTGCTTCACTGTGAATAAACACACTGTCAATATATAAATACAAATCAGGAAATAATAAACGAGAGCCTAGGTTAAGAGTCAATGAATTAAACCATTGGAGAAGAAATAAAACGAGGTCAAGAGAAGAAGGTAAATTACCTTCTGGGTATTATTGGCACGATGGCCACGATTTTACATTTGAATCAAACGAAACTGGGTATAGTATCTCAGAAAGTCTGGGGAGAAGAATTTGGTTGTCGGAATCTTCGTTCCTTCCCTCGGCAACAACAGGGAACGATATCAACGCATGGATTCCATTCAGTTAAATCGTATGAATAAAATATAGACAATTTTTTTTATAAAATGTATGAACTGAGAAAACAAAAAGTAAGAAAGGATCGAAATCTAAGAGTATTAGCAGAAAAATACAAGGCAAAGTTCTTGTATATAAAAACACAGATATTCACCCTAATATATAAAAGAAGAAACTATGATAATGTCGACTCAAAATATCTGCAACGAAACTATAACTTCTCAAGAAGGGCTTACCAGTAACATGAAGCCGACGCGGTGATGCAAAGATTTAGACGATGGAAGTCTACCACACATTATTCATTCTCGACGCTGGAAACGATAGTCACCATAAGAAAATGGAATGAAAAATATTTTCCAGAATGAAAACCTGGCTTTAAATTAAACCATCAAACCCTAAGCCCGGAGATTATTAGCCGTTCGATAGACAGAGAAATAGTCAGATGGTATCGAGATTTCGGAACTGTGAACGGGAAGTAAAGCCAAAAGAAATCCCGAGAGGGAGATCTTATACGGAACAAAAAAATTAATGAATTGAGTACATCGTAAATTCTTCTCGGGATGAACAGTATGGTATAAAATTATATCAATGAAACACACGCAAATTAAATATGTACCTAACGTACTAGTATTCCAGCTAAGAGGTAAATAAACATATATAATTGTCGATGCAATAGTACGATAAATCAAATCTCCAAATACAAACTCAGATCGCGGGTATAAGTATTTAATAAATACACTGTACAGGAAGTAGGGTAAAATAAATGACAAGTTCATCGAGCCCATAAAACTTACCAACTAGACTGAGCAACCCATAGATATACACAAATCAAATTCATATGTTATAAAACTATGGTGTATAAAACCAAGTGATGAATGGACAAAACGATGAGCGAAAGTGAAATAGCATTAAAATTATCTATTTGTAACTCATTGATAACTTAATACGTGCCTATCGATTAAACCGATTTGACTTACATTGACATATATGTAGTTGGTAAGTGAACATCTGTGTACATACGAAATGAAAAAAAAAACTAAATGATGAGCCATCAAACAGTTACCATTTCATATAAATTTTGAGCTTAGGGTGACATATAATAATCTTATAACCATACGTGTATAGGATAAAGCTAATAAGAATTCGTGCTAGGTGAACAGAGAAGCACGTTGAAGTTTTAAAAAGTCCTTTAATTAATATGATATTAGATGATTGGAAGGGACTTATGGTAATAGAACCATAGGAGTTAATACACAATAATAACTAAATAATGATTTAATCAATTATTCCTAGAGAAAAATAAGATAAATAATTATCTATCTAATTATTTATCAAAATTGGGTTACATATGACCAAAAATATTATTTAAATAATAGTTTAACTAATTATTTTTAGAGGAAAACCAAATAAATAAGGATTTATTTAAATCTTCTTCATGGTGTTTCTTATTTATACCAAAAATAACTTAATAAAATATGGTTTATTAAATTATTTCTTATAGTGAAAGAAATTTTACTATGGTAAAATTGGTCTTGCATGGTGTACTTCGATCCATCTAATTGTAAATGGTTAGATGACCAAATTTGGGTGATAGCACAATTGAAGAGCTCTATGGAAGCATTGAAGGCAAAGATGAATATGACTGCCCCACAGTGACTCGGGACGAGTCACGAGATTTTTTTGGGGGAATGTTGGAGCATGGTCCCCTATGGTACTTTTTGGGTTAATTTTGTTTAAGTTTTGTTGTACGCGTTGCACCCAGATGTTCAAAGAGGCTTTGGGGCAGGTCAAAGTCCCTTAATTATTATAAATGGTTAAAGGGAAAACCATGAGTTTCAAAACATGGTTTGAGACCACGGTGTGTGTGCATTTATGATAATATAAATATGTAAGAGTCGAGTAAAGAAGGATATCATAATAGGGAAATCTCGATAAATTTTGGTTATGTGTGTTCGTTAGTTTGAGTTTTTGTTTGGGTAGAAAGGCTCATGTTGGTTGTGTGTGTGGAGACCTAAGTCCTGAGCTGTACGCAAACTCTACTTTTGTGTGCACAGAAAGATAGATTGTACTGAATTGCAAATCTCTTAATAAAGAAGGCATTTTTGGTGAATTCATACTCTTATGTGATTTAATATCTTTGATTATCTATTATCTATTTTAGATCTAGATATGTTCTATTGTTCCGTATTTACTTCATTAAATGGGTTAATTGCATTTGTGCACAAATACTAGACTATGCTAAATAGTTAGATCTTGATGAAGTACAATTTACTACTGTGTGCGAAATACAACGAAGTATTCTGTGATAGTATGTGAAAGGGTTAGATATGTTTACCATTGATTGTGCATGAGAAAATCGGTTATATTATCTGCAGTAATTCTGATTAGATCTACTACATAAAAATCTCCCTCAGGGTGTGGAAAATTGGTTCCAACACCACCCCATACTGCTCCGTGTGAGACTTTTGTCTGCACAAGTAGATCACTACTGGAAGGGCCAGTATTTGGAGGGTTTTTTTGGCTACGCAAATACTCTGAACCTGGGTTAGGACCACTTAAGCCAACACTCACCTTATGTTCGACGATGATTTGTTCTGCGTAGGGGCTGTTGAGATCACTGAATGGGAATTTTTCCACAAGTTGTTTGATAAATTTGGCAAGGAATCTGGACAAATCATAAATTCCTCCAAAACATAACTAAGCATTGATAATCATGACTCGGATGTACTTCAGGTAATTTCTTCATTATTTGGGATCAATATTCACTCCCTGTTAAATGGCTTCAAATATTTGGGGTGTTATTTGAAACCAAGCAAGAACCTTACTCATGGCTGGGAGTGGCTCATTATCAAGTTCAAAAAGAAGTTGTCATGTTGGGACCATTGATGGATCACACTGGGAGGTTTGGTTGCCTTGATCAAAGTTATTCTACAGAGAATTCCAATATTCCTTGATGCACCTCTTCTATATCCCACAGTTTATCGTCTGTCAAAAATATACTATCATTTCCAACTCCTTATGGTCATGTACCGGGCCTAAGAAAAAGAGACATGTGGTCAGATTAAGCACCATATCAAGGTCTGTCAATTATGGTGGATGGGGACTACTTGATTCCCATTGTTTTAATATTTCTCTACTTGCCTCGTCCCTCTAAGGATTTTTTATGGTAGGGGTGTGTGGGAGAAAATTATGGGTAGAAAATGTATTTCCCAAGCTGGTATGGAGGTCTGGTTGGATATTGGGGTGCCCCCTAATTCGGTGCATCTATTATATGGCGTAGTATTCAGTGGGAAATCCCATGGCTATGCAGCAATCTGCAGTGGATGGTGGGGGATGGTCGAAAAATACTTGTCGAACTAGATTCCATTAAAGGAATGGACTGCCACATACTTTCGTGTCCCTTGATATATTTCTTGAACACATAGGGGATTACAACGCTTGCTAATCTTTGGGGGCAGGCTTGTCTCCACAACACTGCTCCTGATTGGCCACACGCTTGGCAGACTAGCATCCCAGATCACATGATTTGGGCAATGGGATGAATACCGTCGCTATCTTTGCATGGTTGGAATTCGTCCCTCTCTACGCTTTGACCAACTGGTGTGGGGTGTCCATGTCAAGCCTGATTGCATTGTTGTTTAAGAAGTATATGCACATATTACTTCCAACACACATCCGTTGCAATTTGTTGGGGCTACTTCAAAATAGTGGAGGTGGGATGCTCCACTAAAGATCAAGTGTTTCTCATGGTTGGCTTTGCATAACCGTATTTTGACATGGTACTAGCTGAAAAAGAAGGGTTTCATGGGCTATGGAAGTTTCCCCCTTTGTGGGTTGGACATAGAGGACTGCACTCACCTTTTTATAAAATGATCCTTTGTTGCAGCCATTTGGTTGGAGGTCTCCATTATCCTTGGTGTCTTTATGCTTTGTGATTTTGATTCGATTTTGGACTGTTTCTCCTCTTGGTCACTACACGCAAGTGCATATAAGACGGTCCCTCTGTATGTTTTGTGGGGCATCTGGAGAGCGATAAACATGTTTATATTCGATGACATATAACCTATGGTTCAGGTTGTGGCACTGAGTATCGTTGCATATTTCCAATAATTTGTTCCTTGTTCCCACAACTATTCTAATAGGTCTATCTCCCTGGTTGTCCTTGACAATATCTTCCCCATCTGCCATTTCGATGGAGTTGCTTCTAGAGGAAAATGCGGGTGTGGGGTTTTCCTTTCCGTTGACCCCACAACACGATACCTTTTTCACTGCCATGGTGGAGATGGGGATGACTGCATAGCATAACTGATTGCATTATGGGATACCCTGCAAGTTTCATCTTGGTTGGGAATTGACAACATTTTGATTGTGGGTGACTCTCTCACATTGATCAATTCGATATTGTGGAAAAACTCACTAGGAGTTCCCTAGCTCTGCTATTTAGCGGTCTAGGTGGGGACACTGTGGCAGTATAAGACAACGATTAGAGGAATCTTTATTGATACGCATTTATTAAAAAAAATGAATATATTTTTAATGAATTTTACTTTTACTAAAAGATGAACCCATGGAAAGAGATGACATTTTTATTTGTATTGTATTTTGTTTTAATATATATTAAAAATATGATTTAGTAATGAAAATTATAATTTTAAATAAAATATATATTTTCTAAAATATAATTTAATTCACAAAAATTACACTTTCATAAAACATTGGCGTATCACAATTTAATTTAACAACAAAAATGTATTAATTGTACCATTATTATTTCAATAAATCCAAAAGTTTAATTCACAGATTGTAATCACAAAAAACATTTAAACACATTATAATCCCCAAATAAACAACATTTAATGTGTTTTGAATGAATTTTATTCGCTGTAAAAGCCTTCAAAAAGTCGCACTAAGACTACTCGCACCAAAAACGTAGAGAAAAGAAAATAGATTTTATTTTAGCTAAAGAATATTTTGAAAAGAAATCTTTTTTAAAGGATTCTAGGCCAGGCTATTCCGTATGCTGGGTAAACAACTTAGTTTTTTGGTGCAATTGCTAGTTATTATTGTGGTGTACACACGGTATTTACACACCCAAGTTGTGGTTGCCCACCACAGACACAATGGCGTTTATGGACTTCACAGCCGCAACGCCATTTATGGCTTTATTTGTTGTACAGTCATTGTAGGCCCAAAAATATCAATGATCTCTCCGTCACCAAATATGGAGAAACCTTGCGGGGACCATGCGCATGCTATACCATGAGGGGACCGGCAGTTGGACGATGACGTCGACATCTCTGTTGATGCGACAGAGTTTTGTAGGTGACCGGTTTAATTTTAAAGGAAATTGCACGCTTTATTTTTATTCGTGAATGCACTTTAGAAAAGATATTTTATATCGACTTTTCATTATTACCACAATAATATGTCCAATCATTTCTAACGATGATTTAAAACCTTGTACAAAAAAGGGAAGTTATGAATATAGTTCTATATTGTATAATATATAGTGAAGTTATGAATATATAGTTCTATATTGTACAAAATAGTGAAGTTACAAATTTAGTTCTATGTCGTATAATATATAATACAACATAAAGTAAATTAATAGGTTAGTATTTTTAAATTTTATGTAATTAAAATATATTTAGGTCTGGATGATTTTTTTGAATGTTCTTTGCCATACTTTAGTTTCCCACGAGTGGAATTTACTACCAATCTTTATCAATCTTTCTCATCTACAATAAAGCTTGAACTTGAGATCGAATCGGGGCCAAGTCTTAAAGTTTATACTCCATAATGTTAATTTGTAAAACATATCTTATTTTAATTTCTAATAATTATTATAATAATATGTGTAATTTTGTTAAACCATTATAGATCTATTTTATTTACATATATAGCAAGGATTTAGAAGAATCAAATTTGTTGAGGTGTAAATATTTTTAGAATACAAAGCTTGAAAAGGGATTTGAACATCTAGAGATTTGATTCCTTTGACGAGATGGATATATGCTGTGTATATGCTACCCTCTCTTATACAAGAAGCCATTATATATATATATATATATATATATATATATATATATATATATATATATATATATATATATATATATATAGATATATAATTTTGTAAAGATTTTTAATTTTACCACATTTAAAAAATAATAATTGAAATATTTTCTTTCAAAAGAATTACAAGTTGATCTTATGTTATTGAAGTAAAAATAAAGTGGATTTTCAATTTTACCCCCACACATATGTATCGAAATATTAAGAGGGGTGGATAATGATTATGATAATTTAAACATTTATTACAAATGTGTATTTTTAAGTACCTTCAACATTCAATTACATAGTCAATTCATAAGTACCTTACACATGGACACAAATATTTTAGGTGGGAACCTATAAAGGGAGAAAATAAACATCCTTCTAATCTTCCTTATCTTCAATCTTTGCTTACATACATTCACTGACACCAACAAGTACGAAGCACTCACTCTCTTACAAATTTTTGTTGGCACGCACTAGCCGGAAGCACCCACTCACTTACCATGTTTTGATGGAACCCACAAACAGGAAGTACCCACTTCCTCGCAATGTTTTGTTGGATTTTGGCACGTACTAGTAGGAAGCACCCACTTCCTTTGCAATGTTTTTCTAGTACCCACTAGTAGGAATCACCCATTCCCTTAACAACGTTTGTTTGCAGCCACCATTTGAAAGCATCTACTCCCTCAAATAAATTTTTCTAGCACCAACCAGCCAGAGACACGGACCCCAAAATTAGTGTGGACCTTCCTTTCATATCATTTTCAAATTGGATCCACTCCTTTTAATCGAATCAATTTCAAATATCTTTTACCTTGTTTTGATCTTTGTAACTTTATGTTTCTTGAACAACACTCTCATTATGAAATCAATGACACATCATGAGTATCAAACTCAATAGCATATCTAACTGAACAACATATCAAGAAAATAGAGAGCTCAACAATTCAAACCCAGATTGTCAACCAATAGCTTTGGTCTTCAACAAAAAATTTCGTTAGCATCATCCTTTCAACATGAAACATTATGGACCATTTTGATTAGCATAAGCTTTGATATAAGCAACACGAAAATGATCTAAATCATCATACTTAGAAAATAATAAAACGTCACTAGCTTACTTAACAAGCAACAACTTTAACAATCATCAATACCAATATCCTCATTAGCTAGTATTTATGACATATCCCTATAACACAAACCATAGATTCCACACATAACCTCAAATTTTTTAGCAACATAAAAGTATCAAGTTTTAACAGCAAAAGGAATTATCTTTGTAACAAAAATTAGTACATAGCCTCAAACCCCGCATTACCTCAACTCTTAGTAGTAGAATTGAATGAACATTATAAAAAATAGCTTACACAACCTTGTTAAAAAATTAGGCTTTTGTGTACACTCATCAAACCAATTCCAGTACATGTCATCATCCTACCTTTGCAACAGTAACAAACCAATTTTGGATTTCAAGCAGGAGTTCTTTCTACTTTGTCATGAACTGCACACTAAATTTTTCATCAGTAATAAACACACATTATCAAAATCAAGCTCAACCAAAAATTAATTAATCACAGAAACCTTCATTGGCAGAAATCATACCTTAGACTCATAGGTATACTGTAGCAAAAAACATAAAAAGTTATCATGTAGAACAAACCTAGAAGTAATGGAAGGAGACTTCACTCAATCAACAAATTAAAAAATCTTGGTGTAAACAGAGGTGTAGCCTTAGTCTTCATCCTATAGGAGGGTAATTAATGAACAACATAACAATTTAAACTCTATATGAAATGAAACAAACTCAACCAATCTATAATGATGTTTGAACTCTTCACAAATTTGTTGTCTAAATACACTCCACAACACTATTTCACATTAAAGTTATGTTCTCAATAGGGTATAACAATGCTATTACTTCCAAAACAAATATTCCAAATGACTGATATACTAGGGTTTCTACAAAACAAAATAAATCCCTTGTTATATTCCCATTGACATAATGTGGGTCACACACTTTAACAACAACACATGATCATGAGCAATGATTCATAATGAGAAACGATTCCGAAAGGAAAAATGTAGATCAAGTATAATATTTAGTTTCATCCCTTTACAAAGACAAGGGACATATGTCTCCAAATCAAATGAAAAAAATAATGCATTTCAACACCAAAAACCAAGACCCCCTCAATTTCATATCGCATAAAAATCACCACAATGATTCACCATTATATGGTATTCTTCATCGGATGCATAGACCATATAATTCCTTCACAATTTATGGTTAAAACACTATGCTATACATTGTACCATAAACAATGCATAAACATTCTCAAATCACGTAGATAAAAGATTTACCATTACACCAATTGAACTATCTTACACATATTTGGGAAGCAAACCATACATTTATGTACCAAATCCAATACCTAGCAATCACTGCAAGTAGAGGATAAATTCTTGTTTGATTCATGCAATGATAATATACTTAATGTTTCTTTGAATAATATATATTGATTGATACAAAGCACACATTTTTTCCATTGCATCATGACACAAGGGACTGCATATCATTCAATAGATATTGCATAATATGCCATAATCTAATCTTGTTAGA